>CM068321.1:33183859-33708859 GCA_034766995.1 Acanthacorydalis orientalis | reverse complement strand
ATAAAAAAATCGTAAAATATTCAAAAACGTATTTAGCATAATTTTAGCATAATTTGACAAATAAAACTTTCAAGCAATAATTTTTCTTTTTTTTCGAAAAATAAAAACTCAAAATCATGAAAAATCCATACATTTATGACAAAGTTCCCTTGCAATCAGGTATTATTGTTTATTATATACTATTTTATATTTAAAACTATATTTTGAAATTTTATATCCATTGAATATGTAAAAAGTACAAAAAGAAGTTATGAAAGTATCATAAACATTTTTATATTCTAAAAAATCCATATTTATTTTTTATATAATTTTATTCAGACTTTTTCAAAAGTAAAATGTTGTCTAGCCTTATTTAAAATAGAAAATTTAAAAAATAGAAAGTTTTAAAAGACAATATTTCTCTTTTAATACTTTTTCGAAAAATGAACACTGCCAAAATCATGTAGACTCCATAAATTTTCAATGTATTGATTTTTTGTATTCATTGTAATCTGTTTTATATTTAAAATCGTAATTTGGAATTTTATATTCAGTAAACATCTCAAAAAAATCAATGAAAAGAAAAATATTCTACATCTTTCCATTTTGTAAAAAAGCCTACCTCTATATTAATTTCTCTATACAATTTAACTACACTATATGTCATATAAAGTCTTCATTATTCAAATAATACTTTTTTGTTATGCATTTAAACGATTCAGACTATTATTTTATACAAATTTGATTGTTACTACAATTTTTTATAATTGAATTTATCTTCAGATAAATAATTTACAGTCAAAATCTACACCAATTACATAAATAAATTTTCCAAACTCAATCTTACACAATAAACAAATATTTTATGATACGTTCTGTAAAAATATATTTTTAAATTTGATTTTTAAAAAAGAAACGTTTTTTTTAAATATATTCTCACCTGTATATATATATATATATATGTGTGTGTGTGTGTGTGTGTGAGTATGTGTGTGTGTATATATTTAAAATAATAAAAAAAACAAAGTATTGTTTTAGTTTTCAACATACGCGGAACATATATATGCTTTTCTGTTTCAGACATCCGAGAACATAAATAAATACTTGAACTAAAGCAAACAGCTCGAGCACATTCTGAACGCATATTTCTGTGAAGAAAACAGGAAGCGCAAACCTATACAGTAAGGGGATACGGAGCGGTCGTAAAACGCGCGAAATTGAAAGAGGAGACTTTCATGCCCGAACTTTCCTACCCGCTGCTTTCGAATACAGTTACTAAAAATAACAACCGGAATACACGGGAACACACTAAAGCGAACCGAGTGACTTTATTTATTATTAGTTCTCGACGCGAACGAACACTTTACGATCCACCGAAAAATATTTTGCATTGTTCTACATTATCAACTTTATTCAGATACGCTTATCAAAGCGTATACGGATTGTTTCGCGTATCAATTTCTCCATTAATTAGTTTTATCGGATATTTTTGATTACGTATTCTTACACAATAAATTTTGAGTCTTGACAGTAAGTGCTTACTCAGCATCTAGGCATTTTGATTGATTTTCAATGACAAAAGCTACGAGTCAAAATAAAACGATCGCAAAAATAGCATGAAATAAGAAAATAGATATTGATTTGTTTTCCTGTTCACCCTTCTTGTATTATTCATAGTTATTCTATTAGAATCTTTATATTAGAATACACACTAACGTTTTTATTTTCTATGGCCGATTTGAAATTTAATGTCCAGGAAGTTTATTTCAACTCGTTTTAAACTTTTTTCAACAGTTATCAGTTTTACTATTTTTTCTTTATTTCAAGAGAAAGAAAAGAAGAAAGATATATTTCTGTTTTTAGGATTAGATTTAAGAATACTTATAAATACTATCAGTTTTGTATACAATTTTTGGTTTAAATATAACATTAGAGTGGAGTTTTATTTATTCATTCATTTATTGGAACTATCAAAGTATAAGCCATAAGATTGGTTGTCTATTTGGGATTTAATGGCGCGTTGACGCCCAAAATAAGTCATGGGATTCAAACCCAATTCTCATCAATAACTGCACTGCAATCCTAAGAGTAGCGTAGTGGTTTATTGTATTGTATAAGTTTGATTAGTATATTTAATATAGTATTTTTATAGTTATTAATTTTAGAAATTTGTATTTTTATTCTAAAGGATTACAAATTAATTCTAATGGAACAACAAGAATTAAGAGCTTAACTGACAAAAAAATATTCAAAATGGAAACAGCTGATACACAATTCATTTAATTACATTTTTCCATCAATATAACCTTAATTATTTTTTTGTGCTGATCTCAGTTCCGTCAAATTATTCATGTAATACTCCACTACAATTAGTTCCAGTTCTTGAATAATCTTCAGATATCTTGCTATAAATTAATTTTTTAAAAACGTGTATGTCTATTTATGAATATACAAAAAAATTGCGTTTATTACATACATAGATCTAAACTTTATTTGAAATTTAGTAGAGCAAGGTACCTGAAAATGATTTAAAACCGAAACTTGTTATACCAGTATACAACACAGTGATATTAGGCGATTTAACGGGATAAAAATTAGTAGAATTATTATGATCACAAATGCATAACTAAAATAAAGTATTTAATTATAAACCTTAATAATATTCTTTTTTTAAAAAAAAAGAACCCAAAAATCAATGATTCAATTTTACTGAAAAAATATTTAAACTAATATTTTTATTTCATTTCCAAAATTTAACGCGTCTCTCAATGTAAAATTATTTAATCAACTATTTACTATTTTTATAAATACGATTAAAAAAAATGTAACGCCTTCAAAAAAGTAATATATTAATTTCCCAGAATTTCATTAATATAAAAATGTTTTCATAAAAAAATTCTTATAACAACACATATTTTTCTACATATTTCAAACCAAATTTTCATTTTCCCATCAACTATAGACAATTCAATTCAAATCTAACAAGAATCTAATAATTAGGAAATATAAACGTATCGTGCGATCGGAATTAAATGAAAGCATTACCAATCGACTTTAATTAATTCAATTTTCAGTTAATTGCTTCGGTTTGTGTATAAATATGTCCGTTGATTAAGTTTTAAAACTTGTTTAATTAAGCTATATATTTGTATAATATGTTATAGGACTCGATTGCCTGTATCGAACTTACGACAACGAAACAATTATCGTTCTGGTATTGATCGCTAATCAAAAGTCAATTGTCATTCAGATATAACGAAAGTAATTCTCTTCGCCAATGTGCAAATATAATATAAACTATACTAAGCTGTTAATTTTACGAGGATAAATAAGATCCGTCGGTTTTATTGGCACGTCTTAGAAATTGTTTCAGTATTTCATCTTATATAGAGACTAACATTTATACATATACATAGAGATATAGAGAAAGAGAGATATCGAGTTATATTAAAAATTATATATAATTTTCAAATATAAATGTCAGTCTGAATACAAAATAATATGTTAAATTGAAATATTATATCCTTTACACTTTCATTTTGTAATAAAACTGAAAAATATATAATGAAACTTTTGTGAAAGAAATATATTTTCCAAAGTATTTACTGGACAAAAAAATTAGTTTCATTCAGTTATGATTTCACTTTCACAAGAAAAAAATAAGATTAGTAAATTACATAAAAAGATATTTTATTAATTTTAGATTGGAAATAATTTCTTGTTTAATTTTCATAAACACATTTTTAATAAAAAGAGATGTTGTTAATGAAATTGTAAAGAAAATATGTAAAATTATTTCTTTTGTCAGCTGATTCTTTCCTAGAAGAAACTTTATATATATTATTGAATTCAAAACATGTATTTTAAATTACAATTAAGACTTTTTTTATAAAAATTGTATTTTATTAAATATATGAAAAAGATTTTCAAATAAATAATATTTCATAAAAACCTGACCTTTCTATAAATACATTTTGAATTTTTAATATTTTTTTATCACTGTTATAATTTATATTTGAATTTAAGTTTGGGATCTACTATTAGGAAGAATTAATTTTATTTTTTTTAAAAAAAAAACAACTAATCATAGAATAAAAAAATCACTAATAGATAATAAAAAAAATATTGATTTTTCTCATCATGAAGATTTTTAGTACGTTTATTGCTTTACTTATATTTTATTGCAAATATGTTATTTTTTTTATTTATAAGTAAGACAAGTTACTGCTTTTTTCCAAAAACGTATCAATATTTTATAGTGGAGTGCGTGTTATGGTGATAAACACACACGATCATTTTCAGCCAGAAACGTCCACATAAACTGGTTTTTACGCTCAGAAATGCAGTAAATATAAAGTGTGAATTTTCGTCAACTTCCGAACGCGGCCATAAATGTACGATATTGCTTCTTTTGTACGAAAATATTATTTTTAGTCCTACATCCTCTTTTCAGCTATTATAGTGGTATAAATAAAGATTGCATTGAAAGAAATATGCGACGGAATGAATATAAATGAGACATGTTTTATGTGCTGTGCTTTTTCGATACTATATATCATTTTATGCTTGTGTGCGTATAGTTTATGGATCAAATGACGGAACAATATTTATATTTTTTTATTGTTCATAGTTTCAAGTGTATCTGACATACATACACACACACATATATATATATATATATATATATATATATATATATATATATAAATATAAATATATATTAAAGAATTTAATAATAATGTAATTTTACAAGAAACCAAATGACCAAATAGCTTATTTATCCATTCAACTTCAATACAAATGTTAACATCAACATGAATTTAAATGGCTCAGTAATAGAGAATAAAAATTATCTACTGTTTTTGAATCTTTTCTTAGATTATATAAACAGAATACATAAAAACTAAATGAATAATAAATGAAGATAAAACTAGAAAATAAAAAATTACCATGTAAAAAGTAAGAAAACAAGCAAAAAAATATTGATCATAGAATAAAAGAACTAAAGGTTTTCATTTTCAAATTAGATATTATTTTTGTTAAAGAAAACTAGATTTAGCCTTAATCGCACAGTGAAAAGTGACTTGTTGGATAACTCATGTACCAACTCTCAAGATGCAATCCTGGAAATCGCTGCATAAAGAGTTGATCAAAAAATTGCACTCTTCAAAGAGCCACCAAGACAAACTCATTCATTAATATGAGACAAGAATTAACAAGAATCTAATTAATTAATTTCAATATTTCAGTACGTCGTAATGTAGATTATTTCAGCTTTTCTACTTGTAATTTTTTTAATAATTTGATATAATTTTTAATCAAAGGACAGAAAAAATTAAACATTAAATTATAATTAAATATTAAATACTATCTTCCATATAACCATGTCATAAAAAATATTTACTATAAAAAAAATCATACAAACACATCTATCAGGTCTTCAAAAACAAGATTTACTGTCGATACGAAAAAATTTGCACAAGTAATAAGAGAAATCGCCTCGCAAATACGTTCTTCAATTTAAACGAGTATCATTTTATACTCTGGTATGGTGAAATTTTTACCTTGCATAATAAAGCAATAAATCAAATTTGGTTATTTATTGCGATTATAAATATATATAATAATATCTCTGCATATATATATATATATATATATATATATATATATATATATATATAAAGTTACAGTTTCAAAACAGTTTTTGTCGGTAATATTTTTATGGCTTCATATAAAATATGTTTTTTAAATTTTTAATCATTGCTTTCCGTTACTTTTTTCTTCACGTAATCACATACACATACATACATGCATATATATATATATATATATATATATATATATATATATATATATCTGTGCGTGTTGTGTATTGAAAAGAATTTTCACTTAATAGTACATTCTTTATATATTTCAATAGCAAACTACCTAACGATTACAAACATTAATATTTCTAATCTCATACATAAAATCCACTACTATTTCATCTTTTCTAAGACTAAATTATTTATAAAAAACATTTTCAACGTTTTCTAATTTCTATGATTATGACTTAATTATAGAACCATTTTAACATTTGTGAACTTTAAATATTTTTTTTACTATTTTAATCCCTTTTATTGCTCTGATTTCTTCACATTTGAGTACCTATTTATCCATTTATATTTTTAAATACTTTTTATATACATTTAGTATTTTTTTAAGTGTTTTATGTATTTAATAACGAAAAACATTTGATACAATTACCGTTAGAACTGAATAGAATTAAAAGTATGAGATTAATGTATATAAGAGTATAAAACGTGCTCTATTTTTAAAGAAAGTATTTCAATAAATTATTTAATTGCAAAATGAAATTTAATATTATTTCGGAATTAAATACAACAATATAATATTTTTAGTAAAATACAATTCTCTCTCTTTCATTTCATCTATATATACATTTTAATAGATATTTTTAAATGAAAACACATAAAATCGAAATAACTGGCTTTATTATTTAAAGATCAAATATAAAAAAGGGATGCGTGAAATAAAAATAGAAAAATATGAAACTGGCCAAGATTTATATATATATATATATATATATATATATATATATATATATATATGTTTCGTGAATAATTTTGTAGAAAAGTGATGACACACCGAGATGAAAATGTAGTAGGGCCTCAGCTGTACGACTCGTAAAAAGCAGACACACGGTTATTGAGAAATTTTGCCTTGAATAGTTTTATTACGAATTTCCCTCAACTGACAGAAGAAGGAAATCGATACTTTCGACCTTTTTTGTATTTTATTACATATATATATATATACATAGAGAGAGAGAGAGAGAAAGATATGAAAAAGTTATTGATTAAACAAGAAAATTTCCATTTATATTTATTTTGCATGGAGCAAGGAGTCATTTTTTTGAAAAACCAACAAAGAAACGAAAATTTATCAGATTCAAATATATTTTCAGAGAAATCATTTCTTACTTGTTTAATAAACAACTCTTAATTGGAGAAGAAAGAAACGAAAACCAATAAAAAAAAATCGATCAATCGGCATACAGACACCACATCCTGATCTGAAAATCGAACTCAACGTTTCGATAGAAGAAAAACAAACAAACAATATTTTATCGACGTTAGAACCACTCAAGGAAATTATTATAGAAATCCATTAAATTTTATAGCGGGGACCAAAAAGTGTGATAACTTCATTAACTAGATGGCGTTTTTATATTTATTGCCTCTGTATACCGCCTCCTCTCTTTTGATTTGTACTATTCTACTTTGATGATTTATTTATTCTTTTTTATTATAAATAATAAATTTATCGTCGCCGTGAACGACCATTCACTGAAAGTATTTCCAAGTTATCAGCGGTAAACGTTTATACACACATTTCTTTATTCATTTATATATATATATATATATATATATATATATATATATATATATATATATAAAGAGGAAACATACATTTAGCTTCGTATCTGTGACAAATAAAAAAATTTGGAGTATTTTTTGTAATAAAATATACACCTGACGACCGATGAGTGGTATTTTTATCTGGTCAAACTAAACGCTGTCTTCTGTAAATACATAAATATATTTAAACAGACAAGCATATATATATATAGAGAGCGAGAGAGATACTTTATGTATAGAGCGAAAGAAAGAAGAAAAATTACAATAAACCACAACAAAATAAATTTGAAAAACGAAATATATTATTATATTTTTGAAACAATAATTTATATGATTGTCTCAAATGTGACCATGTAAAATTTCAGTACATACATAACACACACATATAAACTATGTATGTATGTATGCTTATATGAATAAACTATGAATGAACTTTTTCACTTGACAAGATAACAAATCAATGCACGTGTAGATGATATATAATTAAATACATGCTTGAAACATGTAAAAAAGTAGACATTTATGTGTTGAATATATTATTTATTTATAATTATACACACAATTTGTAATTAATATGTCAGTGAAATATATTTCTCGACGTGCAAATAAAAATACTTAGAGACTCAATAAATTTCAATAGTTATAATTGCAGTTTTAAAGTTTTAATAGATTTACGATCATTTTTATTTATGTTAATTAAAAAGTTTTTTTTCCTAAATGTTTCAATGTATGACTAGATTTTATAATAATATTACCTAAACTAACAAAGAGAGAGAGAGAGAAATACAAGAATTTATACTTTCTTTTCTTTTGAATAAAATCAGCTAAGTATAAATTATTTTTCTAAAAAATATAGTGACAAAGAGATGATAGAAATCAAATAATGTACAAACTAATTACCAACATAAATTCGAATCTGAATTCATACTTCAGAAATTTATACAACATCCACAAATTTTATATAAAAATGGCCTCTGATTAAATCCTGTTCAGTCACTGTCTTAAAATCTGTTACAAATGCTACATAATTTCAAGTGAATATATTTTTGTATATATATATATATATATATATATATATATATATATATATATATATATATATATATATATATAGTAGATAGATTAATCAGAGTCTTGCTTTTCAGTTCTGTGAAACACAAGAGACTATAAAATAAAGAAAGAATTTTATAAATCATTACAAACATCAAATATATTGATGTACCGAGGAAAATAAGAGAGAGGCAATTATACAGAATTGAAATATCATTGAAAACATTGAAATATAAGTATAAATTTTCAGATGACACAAAATTTACTAAAAAAAGTAATTATAAAAAAATAATAAAAATAACCTATTAAAAAATAATAAATATTTCTATAGAGAGAAGAAGATTAAAGTTATAAAAAACGATGTCAGAAGAAATAATGAAAGGAAAAACTAGAAAATTATTTTAAGGCAATAGATCAAATTTTAACAATATTAAATGTTACTCAACAAAACATTTCAGTTCTTGCAACACAAGTGGAACCTATGAAATATATTCTGAATTTGACTCAGGTTTTCAAAGATTTTTTTTATTCGAGATATCAGTGTGCAATAAAACGTGTATTGAATAACTTCCACTTATTTAAAAACGATCAAAATCAGTATGGAAAATTAAAATGTGAACAGGATTATAATTTATAGAATGTATTGTAAAATTAGATTTTCATGAATCTCTATCAAGTTTGTTACTACGTTTGAGATTATTTTTGACTACCTGTTTTTTGTTATGTGGATTTTTTTAATTAGTAACTGACAAAAAAACCTTTCACTTTACAGAAGTCTAACAAGGACAACAAACCTGTCTTTTTAATTTAACATAAATATGCAAAGAAGAGGGTTTTAATAAAATCAATTATCCAATAATATTCATTAAAAGTCAATTGCCTGTACTAAGTTTTTTTATTTTTTTTTTAATAATCTAAGAATTAAATTTGGACTTCCTTTCTTTTTATACAAAATAAATTTTAATATTATTGATTCACTAATTTTTTAATGTGCAGTGATTTTGATTATATACAATTTAGATTATAGAAATACTATGCTATTTAAAAACCTACTTGCAAACACATTTTTCGTTGAGTTTTAATTTTAAAATTATTTAGTTTTAAGAATGCCCAGAAAAGGATTCGCTCTAGATATCAAATTCTTTAAGTAGTCTCCTAAATATATTCTAAATTCAAATTCTTATTCTCAAATGTTAATAAGATACAAAAGAGAGTGAAATAAAAAATGAAAATCATTGATTTGAAAAGAAATTAAGTATGTAGTTAAAATTAAACGACGAATTAAACGAATTAGTAAAAACTCTTAAGTGAGACATTGAAATTTTTTATTTCAAAAGAATGTATAATTAAATTTACTCTTGTATAAATGGAAACATTGGTAAAACAAAAATTAATTGATCATAATGAGAGATAAGGCGAAGTAATAAATCTTAAAGACAGTAATAAGGATATTATATATATATATATATATATATATATATATATATATATATGAATTTTAAATGTAATTAAAGTTCATAAGCGTTGCTTTTTAATATCTGTTGTATGAACTTCTTTGAAAATAATTATAATGGCTACTTTAACACGTTTCTTATAGTCTAGATTGATCAATCGATAGATAAATAAAGACATGTATGTATACATGCATGTAAATTTATATCGTGTTCAACGTTCACGTTCGTTCCATCACAGGGCAATGAGAAAAAAAAACGACGACGATAACAAAAGGATTTTAATTCATACGAACTAATAAAATTATACCACGAACATGCGAAATGTGTGTATTATAAGAGTATTCACGCTTTCATTCCATATCGGTGTGCGGTTATTGTGAATCTCATGAATTATATATGAAAACACGTCGGTGTAATAAAAACCTAAAAACAACATAGAAATTCACTTAGTGATTTTCATTTCCATGCCAATATTTCTTTAATGATGTGACGATTACATGTTGTTGTTTTTTTATTATTACGATTATTATTATTATTATTAAACGGATTGCTGACGAAATCTGGTCAGCTTTTAACGTGCCCATATTTAATTATGAATGTTCAGATTATACGAGCTACTTTATGTGACGTACAATTTTTTTTATGTTATACGTAAAAAAATCGACTACTTTAATATAGCGATTTCATATCTTTTTAATAATACATCTACAAAAAAAAACTATCAATATAAAAATATAAAGAATATTCAACACATTACACAATCAACCTAATTCTGTAACAAGTTTCGAATCAAATTTCGTAAAATAAGATATATTCCACACCGCCTTGGAATTATTTAAAAATAAAAATAAAAAAAGACATACAAAAAGATTTATAAAATGTATACGTGCCACCTGCTTGAGAAATATTAAGTCTCGACTTTTAGACACGTCCATAAAAAAACATATACTACTCGAGTGTAGAACTGTTTTTAACGACTCCGTAAGCAGGTTTTCACTAATAGCTTCAGATAGAAAAGTTTTACACGACAAAATGATCGGAATGATATCTTATTTAAAATAATTTTCAAAATAAAATAAAAGAACCGGTAGTCATTAAAATACGTCGTTGTTATCACGAATGCTAAGGTTTAATTTAAATTAATTCCATCTTATCCATATATATATATATATATATATATATATATATATATATATATATATCTGTTAGTGTGTAAATGTAACTTGACGTGATAAAAAACACTTAACGTAATAAGATTGTAAATTAACTTCAAGGCTGAAGTTTCAAATTTGAATGATATAAAACGATATAATGAGTTAATATAATTATCACTGTTCCCTTTTATATCCCTCATGCTATTTTTTAACATACATACATACATATATATATATATATATATATATATATATATATATATACCATTTGAATGTTAATAAATCGTTTGAAATATAAATTAAATGTTGATGACAGATTCTCAAAGACATAAAATATATTTCGAGGATTTCAGCATTTATTGACAATTTTAATATCGTACAAACTGGGTATTATATCCTTGTACCATAATTAGCACCTTAAGAGTCACGAAATGACTATTTTAAATGTTAATTAACCTTTTACGATATAAAGTGACACCTGATTTATCTTCTGGAAAAGTTGAAACTAATCTACAGCTGCATTAATAATATAAAAAATAATATAATAATGTTTTCAATTCAAAAAAGATGTCAAATATAAAATTTCATACTTTGGGAAATATTATTTGATATCATAATCATGTAGGAATATATATATATAAAATAAAAAAATATATATTCAATAAATATATTGATAGTCCATTTAGAAGATAATCACCAATAAAAAGTTTATTCCTTAATTGTCATTTTTTGTTTAGTTTTAAACATAATATAAAATAAGTACATGGTGATTCTATGTTTCAAACCTGTACAATTAATATACTTCTAAATATAAAAATACATAACTTATAAATATTATGTTTTGAAGATAGTTTTCTAGGAAATATCAATATACAGATAAATCGAATAAATATTAAAAAAAAATCAAACAAAAACATCATGTAGATTTTTATTATGAGCTTTTTATTATATATATAATATATATATATATATATATATATATATATATATATATATATATATATATTCTATCTAAACATTCCACTAAATATCCACAAATAAAGTTGTACCCAAAATATGTATACACAACTATATCAAATAATCAAATAAATATAAACGAGAATGGTACGAATTTCTGAAATCTAAGTGTAAAAAAATAATATATTCAAATATACATTATAAAAAAATAATAATAAAACACATTACAACCATCAAACAACTTAAGATAATATAAAAGGCTATATAAATCTATTTATTGAACGTCAAACGTCAAGTTAATGTACTCATAACTCATTTATTGTCCAGTTGTTATGCCAATTGATGAATGAATAAAAAAGTATACACTCTAACTAAATCTAAATACGTCTTAAATTTATAACAAAAATAAAAATGTGCTTATTATCCAATAATTATTTAATATGCAATGAAATGTGTTTAACACAAGATATGTTCGTCATAATTTGTGTTAATGTTTATTGTATTGACTTAAGAGTACTATAAAAGCACTGTAAAATTTTATTATAGAAGTAAAATTAAAATCGGAAGCTGTTTGTGGGATTATATGTGGTTAGCAATGATTATGATTAATTGAGTGTTAAAATGTTTTTTAATGGGTGATATATGTTAACTATGTTGTATATAATTTATTGCCAATAATTTGGATAGAATATGCAATCAAATTAATCAATAGTATAACATATTTTTATACAAAATGTTGCATATGAATATTTTAATACCGCAAATAAAATTTGCATGAATTCAAATTTAGAAAAAAACAATTATTAAAACACATTACATAACAGAAAGTTCATATTTTAGTACTGATTTATAATCTAAATTTTATTTTTTTAAATTACTCGTACTGATTGAATTCCATGTTTGAAAATTAAAATAAAAACTATATAGAGGAAATTAAAAAATTGAACAGTTAATTAAATGGGTAAAACAGCAAGTCGTACTGAAACGATAATTAGAGTTTTGGAAATTTATTAAAATACCGAGCGATTTTAATCACAATCAGCTATTTTACCATAACATCTATATAACTGAGTTAGAAATACATGTAATTAACAGTTTATATGATTTAATATAAAACTGAACAATTATTCAATACGACTTCAAACGAAAACGTACAATGACCTTGCATGAAAACTGTAAATTGTTGTATATATCATTAATTTACAATTTTATTTCAAATACTTTACTTATATATAATTATATAATTATATATATATATATATATATATATATATATATATATATATATATATATATATATTCAATGCCAAATACATATCATCTACTATACTAAATATATTAAACGTGCCATCTCTGAGAAACACGTCGAACGAACTCTTACAATGTTTTATCAAATCGATAACACAGAAACATTCTTACCAGGAATAGACATTTCGTACCTGGTAAGAACGTAGACGAAGAATGATTTTGAAAATAGACATAAATATCATTTAAATATTTTGTTGAACTAGTATCCAACTATTCTATATTATTTATTTGATTAAAATATAAAAAAGTGAAATCGTAGCATAAAGCATAAAAGATAATTTTAGTGTATATGAATTTGATTGAACATAAATAAATTATTCAGAATACTCGATACTTTAGATAAATTCACTTTCACAAATGAATTGGTGATTTGTTGAACATTTTTGACAAGACATCTTTTTGTAATTTGAAAATGAAAAAATAATTCATTTGTAAAAGTTACTCACTATTTTTAGTTTGTATTCTAGTTTATAAATATAGATAGGTATAAAAGCAAATGACAAATAAATAAAATCAAATAAACAGACATAAGCGTGTACGTATGCGAGAGAGAAATAGAGTGAATGTAAATCTATATAAATAGACAATAAAAAGTATTTTAAAATTTGATGTCAGAAAATACATTTTATCACACTTTTACACATAAAAAAGTATTCACGTTACTTACATCTGAAGATCCAATGATCATTATCTTTTTCCAATATTCTATGCAACACGATTCTTTTCCTATAAATAAAAAATGAGTATATAAATATAGATATATATATATATATATATATATATATATATATATATATATATTACATGCATACATACACACATGTATCTACATGCGTAGATAATCACTAGTATAAATTCTAAATATATATATATATAAAAGGAATCAAGGTTATAAGTAATATCTATAACGCATACCTTTACATTACAGTATCAATCATGTCCGACCATTAAAAATATAGAATAACTATAATAAATATACATTTACTATCACTACGTGACATAATTATTTAATAAACACATTCCAAAACTCAAATATGGAAAACTATGAAAATGATAACAGATTAAACAAATAATATATTTAGTAAAGGTTAATAAACCGATCACCCATCCGGCATGTCAATCTCCGATCGACCATACCATGTGACGAGCACAGACGGCGACTCATTTACAAAGATTTCTCTGCATGATAAATGACCAATCAGAAAGCAAGGTTTCGATAACAGTAGTTACACAGGCACCTACTTTATTTTTTATAAAATTACATGTAACAGATATGATAAAAAAAATATAAATTTAAATCATCTTCATTTATTAGTAAAATGACAATACTTGAACATTAAAAAGTGTATTTGTTTTTATACAAAATATAATAAACTCAACACGATGAAGAGTCGACAAACAACATATAAAAATAATTTATAGTAAAGGATAGTTCTCAAGATTTTCGAGGTTATTCCTTTACGATATACTTTCATTTCTCTTAGTCAATAAGCATCAAATTTCTAATATGCTACTAAATTGTAACAATAAATACATATTAAAAAGTATATACATTTCAAATATTTCCTTATTTTTATTTATTACACATCTTACATTCAGCTGATAAAACGTATATATATATATATATATATATATATATATATATATATATATATATAAATAAAAGAAAAAAAATGTATTGATTATATTCTATTTACAAGTTTAGTGAATTAAAAAATTGCCAGCTACTAGTTATCATTCGTAGTACATTTCTATAAATCTATTTATTTATTGTGAATAATTTTCATTCTTCTTTAATCAGTTAATCGTAATTTATAAGATTATGGAAATTTTGTACCCGATTATATTCAGTTGTATCTAATTTTAATAATAATATGTTTGAACACGTAGATGTCATGTAAAATAATTTCACTTTTGAGCCATAATCAAAAAATAAGCTCATGTATTTTCTTCTTTTTAAGTATTCATTCTTAAAAAAGTGTTCTCTCTTTGAAAGTATTTGAATATTATTTTATTAAAAATGCCATTATTTTGCACTGGCTCAACTTCATTCTATAAATATTTAAAATTAATTGTAATAGACTAAGTATCTATTTTTTAACTTACTGAAGATACATGATAAAATCTGTATTTTGTTAAACAAGAAAATATATTAATAAACCTGTAAATATCGATTATGTAAGGATTTGAGAAGTAAAATTAGTTCAAATCCATAATATATTTTTGACATAATTATGATTAAACATATTACATTACACATTAATTCTTCATAAAGTATTCGCACCTAAAAAAATATTTTACCATTATTTTAATAAAGATAAACTTATTTAGATATTTACCATATATGACAGGAATTCAAATTAAAATATCCATGATTGTTTTTATGCTTGAATGCAACTTTTGTACTTGGTTTTTCCATCTTCTACTTTGTTTTTTTTTTTACATATGAATACAATTTCTTTATTATAGTATATACTTTTTCAACAACCACTATTTAGCTCATATTATGAAATGTACAACAGATTTTTTTCAATGGAAAAAATGGAAATATTTGAAAATAATTAACCGTAAACATAGAAATTGAATACTGACTTGTTTTGTTGAAAGTTGTATACAATAACAATGCAACATCGAACAACTGAGGTTTCAATCACTTTATAAATCAATACAACATATAACTGAATTGAATGAACTCATTGACTTTTAGAAAATGAATATCTATATCAAATGACTAATACGAAAAAAAATAATAAAATCATTATTTTTCTAACGAAAATGAAACGAAATATATTTGGAATGGAATTCAAACGGTGACGAAATGTACTACACGTAAATGGTGACGCACAAACAATGCTCCAGTGTTGACACTCACCGCCTCTAGTGACTGACGGTAGAAACTAGCTGTTCATATTATGGCGGTATGATCGTAAAATTTTACGAACCGAAAATATCAGCCATTTCAGTCGGTAGGCTCACAAACATTGTTTGTTTGTCGTCAAACATAAAAAATAGCAAACAGTAACTAAACGCCTACGACTTTACAGTAAATTGTACACTATTTAACTTGTACCATCTTAGTAATTTTAGCATGAATTCAAATTGTAATGCTGAGTGTTTTACATTTTATATATTTTACATGCAAATAAAGAACATGCATACATACACATACACGTATATATATATATATATATATATATATATATATATATATATATATATATATATATATAATGCTATTTAAAACGTTTTTCATTTAAAACATGAACAGTGTCGGACCGTCAGCTTAAGAAGAAAATAAAATTAAATTGAATAAAGTATTAAAATGTTTTATTTTACGACTACACCATACAACATGTAAAGTCATGAAAGGTCAATTACTATAATCTATTCTCTGAATTATATATATATAAAACATAAGATCAAAAGAAAACAGCTACGAGACATTTTGTTTTAATAAATATTAATACTATTCACTGTGCATAGAAATGAGGTCAATGCACAAAATGGCAACCGGAAGAATGTAGTAGATAACGTGAATGCTTTACAAATATCCGTTTTTATGTACGTTTACTATACTTGAGAAACGAGCTGTTATGAATACAGGCTTAGTTTTTGTATTTCAGTACGAATATATGTACAGATATATAAAAAGATTATTTATTAAACCTAGTAATAAAAAAGACATAAGGGCTAAATGGATACTCTTATGTGGGTATAAAAGTATTATATTTTACTATTATGAAATGAAATGATTTTATCTTAAATTTAATACTCTACTGTTTTAATTTAAAAAAATAAATATTTTACAAGTTAAATTAGTTACATATATATATATATATATATATATATATATATATATATATATATATATATATATATATACAAATGTATCCTGATGTATATTTATGTATTGGAGTTTGTAAAAAATGTTTCAAATAAAAATGACATATTTAATTGCGATGCCGTGCTATATAATTTAACAGAATAGTTATTCCGTTCGTAAGACATTCTGTATAAATCAAAACACATTTAGAAAACACAGGAGTAGGAGAGGCATTCCTGTCACTTTTGTTACACTATTTTGTACCACCAGCACATCGCAATTTTACAACGCCGTTTTAAATCCGCATAAAATATAACACGTAAACCTTATTCTGACATTAATGGTTGTACACAACAACAATGTATCTTTTATACAATCAACAATATTGTATTTTTCGCCTTTCTTCATTCTGTACAAGGTACAGTGAACCGTTTAACGACGTCCATTCTTAATTTTTATGACGCCTAAGCAAAGGCTTTTATAACGCAACTGCTCCAACGTCAACCCTTGCCGATGCATTTTAAAAATTGTTTATGCATATATATATATATATGTACATAGTTGGAAGTGGAGTTTTTTGGTACAGCATCATTGTATATTTTCATGATTGAATTTAATATTAAAAAAATCAGAATTTTATGCAAGAATATCTCAGGAGATTAAATTTCTTTTCTCCTAGAAATATATTTGAAATTGATTATAAAATTTAGAAAATGTAAAAAAATCTTGTACTTATTGTAGAAAATATTTAATTTTTACACTTTTTAAAAATTAAAAAGAATGATCGTGTAAATAATTATTGAAATTACCTCTAACTCAAAATGAAAAAAAAACAGTAGAAGATTTAAATAAAATATGTAGAAATGTGTATTTCTTCAGGACAATTTTTTAATCCAAATTGAATAATGTAAATCCATTAAATGAAGAATTCAAATAGAATATTACTGATAAATAAAATAAATGTATTTAATATGAAGAAAATATTTAATTTCGATACCAGAAAAATATTTTATATTAGTTTTTGCTTACTCAAACGAAAGTTAAATCAGTTATGTTTACTCCATGATTCGATACACAAAATCAAACATTATTTATGTAAAAAACTGAATTATATAATGTTACTATTTAATAATAAATAAATCAACTCATACTCCACAAAGACATTGAAACATAATATTAATTGAAATCTTTAAAAGTTAATAATGCTTTTAGAAAAAAAAATAAAAAAGACTATTTTAATTTAAGAGCTTTTTTTCGAAAGAAATTTCTAAAATATATTTTCCATCCTAAAGATATATTTCTTTTTTTCTGTGCAGAGCCAAAAAATGAAGGCAAAATGACATAATTTTTATTCATTTTTCAGTGACATGTTTTTCATTAAGTTTGAAACTTTAAAATAAAATTAGAATATTTTTTTGAAAATGAATTAGAATTCAGAGTTATGAACTGATATTTATAATATATTTTGAATCAGCTACAACTTACTATGCTTATATCTTTATTTGACACAAAAATATAAAATATGTACTAAAGAAAAAATAACAGATGAATTCTAAACTAACATTTTTTTTAAATTGTATTCTTAGCCAAACCCTATGACATTTTTTCAGAAAATGAAAAATTATTGAATGTTAAATTAAAAAACATGCACAAAAATTTTAAAATAAACTCAAGTTTTGATTTTTGATAACATTTTCTGTGAAATCAAAAAACAGAAGTCTTAAAAAATGAAATATATTAGAAAGTCAGTTACCAAAAAGCTTTTTGTTATGAAGAATAATTTATTTTTTACTTGCATGAATAAAAAATGATAAATGTTGATTTCGTATGATATTTTAAGTTATTTGTTCAGAAAACGAAAAATCGTTGAATATAAAATGAAATAAAACCATTATATATCTATTTAAAAAGACATACATATTTCATATTTTTTAAAAAGAAAATTACTACATATCTTTCAATTATTATTTGTCAGGACAACTAAATCATTTGTAAAAGAAAAATAAAATTCTTTAAGATATTTTGATATGATCAACTACTTTTATAGAAAATACTGTCTCGAATTAAAAAAGAAATATTGGATATTTAATCAACAATACAGACATATCTTTGAATATTAATATATCAAAATATTTCGAACTGTTTGACAGACGTTGACATTTTTCCGGCAAAGTAACGCTGTCAAAATATAAAACTGTGATCGTTATCCAAATGTTTAACACATAACCCTTTGAACATTGAATAAATCCATACGGCAGTAACAAACAACTGCTACATGTTTTATGTTTAACATTTACGTACGAACAGCAATAAACGAACCAATTTTAGTATTCAACCTTGTAATACGTGCCTTCAAGAACAAATTTATATTTTTGTTAGTACGCGAATTATGCGGCTGGAATTACAACAAAGATCGGTGTCTGTTTGGTCACCTTCGGATACACTTTTTTTAAAAATAGATCACCAGTTTCGCCATGGACATCACTCGGATGAGTTATGATCAATCGATCATTCGTATCATTTTTTTTATTGGAGTTTATACCACAAGTACATAATTTAATATCATAATATCATATATAACAGAAACATTAATGATAATAATAACATAAGTGTTTTCAATTAAGACTAGCTAAACTGTACTTTCGATTTTTTATGTACATCTTTTAAAATACTCTCATAATACACATACTAAATAGATTTCAAGTAAAAATTGTTAAAAAAAGAATATTATTTTGAACTATATTACAATTAAGTACAGTGTGCTGAAATCCGGTTAAATTTATTTTAAAAAATGGTACTAATATAAAATGAAATAAATGTGATTAAAAAGTGTTCATTAAAATGTAGGCGTTAATATGTTTATTAGTGAGGTAGGTTTAATATTTTTACCGTGTAATAAATATAACGTTTCTAATTACTTTAAAATAAAAAGGATATGAATGATTAAAGAAATTAATCTTTTTACAATTCAATATTTCTATCAATTATTTATTCATTAAATAATTTGTTGGAACTGATTTAAATATAAAATATTACAACAAAGAAGCTCTACACAATTACAGTTGTGTCTTTCAAACTTGCCTTTTTAGAATAAAAGACAAACTAATACAATTCGAGTTTGTGTAAAAAAAGAATAGAAACACTATAGATAAGATATGGAAGAAAAACATACAAGTGTTTATTTTATTAGAATTTTTTAGATAAATATATTAAAATATTATATTTACGCCCGATTTTTTTATAATTTATTCTAATAAAAGGGTTGAAATACATTTTAAAAAATTCTGAATAAGTTAACAATACGAATGATATTTTTAACATATAATTGTTAGGAATAAAATTAATTTTATGTATAAATTAGAATTATTGTTTTTCTTAAGATTCGTCAACTCTGTACAACATAGACGTTTCGTGTATAATTATTAGATTTCTGATTACTTTAGAGATCGATATTATAATAAGTCTTTAAAATAAATATACTCGCCTGATAAATTTAAAATATTTAGAAAAAATATACGGGACACGTTTTATTAGGATATTTTTTTGTATAATTATATTAAAGTGTTGTATTTACACATGAACATATAAATACATTCTACCTGTATTTAAGTATAATGTCTTACTACTATTTCGACCGCCCAAGCAGACACCGTTGATTGGTGGTATCATTGGTTTCTCACGGATTTTATATGAACTTATTTACACATACCGCGTGTTCTATGTGAACCGAGACGACGTTTCTAAATATACGGATATACGAAACCGAATTCTACGTCGATCGGCATTCAGAACGGGGGTCTAGGGTACTAGAAAAACGGTACGCTTCACTCTTGATTACCATTAATGCGTTCTTATAGTCGACAGGTCTATAAATCTTATTTCAAAGCTCCGACCGAAAAGTTGTAAATTAAATGTTACCTAAAGTTTTGTTCATCGGACGAAAAATGTTTTATGGAGAACACAGTTTTTGGTTTCAATAAAAGAATGAAGCCTTTATCTGAATATTTTTTTAATGGGCTCTGATTTCACAAACGTTCTTTAATAAACAGATGTTGAGCAAGTTTTTCTTTTTCCTGTTGTAAATTTTCGAATGGGATTGTGTATACATTGTATTTCATTCGTTTCGAAATATGAATATAATTTTTTTATGTCTGTTTAATTAAATATATATATATATATATATATATATATATATATATATACAGGTCCTAAATGCTACGTAATAGTATACATAAACTAAAAATATTTTTTGTATAGTCAACTAATTATTTTTACAAAGGTAATTTTAATTTACTTAATACTTCTACATATTTTACTTGTGTTTCTTAAATTCGCGTCTATTTAAATTATTTTTACACATTGACAATCAATTATATACAAAAGTAAATTCATTAAATAGTACAAAAATATTCAAATATTGAAACAATATTTTTTTCAATTAAAAATTCAATTTAAGACAAATTTTCTACACTGATAATTAAATACAAGAATTAAAGAATTAAATTATCTTTATAATATAATTTTGTCACTGTAATTCTAAGAATAATATCGCCATCGAAATGCACTTAAATAACAATAAAAATGATCAATAATAAATTATTGAAAATTTTTGATTAGAAAAAAAATGTATGGTTCGTAGAGTGAGTAGAAAATTAATTTATCAAAGAGAAATATTTATATAACATTTTTTTGATTAAATAATTACATGTCTAAATATCGCAATTTAAATATTGAAGGAAATTGATATATTTTTATTTATTTGTGTTTCAGTTAACGACCCAGATTTAAACTAAAATAACAATAAAATTAGCTATGCAATATTTAAGTTATATCAGTAGATCCATTACAAATAATCTTGTTATTGTTTCCCAGATCGATTCGAAAGGAAGCAATACCTGACCAAAATAGTATTTTTCTATTAATCTTTCAACATTTTTAATAATGATAATATCTTTTAAGCATGGTATCTTTATATAAATCATGGATTTAAAAAAAGTGATGCAACCACTACCTAAAGACAAATATAAATATTTTTAAAAAAAGACCTTTCGAATGAACTGTTTCGACATATAAATATTTCATTTAAAACGAATTCATGGCCATTATTTGACAATTGACGAAGTGTATATTTACGAGTTCACGGACCAAACGATTTCCTAGAAACCAAGCACAAATCTTTGTTGTTTTTTTTTTGTAATCTAAAAATAGGTATACTTTTATTATTCTCTTAAGAATAAATCTGATTTATTGTTGATAGATTTTGTGTCAAAAATAAAAATTGAGCAAATCTTCAAGGAAAAAAATAGTATTGATAAAAATCAAGGTATGATAATTTAAATATATTTTTTTTAAACAAGAATTAATATATAAACGTACATAGAAGTTAAAAGAATAAAAATTTTAAAACATTTAAATTTGCAAACAGAACTTTTAAAGAAAGAATATTTTTATTAACGCCTAAACATCTATCAATTTATCTTCTCTTCGATCTGAGAATTTTATTACTTAAACATAATTATTTTCTAACATAATTGGGAAGATCGCATTAATTTCTGAACATTTACACTTATTTATAACAAGCTGTGATCCCTACTGGTTTTTAGTGTAACAAATATGCTAAACTTTTCCATAATGAATTGTTTTTATGGTATAAACATGAAAAAATTATGGAACTAGAAGATAAATTATTAAAATATGATCTTTTATCCATTTACGAGCGAAATTTATTACTTATTCATACTAATTAAAGAATAAGAACATCAACTAAGAGCTTTAACTATTTTAAATTTTATAAATATTTGTATCCGAACCTAAGAGATTTTGTTTTGAAATATTTTCCTAAAGAATAAATTGAAAAGCTAATTATCGAGGTACAGAATATTATTTTTGTAATTGTCATCTATCGCTTTCTGGTTTGTACAATATTACGATTCTATATTTGTAACCTTCAAAATTAATATCTATTAATTATTATAATTAAAGTGTTGGCTATTTTTATTGTTATATAATGTTTAGGAATTTTTATATAATGGAATATCAAAAATATAATCACAATTTTCTGAACAAATCTGGCTATTGTTATTTTTTAGAAATAACTCGAGATTAGATTTTGAAATTCATTGATTCAACTTCAATTTGCAATCACTTTAATTTAATTATTTTACACTTTTGTGTTCCAGTTTTTAAATTCCTTCATATACGAAAATATATTGAATTTTATTGATTTATTTTATTATAAGAATTTACTTCAACAGGCATTGTAATAAATAGATGATTATAGTGAAACTTTACACAATTAAATAAAAGTAACTAGAAATATGGAATGAGAAATTGGTTTTTATATTATGATGATAGGAATTCAATGATTATTCATTCACCTGACAGTATATATTAACTGTTTTAGTTTAAAAAATTACAACGAAAAGAAATCTGTTTAAGAAGATATGAAAAATAGAGAAATAAATATGCTTTTAGCCGCAATTCAAGAATATTACTAACAAACGTTTCCAAAAGTAAAAAAAGAGCATTGATAGACATTTTTTAGCCCAGTTTATTACTTAAGCTCATGAAGAGTAACTTAAATACTATATTAAATAAATAGTTAAATTTAAAATTCTGTATTTAACATAACAAGTGAGAGATTTTTTTAACAAGTCTTGTACATTTAACAAATGTTCATTCTAAATAAAAAAATGTAATGAGTGGTTTACTTATTTTTTTTAAAAAAAAGATCTATTTATATTTTCATATTATATATATATATATATATATATATATATATATATATATATATACACTCATATATACACATTGTATTCATAACAAATAGATAAATAAAAGATTGCACATGAGTGTACAGAAAATTAAAATGAAGCCACTATAGTCGCACATATGTACATTGTGTGGGTGCACAGTACAAATCATTTATCTTCTGTGCATCATTGGTAGAAAGAAGTTTTGTAGCCATAGCAACACGAATCAACCGAACCATTCTATGTAGAAGACACCGTAACCACTCCTATATTATAATGGTGGCAAAGGATGGATAAGTTTGATTGGTTCTAACCATAAGACTAGAAATAACTAGAGATCACTACAAAGTCTGTTCTGTTAACTTTCTTGTTCTTACAAGTTGACAAAATTTAAAAATGGTTTTTATGCTTATCCATACACACACACACACATATATATATATATATATATATATATGTGTGTGTGTGTGTGTGTGTGTGTGTATAAACAAATAAAAATATTTATATTAAAACATATCAGTGTAAAAGACAATTTCAAATTGAATATTTTCTATAAATTAATAATTTTTAATCAATATTTAAGTTTCTTGTATATAAACCAATAGTTGCAATAAAAAAGCATTATATATTTAAAAATCTTAATTGTAAAACGTTATTTATCTTCAAAATTTTATACTAATTGTTTAAGATATTAATTTTTTGTGTACGATTTAGAAATTAAAATTAGAATGAATAATATTAATAAAATACTATTTTAAAATACAAGAATATAAGTTTCTATTCAGTGAAATATTTCCCAAGGATGATATTATTTAAAAAAGCGTTTATATTTAAGGTTTTCAACTGCAAAAGTTTAAAAGTCTTTTTTTCATTTCTAACTAAAGTCCTACTACATGAAAAAAAATTATAATAAAAAATATTTCAAAGTATGAGAATATAAATGTATGTCCTGTTAAAAATTAAACTAAAACACTGTTAAAAAAAGATTATTTAAAATGACAATACAAAAACTTGATTGATTAGTAAACGTTCAATAATTTCAAACGTTAAATATCCTCGATCTTAACAAAAAAATATGTATTTGAAAACATAAGTCAAAATGAATAGAAACAACAATTTTATTTCAATTAATTATTTTCCTAGTACGTAAAATTGTTATGCAAAACTTTAGGAAAATTAAAATAATTTATTTGTTATTCAATTTTAAAAAATATATATTTTTTAAAACTCTGATAATGGCTTGATAGATAATCGAACTAATTGCGCTGTTAAAAAATAAATTAAATTGATGATATAATTATTAAACAGACATGATTAGAATAAAATAACAGAAATTCTAAAAGTTAATTCTAAATATATTTAAATAGTTTAAAATATTTATGTTAATACAATAATTAGACTAGAATTAAAATTATAAATACGGACATTTATATACAAAATATTTCAAACATTAAAAAAACCATAACTCTACTATTAACTCTCAGTCTATATTTAGCACTCTAACAATACAATTCCCACATCTTTGAATTAATTAACTAGAAAACAGTCAATTAATTTCAAGAAATCTATACTGAATTCTTAACACAAAGAGTCGTAATTACAATTAAAATTAGAATGTTAATTCAAATAATTATACGAAATTTATTTTAATACAACAAATGGTTTGGACTTAAAGCTCTTTTCTTAATACTGAAATTAATACACAAAATATTTAAAACGTTAAAGTCGTAAATTCATTACTAACTCGCAAAAAATACAGTTTCTACGTCTCTGAATCATATTTAACAATAGATGAACTGAAAAACAGTCATATAATTAAAAAAATCTTTCTTGAATTCTTGAAACAAAGTATTAAATAATCACTATTAGAATTAAAATTTTAAAAATCTAGAATTGAATTAGAAACGAATATTACATATATATATATATATATATATATATATATATATATATATATATATATATATATATATATATATATATATGATTATTTTACATTTATACCATGCTTATAAATTGCTAATATATATTTTAATGTTTAATTCTCTTTCTTACTAACATTTAACAATATTTCTAATTTATACAAGAGATCTGTAAAGAAATAACAATTTATTTTACCTATTTTAATAATCTATGAAAAATATTACTCACATATTTCTTAAATCAAAATATTAAAAATTAAATACACCAATTATTAAATAAGGTGTTTTGATTTTTATTCATGACACAATTTACTGAGTTTTTAACAGACATGAATATTCTTTTTTAATATTATTATTGAATTTAAAAAAAAATGATTAAATGACAATTTCAAGTATAATAATAAAAAGTTTAATGAAATAATCAGACATATCACTCAAACACTTTTATAAATACATGTATCATAAAAATATTCTCTAACAACTATGGTTTTCTGGCTGAGATTATTTCTTCGAAATATTTTTATAAATTACAACATGATAGTTCAAAAAGTCAAATATATATATATATATATATATATATATACACATACATTTGATCATTCGTACTTGGATCATAAAAAAATACCATAATCTCCTATATGGATGTATATCTTACAATCGCCAGGGGAATATTACTGCAGTATCCGCATTGCCTAATGGCACGTTGACAGTAAACATAAAAATATCATGAAAATGGTTACCACGAAATAAGAACGAATAATATATATAATAATAATAATAAATTGTACAGTTAGCACAACAAAGCAGACTGAACAAAAAAATAAATTTAATAATAAGCATCAACTTAAAACTAAGCTGTTTGATTTTCAAATGAAGTATGAATGTCTGAGAATTTCACAAAATTTTAAATGTAAATAAAATACCGATGAAATAAAAAAACATTTTTTGTACGTTTCGACTACTTTTGTAATAATTTTCTTATCTAATTATTTTTTTTTTGTAATTGTTTATGAAATTGTACATCAATATACAACGCTGTCAAAAATAAATGTTACAAGGCTGTCAAAAATAAATAATGGTACAAGGCTGTCAAAAATCAATATTGAAGAACATTTGCTGCACGAAGAAGTTATCTATTTTGATGAATGATGATGTGTTCCAAGAGATCCAATTCAAACTGCTAACATATTCGGTGATATTCAAAAAAACATACACTTTTTCTAAAAATACATATGAAATACATAAATTCTTTTATTTTATTTACAGAAATAGCGTGCAAAAAATATACATAAAAAACATTTAGAACAAATATAAAAAAATGTTCTTAGTTACAACGCTGTTAAAAATCAATGTTAAAGAATATTTTCTGCACAACGACGTTATATATACTGATGAATGATGATGTGTTTTACTGTGTGAGCTGCTAACATATTTGCTGATATTAAAAAAGCATATACTTTTTCTGAAAGTACACATGAAATTCATAAATTCTTTTATTTTATTTATAAAAATAGCATACAAAAAACATCTGGAATAAATGTAAAAACATGTTCATAGTTGCAACGCTGTTAAAAATCAATGTTAAAGAATATTTTCTGTACGAAGAAGTTAACTATTTTGATGAATGATGATTTGTTGCATGAGATCCAATTCAAACTGGTAACATATTTTTACTGATATTAAAAAGAAACATACACTTTTTCTAAAAATACATATAAAATTCATAAATTCTTTTATTTTATTTACAAAAAAATAGACTACAAAAAATGTACATAAAAAACATTTGGAATAAATATAAAAAAAATGTTCTTAATTACAATATAACTTTGATAATTAAATTTACAATCACAAATGAATTTTTCACGTCTACACAAACAAGAAAGCTTCTCAAATTTTTCTATATCTCAGCGATCTGAGAATAAAAGCATTGCCATGAAAAAGAGGATAAGTAATAATCAAAAATTATCAATAATCATTTATTGAAGATTTTTGACTAGCATTTATTTGTGATTTTTGAAGTATAAAAATTCAATTGTAGAAATGTTTATAGTTTCTAATAAAGTAAACAACTTGATATTTTAAAAAGAACATAGTTTTTCATTGAAAAGTCTACAAAAGTATTTACTCTTTCAGATAATATAAAAATTAAAAATTGATGAACTAAATAAGATTATATTAAACATTTTTAAATAATATTTGATATTAAAAAGAAACAAAAATTATAAAATATATACAAATAAATATACATAATATAAAAAATTAAATAAAAATATACACACGGCCATAAAATCAATTCCCTGGAAGAGAAATTACCTGTTTTTAATATATTTTTTATTTAATTCGTTTATAAAAAATAACCAAAACTAAATACATTTATTTACAAATAAAATACATCGCTAATTATTCTTTTATTTACATAATTATTTTTCTCATATACAGAAATATATACAATCAAATTGTTTTCTTGACCGACAAACACAATACAATTCAAATTATTTTCGCTGAAAAGAAAATATAAATTTCCGAATTTAACCTTTATTAAAATTTTGTCAAAGTTTACATATATGTGCAAGCATTTTTTTTTTACAGAATATCAATTTAGAACACTAAGGATAACATTTTCTGCTTTATTAAAACATACATTTGATAATAAATGCGTATTTTTAAAAATATTCCAATATTATTTACTACATTTCGATGCTGTCGTAGAATATTAATTACAATACAATAAATATCATTACTCAATTTCAGTTTCTATCAGACTTGCAACTTCTTTATATAATAAGCATAAAATACAATGAATTATTTAATTAATTTCCAATTTATTAAAGTCTAAATTGTTTTCTTCGCAAGAAGAAACTTTTTGAATTAACTACTTTAAAATAGAAATTAGTGTAATAGATCCTCTTTACTTAAATAACTTCAAAGTGAATCTACAAAATAACGCAAAAATATACCATGGTTTATTTTGCAGAAATTACTTTGAATTCTTATTATTTTTTTTAATTACATAAATGAATACTTATTTTTTAATATTTTATATATATATATATATATATGGGAAATTGTACATTTGGTTTTGGGCCCATACACAATTCCATAAAATTATTTCGTCATTCTAGTCGCTATTTGGTGCCCTTAATATTCCGTAAAATAAATTTTATAGCTGAAAATAAGTTCGTAAAATGTTTCATTTGATAGTGTGCAAACGTATCGACAAAATAAATTGGTTCTGTTAGAATTACGTAGATGAAATAAAAATTTTAGTACATCACTTTACATGGCCATTTTGTTATAGAGACATCAAGACTGTACATCGTTTGTATATGTACATATGCAGGGGTGGACTTGTTCGATATATTCTCGAAAAATGACCATATAATGTTGATTATTGATACAAGTTATAAAATTCTTATACTAATTATGAAGTTGTCAAAAGACGTAGTGAAATTTTTTGAAATTATTTCAAAATTTCTCAAAATTATACTAGAGCAATTGTTCAAAATACTATTTATAAAATGTATCTTAACATTTTTGGATATAGTAATATTATAGACAAAATAAATCGCTTTAAAAACATGATAAATAATAAAATATTTAATTTATTGCAGAGCGTCTTATAAAAACGTTTAAATAACTGAACAAATAATATTTATTTATTATTGGATATGCACATTGTCTAGAATCAGCGAGCATGTGTTTCCCTTTTTCTACCACTACCAATCTTCAACTGACAGAATATAAACTGATACAGAAATTTATTGAAAAACATTCACTAAAATAATAAATGTTTGCAATAAAGATCTTAGTGATGAATATTTAAAACAAAAATATTTTTTATAACTTTTTATAAACATAAAAATATCATGAAATATCATGATGATCTCGATATCAATTCTTCAAAATCAACATAAAGCTATATATATATATATATATATATATATATATATATATATATATATATATATATATATATATATTCAAAATTAATATTTTCTCATAATATAGTTGCGATTATCGCATTTTTTACAGAAAAAATACAGTCGAATATATGTACATGATCGCCAAAGATATAAAAATTCATAATTTAAAGTCATTATTACATTAAAAAAACATACTGTGTAATTAGAAAACATAATTATTATATACATATCCCAAAAAGTCAATCTTACTTTAGATTTATTTCAAAACACCTCCACAGATATTTAAATAATTTAATTTATTAAAATACAATACTTTTGATAATTTTGTATATTTTTACATAAACACACATAAAATACAATCAAATAACAAATACGTATCAACGTTAAAAAAAATCTGGAAGAAACTCCAGCTTCTCGTTCATTGTAGATCGTATTCCCAAAATTCTTAAATAGTTTATAAGATATTGCTTATTTATTAAAATAAGATACAACTCGTAAGATAAAGTCTTTATTGTATACAGAGTAAATATACAGGGAAAAATTAATCTAAAAACAAACATCTACGTGGAAAGTACGCGTTATTAAATAAATAAAAATGTTTTAGTTTTGAAATACTTTATTAGACATACATAAAAACATGCATTCGTAATATACCAATACTTATAAGAAAATAAAACCTAAACGATTATAGCTCTTAAATCAAATAAGTGCATATATATATATATATATATATATATATATATATATATATATATATATATAAAGTTCAATGTAAGAAAACATACGTGAGAATTAAATTATAATTCAATAAATTGGTTGATTATATAATAAAGAGACGTAGTTTACTGTATTATGGATAATTATCTGTGATTTTATATTATTTTCAGTATTAGTAGAACAGCATAAAACGCAACTGATTCTAGTTATTATTTCTGTTCAAATGTTTTTTTACAATTATTGCCATTTAAGATTATATGGATTGAATCAATCATATTTTTCGATTTTAACATTTTAATGTGTGGGAATATCTGTTGTTCGATCTAAATATCAACTATCACTGACCTTTAATGATACTCATTCGCCTGGAACCACTTTAATCTTTCAATCAATTATTTATTTACTACAACAAATTGTTTCAATAACGTTTGACAACAAACAAACGACCCGCTCGTCTGTTTTTTTGAATCCTGCGCCTGCTACTAGTTATACATATTTTAGTATTCTGAGTTAACTAACTGTTATACAATATATTCTCTATTTATAGAAAGTCGAACAATTAATATTTATTTCTATTAAATATATTCTCTATTTATAATGGTTCTAATTATCAATTTATATAGGTTTTTATTTTCTTTTTTTAATTAATATTTAGGTGTTTATAATAGTATCTTACTAAAATATATTTTATTTAAATATTTTTATAGACAACATTTTTTATAGACACTTTTATAAATTTAGTTAGTAGTTTGATTATCAAGTTAATCTTATTTCTTGCTTTCTTAATCATAGCATTAAATCCTAGTGTCTTGTTTTTTTTTGTTATTAAAGTACGTATATCTTTTTTAGAATTATTTATTAAGGGTTCGCTTTATAAATATAGTACAAGAAAAGGGATTTTTCTTATTCAAATTATTTTCGTTACTGAGTATTCAAAGTGACAGGAGGTTTTTTATCGTAATAAAAATATAATTTACTATCAACGTAAATAAGAAAAAAATGCTACAAATTATCTACAATGGATTCTCTCTCAGTATGAAACAACAATCCACATCTCTCAATATCGCCATGTGTCGTAGATGTACAAATACAATAAAATTTATATTGAAGAATTGCTTGCCTATGTCCTATTGGTTCACGATAACAATGGAGCTTCAAGAAGCGTATAAAGGCTCGTAACTTGAGGGTAGTAAAACATTCTTTGTTAAATTACAAAGCACTGTGTAAGCAGCAAGCCACCCTACTAGAATTGCGTTTTACGATCAAACTTGGAATTAGATTGGATGGCTCGTACTTACCGATCGAAAGAATTTGATATGGCTTGTATAATTTATTTGAAATGTTTGGGGTGCTTAGTGATCTTTGTAATACAGATTAAATATTGTATGAAATTAGAATGGGAATGTTGGTGAAAATGGCGATTCGTTTGAATTCCGAACATAAAATGGTCTCGTACTGATATAAATAAGGTTTTGAGATAAGAAAATTATGTGATATTCAAATTATGTTTGAAATATTTTTATATCCTGTTTATTAAAAAAAAATGTCAATATATATGCATTAATATATTTATGCAAAAAATAATACATTTTTATCGAAAATTGAAGTGATTGCATTTTTTCTTCTTACTAAAAACATTTTTTCAGCTGATTCATCATATTTTATGCCGGACTGTCGATTGTAAATCAAAAAATTTATGATTTTTTATAAACATTTCCTACTTATAAGTCATAGTTTTTTGAGCCAAAAATCGAACATTTATTATTTTGAACTTTTCATAATAAATATATTGTTTATAAGAATACATATTTTGCAGCGAAAATTGTGATCAGTTTAGAAATATGGATTGTATACCCTTATTATAACATTTTAAATATTTATGTAGTGAAATATATAATTATCGATTATTATCGATGTGATAATTTAATTAATGAATTTTTGATTTGAATTCAATTAATATACAATAAAATGTAGTTTTTTATTTAAAATTAATATTTCATAAGAAAGATATTATAATCGATTAACAGATAATAATAAAAAGACATTTCATCAATAAATATGATATATTGTTTTAACAAAGGACCGATTTCATTCGCGAATTGTGTTCATTGTTAAATTAAATATTTAAATATTGATTTTAAAATGACTTGTTTATTTTTTAAGAAACATTACAATTTATACAGTTTTTTTGGTCAGAAGCCCCAAGGAATTTATTCCCAAGTAGATTATTTATAAATAAATTCGTTTTCCATAAAAATTAATATTTTAATATTAAACATATAGATAAAGACTGATTAAACATATCATTAAACATTAAAAAAAAGTTTTAAAAAATATTTTTTTCTATAATTTAAAAATGAAATAAACAAGAGAATTCTTATCTATTAACGAACTTTCAATATTTTTTATACAATATTTAAAACGAATGTAAAAATAATTATTGAAATTTCAAGGAAGTACAATTACATTTTTTTTAAATAGATCTATAATCGAGGAAGATAGGTATAATTTATATTATAAAGTTAGAAAGAGTAACACTGATTTATCTGTGATACGCAGTCTGCATTTAAAATTACACGATTGAGTGTATATTTGAAAATAATATTGTGATATTTGATTGTCTTTATTATGAAATAAAAACATTTAATATAGTTATATATAATGGTATGTATAAAACATACATTAAACAAATTTATCAAGGATAATGATTGTACTGTATATAAGTTAGGTTATGTACCGGTTTAACATATTTTTCTAGTATTCAATACTTCATAAAAAAGAAAATGCTCATGATGATAGTATTTGGAGTTGTACATGGGGTCGAATTAATAACTCCCAGGGGAAATCACCCAAAGAAAATGACAATCCTGATGTTTCTAGGTAAAATATTAAAACAATATTAAGTATACAAATGTAGAAGTGCTATAAAAATATTAAAAATTTAATCTTTTTAATAATATACTATTGAAAAGGCTACTGATTGTTACCAGTTTATATGAAAACATCATTTCACATTACAGGGATCCATTGTCATCTAATGAACCAGCCAAAGATTATTTAGTTACAGGAGGTGTAGATGATTTTGTAAAGATTTGGGAATTAAATGATGATCAATTAAGTCAGAAATATCTATTAGAAGGGCATGCACTTGGAATTGTATCAGTGGCCTTAAGTTCAGATGGAAAAAGTGAGACCAATTTTGAGTTATTGCCTTGATATTGAATTTTTATTGTTGAACTAAATGATATTTATTATTTTACTACTTAAACCCTTTTTTACGAAGTATAAAATCGTATAAAAAAGATGTTTTATTTTAGTTTGTGCATCAAGTTCATTGGATTCAAGTTTGTTTGTGTGGAATGTGGAAAAAGGAGAAAAGATATTGAGTATAGAAGAAGGTCCTGTAGATATATGGACAGTTGTGTTTAGTCCCGATGATAAATATATTATTTCTGGTTCCCATTCAGGTAAAATTTCAATGTATGGGGTTGAATCTGGTAAACAAGAACAAACACTTGACACAAGAGAAAAATTCACATTAAGTATAGCTTATGTATGTGATTTATATAAATTCCCAGTTTATATAATATCCTTTCTTAGCAGTTTTATTTAAATATCAAAAAAATCCATTTCAGAGCCCGAATGGAAAATATATTGCAAGCGGTGCAATAAATGGTATCATAAATATCTTAGACGTTGCTTCTAATAAATTAGTGCATACTTTACAAGGACATGCTATGCCTATTAGGTCACTTTCTTTCTCACCAGATTCACGGTTTTTATTAACTGCTTCTGATGATGGTTCTATGAAATTATATGATGTGTAAGTATAGAATTTATCAGAGTTTTACATTTTATACATTATTGTTTATATGTACAGTCAGCATGCAGATGTAGCTGGCACTTTATCTGGTCATGCTTCATGGGTTTTAAATGTTGCATTTGCACCTGATGGTAAACATTTTGTATCGAGTAGTTCTGATAAGACTGTAAAAATATGGGAGTTATCTTCAAAAACATGCATTCATACATTTAATGAACATGATGACCAGGTATGTAATTCTATTAAAATTTAATGTTCTCTGCCATAAATATTTCTATTGGATACTTTTTAGGTGTGGGGAGTACAGTACAATCCAGATAGTAATAAAATAATGTCAGTTTCTGAAGATCGATCAATAAATATATATGATTGTCCAGTGTAATGTATAATGATATTGACTGATAAAATATAACCTTTTATAAACTAAATAAATTGTTTGATGATTTTTTCCCAAATCCATTACATGTATTTTACATATATAGGGAGAGAGAGATATTTGCATGTATTACTTATGAATATATACATAATATACAGATAAATCAAGAAACAGAAAACTTATTTAAAAATATGTAAAAAATCGAAAATATTTAAGATATTTTTACAACTTACATGCATAAATTTTATTTAGGAAATGAAATTAATAGCATTCTTTTAGCAACACTTTAAAGTACAAAATATAATGATAGACAATTACTTGAAAAGAAACAAGCGATAATGAATACGGAAGCTAAAAAAAGATAAATATAATGTTTCGGTGCTGTTTCTAAGTAGTATTTAATTTTCGGCCTATAGATTGTTGTGTTAGTTTACAAATATAAACTGTTGAAAAACCTCGTACTACATCACCTATTTACAAATCAGTATTAATTTAAAATAATATCTTGTAATGGTAACAAAATAATTTTTATATTATACGTAAATTTGTACGATTTGTAAAAAGTTTGGTTACGTACCGGTTTTGTTTTTTTTTTTACAGTACTCGTTGCTTCACAAAAAAGAAAATGCACACGACGATAGTATTTGGAGTTGTGCGTGGGGCCGAATCAATAAATCGAAAGAAAAATTATTAGAGGAAAAAGACAATCCAGAAGAATCTAGGTGTATTTTCTCATTTTCCAAAAAATCTCAAAGAATACACTACAAATGATCTAACAATTTAACATTATAAGCATTTTAAAATTGTAAAAAAGTTATTAAGTATTGTATTATATTTGTATTTAGAAAGTACATATTTTAACACATTTATGTATAATATGTATTTTGTATAAATTACAGGGATTCAATTTCATCAGATGAACCACCAGCTGATTATTTAATTACAGGAGGAGTGGATGATTTTGTAAAAGTTTGGGAATTAAAAGATGAACAGTTAAAGGGGAGGCATGTTTTAGAAGGACATTCGCTTGGAGTTGTATCAGTAGCTATAAGTTCTGATGGAAAAAGTATGAATGCTTTATATGTTAATATGTTTATTCAGTTGTCTATCTACACTTTATTTCACAGATTACCATTATAATACAGTAAAAAGACTATAGATTTAAATTTTTTTTATTTTATTAGCATGTGCATCGAGTTCATTAGATTCAAGTTTATATATATGGGATGTAGAAAAAGGAGAAAAAATTGCAAGTATTGAATTAGGCCCTGTAGATTTATGGACTGTTGCGTTCAGTCCTGATGATAAATATGTTATTTCTAGTTCACATTCTGGTAAAATCTCATTATATGGGGTCGAATCTGCTAAACAAGAGCAAACTCTTGATACAAGAGAAAAGTTTCCATTAAGTATAGCCTATGTATGAGTTTTATACTGATGGTTTATCACACAGCTGATTTGACAATGAAACAAAATATTTTAGAGTCCCGATGGGAAATATGTTGCAAGTGGAGCAGTGAATGGAATTATAAATATATTAGATGTGGCTTCTAATAAATTAGTCCACGCATTGGAAGGACATGCTATGCCAGTTAGATCACTTTGTTTCTCACCAGATTCACAATTTTTACTCACTGGTTCAGATGACGGCCATATGAAACTCTATGATATGTATGTATAAACTATTTAATATGTGTTTTAAATTTATATACTTTTTTTTTGTACAGTCAACATGCAGATGTAGCTGGTACATTGTCTGGTCATGCATCTTGGGTATTAAGTGTTGCTTTTGCCCCAGATGGTAAACACTTTGTTTCAAGCAGTTCTGATAAGTCTGTTAAAGTATGGGAATTGTCTTCCAAACAATGTATTCAAACATTTAATGAACATATTGATCAGGTAATTTAAAAAAAACGAACTAAACATACATTTTTTATAATAATTTTGTTTTTTTAGGTTTGGGGAGTACGATATAATCCTGACAGTAATAAAATCATGTCTGTTTCTGAAGACCGATCGATTAATATATATGATTGTCCAACATAATATTATTGTATAATACTGACTGATAAATATATCTTTTTATGAAATGATTATTGTTATTTATTATATTCGTAATATAATTATTCATGAATAATAGTCGATGTGTTATTTGAGTTCAATTTGTTTTCTTTTTGTATATGTTTACATTTAATTTATATGTAAATTAATAAGTGATAATTCAACGTTATTTAATTTTATATGATGTTGAAAATCTAACAAATTAAATGTGAACCGATAATATATTTGCAAAAATCTGTTAGACTAAAAGCTAAAATCAACCAAAAAGTGTAATCAACAGTCTAGTCTTAAAAAAAGTCTGTGGTAAATATATGCCATGCGTTATGTCATGTAGATGTCATATACTCATGGGAAGCAATTACCAAATACTCTATTTTTCATAATTTTTGTAGCAATAAAATATTTTAAAATAATACAGGGGCATCAATCGATATTTGAACGTTCCTTTGGAAAGATGGCAAGAAAAGTAAATGTTTTTTTTAAATAATTTTGAGGTTATAATAGCTACATTTTCACAAATTTTAATATTTATTATAAATTTCAGCAAAATTTAAATAAGGCATTAGAAAACTGTAAACATCCTAGCAGTAGGAAAGCAATTGCTCTAGGGAAAAAAATTAAAAAGTAAGTCGTACGTTTTCAAAGAAATGTGTATATGTTTATATACAAAACCTTATATGCTTATGTACTTTCAGGATAAATTCTCGCGAAAAATCAAAATCTACCCAAAATTTGAAACAGAATGTAATAGCAGAAAAAATCATGTGGTTTAAAGATAATTTAGAGCCGACTGGAGTTTGTTTTGCAGATCAATTACTTTATTTGATAGAAAAGTAAGTTGTATAGTACATATGCGAATATTACGTATTTATTAACTTTCATTGCAGATATATCGCACGATTTGATAGTGAATTACAACAAATCGAGCTTAAACATTCAATCGGAGGCCGTAAAAATCGACAGCATGCAAATAGAGAAGATATAATAAAAATGACGCGAAATCGAGAACAGGAAGAGTTCCAAACATGTGGCTTTGAAGCACCGGATTTATTGAACTCTTCTACATTAGAAATTTTAAGAAAATGGGATGGAGAGTTGAAATATTTACAAAATATCAAATTAAAACGTTATAGTAAATCTGTTCTGTTAAACTTAATAAAAAATAAATGATTTATTTAAAAATGGTTTCTTTGGAATTATTTTATAAATTAACTGCATATAATTATTTTTTGATGTACTGAATATAAAATGAGTTCACAACTAATGAGAGCATCTAATGAACTATAAATGGAGGATTGGTACCATTTTCAAGTATATGAAAATGGAGGTATAAATATGTATATATTTGGTTATATTTCTCAAGTTGGTATAATATTTGAATATAGAAACATTTAAGTAAATTATATTACATAAATTTCACACAAAATATTACATTTGTACATAAAAACAAGACTATAAATAATATATTTACGAAATATATTTCAAGACACTATGATAAATAATTGCACAATATACAATTATCAAATAGATGGGTTAGATTACAAAATACATGTAAATAAATTTGAATATTCTATATTGACACTTAACATTTTAGAACGAAATAAAAAAAAATTAAGACTAGAATTACAGAAAATGCATACTAAATATTACGAGTGCCTATTAAAGGTTAAAGTTTTCTTTTTTTTGGCAAGCACTAAATACCAATAAGTATGTATAACAATGGTTCTGATATTAGTCACTCAGTCTTTGAACAAATTATGAATCCTTTACAAATAACAAATTTAAATGTATTAACTCACCATTCATGCCGTAAAACTTTCAATTTATACACTAATTTCGATTATTCAAGATATTAATTCACTATAATACATTTACTATTTGAATCAAATTTGACAACTGACTTTTCACTCTGAGTGTACAATGAAATAACTGTTTCTAAAGGTTTCTCAACATAGACGACTAAAAATTTTTTTTTAAGAAAATTATCAGTAGGCAATGCCAACTGACCAATTAAAACTGAATGATATTTACAGAATTTAATTTATGGCTTTCAGAAATCAGCATTAAAAGCAATAGCTCAATGTACTGTAAATTAAATGAAACATGATTATCTTTAAATATTGGAAATGAATTCAAATGACTTTTAATTCTAATTTAAATATTTAAAAAATATCGTGATTTTATAAACACAGTGCATATAATTCTAATTACTTAAAAATAAGTTTCTACATCTTAATATAAATTACGTTTTACACACTGTGGTAGTAAGATATTTTGTTGGAATGAAAATAAAAATCTTTCTGTTAAAAAGAATATTTCAGTATGTTCAACAAACAAATTGTTAGTAAATTGTAAGTCTTAACTCGTCTAATCAATATCATATCTGTGATGTATGTGGTAATTACAAAAGTTTTAATATAAATTCCTAATTACTATTAGTAACAAATCTACATTTGTTAATAAGCTAGTACCTAGGCTATTTAAATTATACATAATGCTTTTATATATATACATACTTGAGACAGTGACATTAAATATTTGCTTCTTTTATACTAGAGAAATTAAAGAAATAAGATTTATATCAATATTTACAATAATCGAAAACTAATCATTGTGCTTTTTTAAATTACTGTCGGATAACATGTTGTCAGATAATCATTCCAAGGAAATATAAACAAAAACTACTAAACGTTAAAATATCAACAGACAGCACAAGAAATCAATATTTACTAATACAGAATTAATTTTTACCGGTTCCGTATGAAAATTCTTTCAATCACACATAACTTAAATGTTTAATTTAGAAAGGCAATACGCTATTGTCACGAACGGATGATACATAAAAGCTTTTAAAACATTTAAATTACATGTAATCAGTATCGATACTATTCATTAAAAAAGTTATCACTCGTACAAAGATAAATCTTGGACAATTTCTTTTTACAAACTGCATGTTTTCTCTATTTATTTTTATACGTACAATAATGGATCGGTAAAATTGATTTTCTATAATTTAAACGGTTGTGAGAGTCGCTTCTGATAGAATCTGTGTTTGTTGTTGATAATAATTTTCATCTATACCTAAATCTATAACCGGCTCTGGACATCCGTTTACGACTGGACTTTGTATAAAAGAATCATGATTCGACATACGATCACTTACTTCTCCTATAGAGGGAGTTTGTCTTCGGCGTCTTATTACGACCGTCGCTGTTCCGTTAGTAATTGTCTGAGGTAAATTCAATCTAGATGCTACTTCATCTGAAGAAATATCTGCAAGATGAGAATTCACATATTCAGCAGATTCGAAATTATAAGTACTACGATTGGTTGTCGAAACATCTGGTAACTCTCTGTTAGCAACATCGGGACCGCTATCGTTTTTTGGTACACTCTCGAACGTTGAACTTCGAATGAGTCTTTGTGGTTCTTGAGGAGGTAGTTCACCAGTCGTGGCAGATTTGTTTTCATTCGTTTCTATTTCTTTCTGATTAGATATCCACACTCGAGTATCTTTCTTCTTTGGTTGATTACGGGTTTGCTCTACCTTTTTCCATAAACTGGCAATTTTACTAGTAACTTCCTTTTGTGCACTGCTTAAAGCAGGTGTTCTTTTAGCGGAACTAGTGGACTGAATACTGGAATTACTGTATGAACGTTGAGTAAATGGTAATGAACGTTTAGGGCTCGATGTTCCACTTTTAGAATTTTTAAGACTTTGATTCGAAGATGAATTTTTTATATAAGCAGTCTGATTAATATTTTGTTTTTTAACATTCAAATCTCTGTCTGTACTCGGTGTTCGATTTTGTAGCGTGCCGGTCTTGTTTAAAATCGGTGAATATTTAGAACGAGAGGACAATTCCACAGATGAAGATTTAGACAATGGTTTTTTGACCAAATTAGTTGCAGGTGGAATTTTAATCGGAGGTTTCTTTGATTTTAAATTGAGTGGTGACGGTATTTTTGTCACATTTGTACCTGTTTTGCCAGTACTAGTCGATGGTAATGGAATTTTAGTTTTCAGAGGTGACTTTGTAACATCATTTTGATCATCTTTTGTAAAAGTATTTTGTCGCTCAATAGTTTTCACAGGTGTAACATTTAATTGTGTTCCGGATGTTGTTTTTGTTACGTTTAATGGTTTTTTGGGCGGAATACCGACTTTAGTATTCGATTTTAAGCTAATATTAGATCCGACTCTTTTTGGAGCTTGCACGGCAGGGTTTTGATTACTTTTATTGTTTACAGATTTATTAAATTGGGTTCTACCCACACTTGTTTTTTTGATACCCAATGTAGTCTTCATTGAAGCTGAAACATTTGTCACTAGATTTGAAGCAATTACTTTTTTCGGTGCAATTTTAGCAGAAGCAGAAGGTTTTACAGCCGGAGAACTGTATAAGGGTTTTCTTTTACCCCTTATAGCTTTTACTTGATCTGTATTAACATTGGTTTCTGCAATATTTTCTTTTGAATTTTGTTGCTTGGGTTTTATAATTTTTGGTTTCAATTTCAAGTCAGGTATTTCGGCCTCATTATTAGATGAGTCTCTATCACTATCTGAACATGCACCTTCAATTTGCTCAACATCTTTCTTATCGGTTCTTGAAATATCTTTTCGAGAAACATCAGTATCAACTTTTTGATGTGTTGATTCTTCTGTTTTTAAGTAACCATTACTGACCTGAGGACATTTACCATTAAATCCCCAACTCTTATGATAAGTTCTGAAATTAACAGAATTCATAGAATTGTGTTCAGATTCATCCTCATTTGAAACCAGACTTAATGTCTCGCAATCCAAAAAGTCATCGGCATTTTCGTTTAAAGTATTTAATACAACATTTGCTTCTTGTTCTAGCATAGTGTGTAGCTCGTCTGTACTTATAAATTTATTCGGTACGAAAGTGTCAACGTTAGGCAGAGAAGAAGGTGGAGAAGATGATCCTTCTGTCAAAGTTCTAGTTCTAAAACGATCTTTATTTTCCAGTCGTTTTTGCTTCAGTGTTTTCTTCACTTCCCCTTTTGAATTTCCTATCAAAGTCGACTCATTAACAGGTAACATACTCTCAATTTCTATATTAGGTAAGCTTTCAGAATTATTTTTTTGGGGTTCGAGTTGATCAAAAGTCGCCATATCTAAAACTCTCGTTTGGAAACGTGATCGATCTTCTTGTCTACGCTGTTTCGGTGTAATTTTATTTTTGATGCTCGACTGACCGTCCAGTGAATCGATCTGTTCTTTAACCTCTACGTTTTTTAAATCATCATGTAGAAGAATCGATTCTGCTGACTGAATGTAATCAGAACTCTGTGAACATTCCTGTTGTCGTTTTCGCTCTTCTTCTTTAATTACCATTTCAGCTGCAACCGTATACGTTTTAAAACGTTCTTTTGCCAATTGCCTCCGTTGTTTAGGAGTGAGTCGCTTATTTACGTGATTTACTTTTTTGGGAGTGGATTCTGCACTACTCGTGCCGTAATCTGACTGAATAGGTGTTATGCTATTCGCATCAGAATAGTCGGTAGTTATGTCTGTTTCATTTTTCAACGTAGTGTCAACAGCATGCGTTAAACAATCTTCAAACATGTCCGTACTAATATCACATACTGTATCGGTTCGATGCTCATTGAAAGATATGTCTGTAGTATCACTCATGTCATTTAAATACGATGGAGGATTAATATTATCGATATCACTATAACTATGACCGTTTATACTACAATTCATAAAATTGTTTAAACTCAAAGGCTCTTTGGTATTGAGAACAATATGATTATTTTTGCTATCTATATCAAATATGTCGGTTGTTACCAGTCCATTCGGAATAAAATCTGTTTTTGTTACAGTAGAAGATTCGGCCACTTCACTTGTAATACTGCACACACTAATCATACTATTTTCCATATCTGAGATGTCATTGAATAGCGAAGGTGGTTTTACATGATCCAAGTTCATGCTACTTGCTGAACTACTACCATTCACATTTAACTCAAAACTATCAGCATGATTCGAAGAATTACTCAATGCCATACGAACCATTATATCAGATGGTACTTTTTTCTTAGAACCCATTTTCACAGCGTTACGTACCGAGAAGTTTCCGAGTCGTTCTTGCCCGAGTTCTGTGGACTCCCATTGACCTGATGTGCTAGTAAGCGATACTAAACTACCCATATTTGAAGGAGGTTTTACATTGTCTAAATCAATTGAACTAAAACTAGTAGTACTTTGAGCCATTTCTATTTCCTGAGAAACAGCAGCTGCTAATTTACAAGCTTCTTGAGCTATTATCGTCGAGTCTGTCATTGTAGAGTGATTTGTGTCTAAAGAAGAAGGATTAGTTAAATCTTCCACGGTCTCATCTTTTTCAATACATACTTCTGGATAAACTAAATCTACACTTTCATTGCTCACATATCCATTGACTAATTGTACATTTTCTTCCGGAAAATCAGGCACTGCTGAAGCAAAGTCATTGTCTGTATCACTTTTTAATGAAACTATCACAGGTGCACTGGCGGATATGCTCGGAAAAGTTAAATCATTTGTGGAAGATGAATCGTTCCACGTATCCTGAGTGCTTTGTTTCATCAATCTGTCAGCGTGTAAATGTGTAGCTTGCGATACGAGTTCAGCAGTAAGCCGATCCACGGAAGCTAACATCGAATCCGGATCTCTGGGTTTACAATAATCGAATCTCAAATCTTCCGAGCATTCTAATGAACCGTCATCTGACATACTGTCATTGTAATCTTGTGATGTTGCATCTACAAGAGTATTTTCTTCACCGCACGTGACGTATTCAGATAAATTTGATGTCGGGTTGCTTTGAATCACCGATGAATTACAGTTTTCAATTAATGGCGAATCATTTACTACATTAAGAGTTTTAACATTATTATCTGATAAACCAGACGGCTTTTTGTCACACCCATTCCTCATCTCCCCAATCCATGAATTCTCTATGGGGCGGATGGATTCGTTTGGCGACTTCTCGCAAATGTTTAGAGACCGAATAAGTATGTCTTTCTCGGTCTGTTCCAGGTTCTCGTTTGCGACGTATCTTTTTACTAACTCTACGCCTGTCACCTGGATAGTATTGGGGGTCATTAACACATCTTCTGTTGAGGCAGTGCTCACAGTAACAGGCGGAGCTTGTACGTTTTTTGAACTGTTGTGCGGAGTCTGAGTCGGTTTAGATTCCGATTGATCTTTCTCTCGATTACCGAAAGCCGGTACACGTGTATTGTAGTATTCTTGACGGGACATCTGAGAGGACTGGCGTTCTTGGTTATCACAGAAATGAGACGTCGGGTTGTTTTCTCGACTCGCCACAGAATGTTTCGACCTTACGTCTCTGTAAGCAGGAACTCTCATTGTAAAACTGGACTCACGGAAAGCGGGATGTTGATAACAATACTGGTCTTCAGATAAATTAGTTTTTTGTTCTGTAGATGAATAAGCGCTATAATTTTGTTCTTTTAGGGCATGATCTTGTTGCATTTCGTGTGAAGTGACATTCGGCTCTGAATGGTATCTAGACCCTGAACTGTAGACAAGAGTCTGCATCGAAAGGTGACTGTAACCGGTATTGTTCGAACTTTGTACGGAATTGTAAAACTGATGAATATCTCGTTCCGCACCGATAGGTTTACGATTTTCCGGTCTAATTGTCGATTTATCATCACGAGATCTGCCTAATTTTATTTCTGAAATTGGCTGGCCAGTAGTTTTAGCCATACCCATACGAATACACTCGTCTAAAAGAGCCTTCTCAGAATCATTTAAAGATGTTGTAGAATCTAAGCTCATTGTGGAAACATTATGAATCTGATTTATTGATATTGGTAACGGGGCTGATTTTATAAGACGCTCAGAAGTACCTACAACGAACAGAAATGAATACCAATTATATATCATTCATATTAAAAATGTGTTTAAACTTTATTACCTTTTTGTTTTGAGCTTTGTTTCAAATGGCCCTTTCCAAAAGATATATCACAATGGCTACTTTCATTTGAAGAATACTTTGATTGGATCTGATATTTTCCTTTTTTATCCAATTTCTTAGAATTACTACTAACACATATTTCTGATTTTCTTACTTGATTACTTGGCTGTTTAAGGAGTGAAGTGGAAATTTGTGGCTTTTCACCTGTCACAGCTTGTATACCTAAATTAATGCATTCAGTCAATAGTCTCTCATCAGCTGATGTAATACTAGCATTGTCGTCATCTTCCCCATGAATTAATCTTGCATCTGCAGATCCCTTTGTAACTCTTTCCATTCCAAATTGTATGCACTCTTGCAACAACCTCTCATCTGCAGAAGTGTTGCTATCATCTGAAAATTCCAACTTTTCTTCTTTAGATTCTGATGTAGATGATTTTGTTGCTCTTTCTATTCCAAGCTTTATACAATCCATTAAAAGTCTCTCTTCAGTAGAATTAATGCTGCCATCATCTGAAAAATCTAAGTCTTGGTTTACATTGGCAGGTCCACTTTCATACACATCTGAAGAACATTTTTTAAGTAATGTGGGTGGCTTCATTTCACAGTTTTCTTTCTTTAGAAGAGTTTCTTGCTTGTCTAATTTGAGTTCTGAGCAATTACTTTTAGATTCAATTTGCTGTGAATATTTTCCAGCCTGTAACTTCTTTGTAAATCCAAATCTCGGTATAGATGACTGTTTGATGGATTTTGTTTGAGAACTACTCTTATACTGAGGTATACCAGAATATGAAACTGGATTTTTAAGTTCACTAGCACTTGATATTTTCTGCTTTCCTTTATCATTGATGACAACTTTGTTCGTCTCAATAGAAGAATTTGCTGCAACTCTTGCCATACCTACTTTTATACATTCCTGTAAAAGTCTTTCATCTGAAGAGCTATAACTGTCATCAGACAAATCACCATTTTCACCTCGTTTGTTGACATGTGCTTTCTTTTCGGATTTTTTAGGAAGAGCAATTATAGTATGTGCTGTACTCGTCACTCTATCCATTCCAGCTTGAATACACTGCTGTAATAATCTTTCATCAGCAGAGGTATTTCCACTCTCATCAGATAAATCAATTACTTCCTCACTATATTCTTTATTAACAACATCTGTATGTGTATTTGATAATTCATCCAATATTTTACTATCTTTTAAAAACGGAACATTCACTTGAGTTACAGAACTACCTCCGGTAGTTTTATCTATACCGGCTTGTATGCACTGTTGTAAAATTTGCTCATCGGCTGACGTATTACTTCCGATATCAGACAAATTAGAATTATCTTCTTTACTATTACTATGAAGATTACTTGAACTCTGATCTTCATTATCTAGTTGTAAATGAGGAGATGACAGATTATCACTAGACTCTATCGAATTACTTTCATTAGGTTTTAGTTCATTGGATTCACTGTTGGTAGTAAGTGAGTATCTTTGAGGGAATGTATCATCTTTTTGTTGTGTCTGAGATGTGGTTATTGAGCTATTAATTATTTTAGAACCGTCTGTAATATGACTAGTATTAAGAGATAAATCTTTCAAAGAATTAATCATTTCTATTTCTTCCTGCTTAATTGCATGATCCTCTTCATTATATTTTGAAGAAGTTCCTTCTTCAGGGTTTATCAGTGTATCAGTGTTTTTGTCATTATTTTCAGATAGTAAATTTATATTCTCTTGAACAGATTTATTATAATTTGGTGATTGAACCTGATCTGATACTGTTTTACCCACTTCATTGGTCTCGCTGTCAATAAGCATCGATAATTCTGACAAATTTGAAAATGAACCAGCATGGCTTAAAACAGCTGGCGTATCTTCAGTGTGATATACTTTCGTAGCATCTGCCAATAATTCACTATTTGAATCTGATGGTTTTTCAAATACATTCACAGAACATGTTCTAGCTGTTATCTGTTCTTTATCGTTGATTTGAGATGCGGAAGGAATATTAGATTTTGATAAAGACGTTACCGTTGGACTTTTTTGATGTAAATGCATATCGCTTGTATTAGCACGGTTTCCATTATCGACAGTATGTTGAAATTTCGGAATTGCTACAATTCCAGGAATTTCCTTGAATAAAAAAGGTTGAATAAATATACAGTAATTGCAGTTGTACAAATTTCAGTTTAAAAAACATTACTTACTTTGTTTAAAGAATCAGAAGTTATTTTAACCTCATCATCAATGGTTAATGAACTCAAACTTGTAGCTCTAGAAAATTCAATCGGGGTATTTTCGTCTTTAAATGCTGATGTATCGTCTTCGAAAACACTTCGTTTTATAGATGTTGAAGGAATATTGTTTATAGGCTGTAAATTTTTACAGCTATGAATATTAGAATTAGTCAATGGTCTTACTGGAGTCGGAGGCACTGTCTGAGTCGGCGAGTCAGGCAGTTCACTCGGTGATACAATTCCGCTTGTACGTCGGCTGAAAATAGCGCCCAGAATTATTTACATAATAATGTATATAGATTTTAATCAAGCATTTATGTCATTATTTGAATTTACCTAAAATCTGATATGACAGAACTTCTGTCATCATGTATAGAGTGTTGTTCAACACTATCAAGAGAAGCTAAGGAGCTACTTCGAGAAAACATTAAAGGTGTTTCTTCTGCATAATCGACAGAAGCTCCAAAAGTTACAACTTTGCCTGAAATTTGAAAACAAAATAAATGAACAGAAAATTAGAACTTGTTATTAATATCGACTTCACTTACATTCACGATCTTTGTTTCCTTCTTCTCTAGTCTTTAATTTCGGTGTCTCAATACCACCTACAGATGCATTCTGTGTTAAATGATCTTTTTCAGGTGTTAAATTTAATGACTTTTTGTTTTTCAAATTGTTTTTCTTATCGGGAGTGTCGATGTTCATAGAACTCAATGAACTCAAAGAACTTACTCTTGAAAAACAGCCTGGTGTACCTTCTTCACAATAATTGACAGGTTTTTCTGGAGATGTTAATCCTGAACTACACTCTGATTTAAAATTCTGTGTATATTTATTGCTGCTGTTATGAACTCTATCTTCTTCGGTACCTATTTTTGAGACATCTTCTGCAGAACATTTATCTTTTTCATCAGAATGTCTTATTTCAGAATCCTTTGATTTTATCTGGTTAGAAACTTTTTGTCTATCGTTATCAATTTTATTATTAGCTGACGTTTCCATTCGTAAGTCGTTCATCGAAGTCGAAGTGGAAAAATTGAATGGTGTTTCATAAGGTGTTCCTTCTGTGCAATATGTTTTTACAGTGTCATCGTGAGGAAATTCTGAAACGTGGTTGAACAATTTTTCTTTATTTGCACACGGCATCATTTCAGAATCAGCACCGTCTTCGGCATAACGAAGTGAATAATCAGTAGGTTGATCCAAATCTGTGATAGCATAATTTCCATAAGCTACTTCTACTTTAATTTTGCTATTAGCTGAAGTATTGGCAACCGCATTTTTGTTTGGAGGCGTTGGACTATTTTTGCATAAAGTCGAATTATTATTTAAAATAGTGTGTTCTGCATCAGAGAGCCCTACTTCTGTGTATTTTTGGCTATAATCTACTGTTTGATCTGTACCACTCTGCTCATCTTCAGGTACACAGTCTGAATATTTATTACGCATCGGTATATACGGCGTACCGGTATGTGGAGATCGAGAGGAATACTTTGAAGTGTAATGAGTGTTTTTACTCGACCAAATATTGAAATTCAAAGGTTTTTGTTCACTGTGAGAATGTTCATAACGTTTAACAAATTTCTGATCTGATATTCCACTTCCACCAACAGAACAGTGGGCAATACTGTCACTCTGGCTTAGTTTGGCGCCGAAAAACAGAAGTGAATTTATATTTTTCCCTGAATATTCGGCATCAGTTTTAACAGAATTACTCGGACTATCATTGCGTTTAGGAAAAGAACGAACTACACGTTCATAAACTGAATCCGAATGTGTACTTGTGACTGATTCTCTACTTTCAGACAATGCTATATCTGTCTTCTGTCTACATCCTTGTGTATAATGTTGTGATGAAAGTAGTTTAGTTATTTGAGCTTCAGATGGAGTAAAATTAAATTTGTCATTCGTGGAAGTAGATGGCGATAAACTCGGTTCAATATTATCACATGTTTCGGCAAGATTTTTGTCTAGTTCTTGCTCAAGAGCACGTTGTTTTCTTGCTCCGAGTGTAGGAAGAGTAGATAGACCTAATGCTTTCGCTGTAGAATCGAGTCTCGTTAAAGATCCGCCGTTGGGTCTTGCACTTAAAAGATTTTTCAAAGCTGCACTCGACCCCATAGATATCATCTTATGTTTAGAGTGAGTAAGACTACGTAGCATCGGCACTGCACCCATATCCCATAATGCTTTCTGGTCAACAGGGCATTTTGCTGACAAATTCCACAAAGTCCCACAGGCATTACTCACAACCGTTAGACTTGGTGACCTCAACTGATGTAAAAGAACTTGCAAACAATTATGTTCTCTTAAAATCAATCTATAGTCATCTCTCACTGCAATGTGGCTAGAGATGTTTCGAAGAATACCTCCTGCATTTTCTATTATTGCTAATGTTTTTGAAGGTGATTTGTATCCTAACATTGTGACAATAAAAGCTAATAAGCCTTCAACAGCGCAAATATCTGCTTTATTAATACTACAATGTGCTGATAAATTCCACAATGCTGAAAGGATAGACTTTAAAGTCGATTCTTTGCGACTACTCATAGCTGCTTGAGCAAGACCGGTCACGGCACCGACTTCACGCAATATCTGCTTACTCGAGGAGTCAGCCCGCCAAGAAAGGTTCCTTAGCACACTTGCAGTTACCTACATAAAGATAATAATAATAATTCTGAAAACTCCTATCATTCAAGACTGTATTATTTCAACTGAATTTTTTTGTTCATGATAACAAAAACACACGAAGCCTCTAATAATTATTCTACAAGTGTGCAGAATAGTACACTTTTTTTTGTGTGGTCCAATAGCCAAAAACATGCAGTATTTATTTACCTGTTTTAAGTCTTCATTGGTAGAATACAGCTGCTTGACAAGTGCGGTCATAAAATCACGAAGAGAGCAAAGCAAAGCTTTATTATTTCCATCACCGAAAGTAAGATTGGTAAGAGCCATTCCTGCATATCGGCGAAGAGTTATACACTGTGTATCTTCGCATTCACTCCCGTGCACTATGTGATCCACCTAATGTGCAAGTGAATTTAACTTGTTTTTAAGAATTGTAGCCAATATTTACAACAATAAAATTGAATTGAATTCAAATATACGACATACTCAAACAATTTAATTAATCTATAAATCTTTGCCAGTAACATTTACTATTATTAGTTTCAAAATTATTAAAAAGGACAAAATTATATTTCAAACATTTTTTTAATACTAGATTCAAAACAATACAAGTAAAAAATAGAAACAGTTTTACAAAAAAAATATTATTGTTTTATTATTTAAAAAAATCTTAATGAAAGTTAAATTTGCTCAAATAAATACCAATGTAATAAAAAATACAATCAAATATCTAGACAAACAGATGTGAAAGCCACAAGTGCCCATGTGCAAAATACATCAAATGTTAAATTTATTAGATTGCAATACTTAATGTTTAATAATTTCCTCAAATCTAAAAATACAAAATTATTTGAGCAAAATAACTTGAGACACAAATATAAAAAAAAAACTGCACGTGCACATAATAATTCACAATAGAAATTCAAATTGTCGTACCTGGATTAACTGTGCTATTGTCTGTAAACCTCCCAACTGGCAAATAGCAATTCTATGTGCTTCATCAAACGATAATTTCATTAAATTTGCGATTATCTGCCCTGGATGTTTGTCAGTTTCTATAATCGAAAGAAACAATTAAAATTTTTCTAAAAAAACACACAAACTAAATAAATAAACAAAATATACCTTTTTCTGAAGTCTTCGCCGTAGTTTCTTCATCAGGTAATTGTGAAGCCGCGGTCTCGCAATACACACGTATCTGTTCTAATAACCGAAGTACTCGAGATTCCCTTCTTCTTAGTCTATCATCCGGCTGTGCTTGTACTAAATTATGTAGGGCCTGAGTAGCTTGTTGTCTTGTACGCGAATCACATTCTGAATGTACAAGTTGAACAAGTAATGGAATGCATCCTAAAAGAAATAAATCCCGATTAAATAAAACATTCACTATCCCTTATACAAACAAACATTCCAAATTACCTGACTGTCTCATAGCTAAACAACTTTCCGGACTGCTACTTAACGCGAGTAACGTATGACCCATGTCAGCATTTTCTTGAGATCCTAGCATCGATAATAACCCGTAAACTATATCTACTTTGGCACCCAACTGTTGTGCTTCTTGTGTACTGCTTATACTACTATGTTTTAAAGAAGGCTCGCCCTCGGAATTATTTGTAGAAAATAATGCTTGATCGAAAGGGCCAGTAGATCCTGCACTCGATGCGAAGCTCATTACACTTGTCATGTCCTGAAATAAATAAATAATGTTAATAACATCCGGTTCAAATACAAATTGGCTATATTTTACCTGATGTGGTTGGGGAAGACTAGTGGGTGCACTCTGCCAAAGACCTCTTTCAACAGGCCATGTACCATGATACAAATTGGAAAGAGGTCCTCGGCTTGAAGTTTCTTCGTTAACTTCTTCACGTGGAACACGTTCAGAAGTTACCTTAGCTGAATATGACTGAAAATCAAACAAAAAAAATAACATAAATGTATGATACAACAGGGAAGATAACTGATTATAAAACAGTGTTACTTCTAGACTAGATGTATGCGATTTAGCGTCGTTGTTTGAATTAGAGGACTCCATCGTTAATTCTTTATAGATTTTAGATTTGGAACATTTTAACCGTGTAGACTCATCTTCTTTGGAAATCTGAAAATAAATAAATACAAGCGTTCTATACAAATTCTTTTATAAAAGAATAAATCAGAGAACAAGTTACACCTCGAACTAAATTAGAAAAAAAATAGTTTATATTCAATTACTTGCTTAATGTCAAATAATATTTAATACAATCTGAAAATGTCAATAAATGTAAACAAATTGTACAATAAAAACATAGTAATATAAATATACTGCACTTATTTTATTGTATGATAAATGTATTTTTATAAAAAGTCAATAAATAGTTTAGTGTTCCCGTACATGAATAATTATATAAAAAATAAATCGTTAAAATGAATCTAGTTTTGTTTTTCAGATTTTCGTGGTACAATAAATTATTTTACATCTGTGATAAACACAATTTTTTAAAAAATGATTAATATTTAAATTCGTGCTGTCAATTAAAAAAAATAATTTATATTCAAGTCAAATAAATTATAAGGCATACACAAAACTGATTAATTAGAATGATTGGATGATAAATCTATACATTTTATTTTCACATTTATATAGAAAATTGATCTAAGTTTCAATTTATTCCTACGCTTTCTGTTTATTATTCTGTTTTAATCTGTGTAAAAGAAATAAAATGGTAATCAAATAATAATCATTAACATTATTTTCAAAACTTTAAAATAAAACAATTCCGCATTATACGACAGTGAAAACAAGTGTTCGATTAACAATAAAAATTAAATAATAATAATAGTGTTCAGACATATTCAGAAGATTGATAGCTGGTATAAAATTCTACTGGGTGAATGTGTAAAGGTAAGTAAAAGTTCACTTTCAGATCATATTTGCATATAATGCAAATGAAAGTTCAGATCGGCATCGACCGAAAACAAAGTTCATTTCCTCGCCGGATTTCTTTGAATTTTTTTTTATTGTTGTTATTAACGTTATTATTATTACTTAAGCTACTAACAAACATTTAATATTAGACGGGTGTTGCGGTGCTACGACCTGTTACGGACTAGAGCTCTTATTATTTCTCAACATGACGGACAGTAATCATTTGTTGCAAAAACTGACTTTGAAGACGTGTTAAATCATTCTCTTGTCATGGTACTGAACTGAAAACTATTAGATTTCGTTATTTTTCCAAAATTAAAGAACTTACATAAAAAGTATTCATTGTACTTGGTAATTCAATATAATCGAAACCGTATTTTCACGCACTTCAAGAAAAATTCACTAAAAAATCGACAAGTATTCGACTGAAAAATTCTGATTATAACTCAGTCTTATATTGTCGGATTTATTTATATTTATATAAACATATCTTTAAAACAAGCCGAAGCCTGCACTGACTTGTCCTTTCATTGCTAGAATTTGACTCTAAATCCTTTATCTCTTAGACTAGAATATCTCTTGTTATTATTTCAAACATTTTTTTAGTAATACACATATTTGTTTAATCATCGTGCTGTTTCCCTGCCTGTATGTGTGTTCTGTGCGAATACTGGACGTTATGTCTCTTCTACACTCGATTTCGATTCTTCCTTAGGTCTACTTTGAACTCTACCTGTAGACAACGAAATTCGAAATCGATTGTAAAGGAAATGAATTTATTTGTGTCCACCACGATTCGTACAGAACAATTTTTGTTTCATTAACCCTTTTGTCATTGGCAGCCAGAGAGGCTACATACGATTTTTAAACAAATATTGTATTTATTTTACAATTATAATCCAATGTACCCTTCTATAAAGATATTTTTAAAACAATATATAAAATCGTGTATTAAATACTGTAATTAAAAATTATAATATTATTTTTAGATTTTCTTCCAGAAAAGTTATAAATTTAATATTTCTAAACACTTGTCAAGTATAAATTGAACATTTTTTTATCCATTAGTTATAAAATAGGACCAAATGTGTTGATTTAATTGTTTCTTTAAAGATTTTCTAATTATAAAACATTAATTATAAATTTACTACTAAAACACAATACTAAAACTCTATTTTAAATACACTTCACTAATTACCAGAGTCAATTTATTATAATATCTATTAATTTATCTATAAGAACAATCACAATTAAACAATGTGCACATCAACTCTCTTATATTAATTAAATCTGCATACAATTACTTAACTATCGATAAGAATCATGTTCAACGTGATTAACATAGCTAAAAGATTATAAATAATAATAATAATGAATATGTGTTTATTTAGATTTTAAAAAAGATACACAGCAAATCTTATGTCTTTGTTCTTTTCAATTTTGCTCATTAATATAAATAGATTGGAACACAAGATCATGTTTAATGAAAAATTTACTCTGACAAAATTGCCTAATATATATATATATATATATATATATATATATATATATATATATATATATATATATATATATCTACACACTACAGTCATATGAATAATAAATTAAATAACAATAAGAGGAAACCACTACAGTTAAAAGCGTATTACAGTAAGTGTAGAAGACAATAAGAAGCTGTACAAACAATGCTTTGCCTGAAGAATATTAATTTAAAATAAAACTATTGTATAAATTATATATAAATTAATTTATATTAAAAGACATTATTAATGAGTACGTAAGATTTGTTTAATTTTAAAATAGAGACACAATTCATTTACTTTATGTCAGAGTTCCTCAAACGGTATAAAGAGACACAGTGATCTGCCTCGAAACATTTATCGTATGGTTGAATATTTTCAGAGGGATGAACACTTTAATACCATTTTTTTTTAATATCTATTCAAAAATTTACAATAGCTGAAAATGTGATATATCATTTTTTTTTTCATTTGGATTCTTAATAAACAGATGTTCAGGATTACAAATAACGAAAATATATCATAATTGGAAATATATTTAAACGTGAAATATAAATCTTCTTGTATACATTTTCTGAAGATGTTTTCAAGATAATATCTAGTATAAAAAAAAGTCATGTTTGCGAAAACAATCTTAAATTTCTTATTAAAAAACAGGAAAAGTTTTTATTACAATTCAGTTCTGATACTGTGGCTTAATTCACTTTCACTGATGAGTTTTTCACGAACTCCACAAAGCACAAAATGTCTTTTCGATCAAAAACAACTAATAACTGATTAGTGCTCAATAATAATTTTAATAGAATATTTTTATGGGTTGTGATATGAGTGAAAAATGTGTTTGTGAAAAGAAACAGACTTTATTTCAAAATATTTTTCTTTTTATAACTATATAATATAAAAAAAATCATGATTTTTGTCACTCATATTCTTCAGACACCCTCTTAAACAAATTTCTTCCTGTTTACTTCAATTTTCCACGTGTACGATGTAAAAAATACTGAGAATCACTACTACACGTTATAAAAAGTAATAAATGTGTTTCGATAAATAATAAAAAAAAACTCGATAAATACATTACGAAAAAAACACATACAAGAATAGATTTTGTAATAAAAAAGTGCAACGAATACAGGTCATTAAACTTGTATTAAAAAAAAACCTACAATGTGGGTGTGCAAAGAACGATAATCTCGTATGCTAAAAAAGAGCGTAACTAAATAGACTTGAATGTTTTGTAAAGTTTCACTCCGAAAAAGGGATTGTGTTATCTAAAATCACAATCATTACAATCTAAACGTGCTCGAGAATCATTCGAATGCATTGTAAAATCTATACAACTGTTTATTTATTGTAATTATTGAAATGGTTTGCCAACAACTCGCTTGTACTTTTATAGAAAGATTCTTGTATCGGAACGGTTAACAATACAAATGTATATTCGGTCTATTAAAACGAAACAAGTCGCGAAATTCTCGAAGAAAGGATAATAACTACATAATTATGTATACGTCTGTTCGAGTCTGTACAACAAACTTATATAATTTGTCTTAATACTGTTAATTATACTTGCACTTAATGAAATGACTTCACAACATGAGTCATAAGTAGAGGTCATGCATTAATCTACTGTACTTACGAGTTGACATTTATAACAAGATTTCAGTAAGTCTGCAATGACGCACTTCTATGAATATACAGTAGTAAAATAGATAGTAAAATTGATAGTTTTTTTTATCATTATTTTAATATATAAAAAAAACTACTCTGTGAAAATTAATAATCGCCATACAGGCTCAAGCTTTAAATTAAGAAAGAAAATTATGAGACTAATAAAAACATTTCAAGAAAGTTCAGCTGCCAACAATTTTCAGAAAACAGCAATAAATATATCAAGTATAGTTTTATGAAGTTATGATCGGTTTACTAACAAAAAAATATTGAATCAGATTTCCTAAATCGTTATTTTTTTAATATTAACTATTAAACAGTACTTGTGTGATGTTTAAAAATAATGAATTCTATTCTATTTTGAAAGAAACAGGTGAATTATTGAAACAATTTACTTTTAACTGAATTGAAAAAAAACCTTGGAATATCTTCTGAGTAACTTTTCTTTTTATAAATGTCTCTTTCACCTTGGAAAAAAGATACGGTGTGAAAAATTTGCTATTTTCTTATTTTAGACAGTTTCTGTTTTGAAAACGATTCTGTTTTTCGATAAACTATTATAAATGAAACTATTCGTTTGTAGTTCTCGGGAATTATGGACAGTTTTCGTTAAGTAGAGGCAATTTATTTTTTTTTCACTTAGAATAACATTTATTTTTATGAAAATCATAAAACAAAAGATCGCCACAATACGGTTCTGATACTGTAGCCTACATTCACTTTCATAGATGAATTAATTCTTTCATCTTACAAACCATAAAAAAATCTGTTCAAAAATGTTCTACACCATTGATATTTAATTCATATGAAAAAAATCACTAAGTCAGTTTAACTTTTTATATCAAGAGAAGAATAGACCTTTTTAGTAATTTAAAACAGAAGACAATTAAAAAATTGTATTAAGACTGTATGTTAATACACAATTTTTTTAAAAAACAACAAAATACGGGTGAGAATTTTATTTAGAAAAATACCTAGTTACGTTTCTACCTAAAAGCATTTAAAAAAAAAACTTTTTAATCTCAGATTATACTTTGATATGAAGATGAGACTACATATGAAATATACTTTATGTATTATAAATAATATCTAGATATTTCTATACACGCTTTCATAAAAAAAAGCAATGTTTAAAAGTTAAAATGCGTAAATAGAAGAATGCAATATGAATAAGTAATGTTAATTTTAAAAAGCATTTCCTACGCAATCATTCTTGAAGGACATGTGTTTACACACCCACACACGTATATATATATATATATATATATATATATATATATATATATATATATAAATGTGCAATCACCGCAAACAAATAAAAAAAAATACTGACATGTATAATAAACATGTACTGAAGAAATGGAAATCTGTGCCTAAAAATATATTAATGAACAAGATGATGTTGTCCGTCCCCCCATGAATATCTGTGCTCATCTATAGTTACAATATATTTACGCCATCGTCTGACAGATGAGACATAAATAAATGGTATTCTTACAAACTTCACACAATGGCTGCACACTTTGACTATTTCCTGTAAATGGATGCAAGCGGACTATTAAATATATTCTAGGCTTATAGAATTAATCATAGCGGTGTCAAAAGAAAAGTATACGTCTAAAAATACCAACGGGTATTCGAATTGATTATAAGAAAACCTTTTTTTAAAAAACAAGTAGATTAGATTCTCAGCGATGGTCAAACAAATATATATTTTTAAGACGTTTTCTACAGTGAAAATTTAATTAAATCAGAAATGTATAAGAAAAAAATACATACTTAAAAATACCAACGAGTATTTGTATTTATTACTAGATAAATCTTGTTTAAAAAGAAATCGATTAGATTTTCAATAATGGCCAAATAAATAAATATTTTTAAGATGTTTTCTACCGTATTGTTTTTATTACAACATAAATGTACAAGAAAAAAAATACATACTTAAAATATCAACCAGTGTTTGAGTTTATTGCAAGAGATCTTTTTTCTTAAATAAAATTAATTAAGATTTTCAGTGGACGTTAAACAAATAAATATTTTAAAGACATTTTTTCCACGATAATTTTATCAAATCAGAGAGAACGAAGAATGCAGAAGAGAAATTATAATACATATTTTTATTCACAAAAATGTGAAATCCAGTAGATTGATTTTTCTTATTAATTAATAAGATAATAAATCTAAATAATTAATCGAAACGAAGAAGAGAAGAAATTTTTATACGAATTTTTTGGAACATCTTTTCAATTATTCCAGTTTTTCCCATTTCTCATCGATTCATTCCTTTGTTACACATTTAAAAATACCAAACAGCGAACTGTTTTATAAATACATCAACTTCAGACCGAATAAAACGAATGTTCAAACCGAAAATATGCATTTCGATTTCCGAGTCATTAATGCTGTTCAATTAGTGCCATGTAACAGTCAAACTGGAACAATAACAACACTAGAACAAAGTCTGTAAATAGCCCGGTGCCTCGTGACAAATTGGCTCGCACTTCATTTACATACATCACTTTTTAACAATCATATCTTTACACTCGTAGAATCTGTAATTAGTTACTGTGCTGTCTTACTTAATACTGAATTATGTACGAAATTGAATGGGTTAATCATACACACACATATTTGTTTGTAATTATAAAACAGGAAGATCACGATTGAAGATTTGTAGTAGAAAAAAATGGTATTGAACTTCGATACAAGGTTAAAATGTGTGAGATATTTTTTTAAAAAAATTCATAAATCATACTAAAAAAAGGTGCTATCTAAAAATACTTTTCCTGTCGTAACGATCAGTTTGTTAATGTTATCTACTGATTATTTACTGAATTGCTGTAACCGTCGAAATAAGTTATCAAGATATCTGAAGAACTGAAATACTTACATTTCTTCTATAAATATTTACACGAGAGATAAACTTATAAAACTTTGATTTCAGACACTCGTGTTTAGTTTTTTGAAATTAAATTAATATACAATACGTCGTAGCCACGAACACCAACATTGTATTGTGTCAAGTACAGAATTCACTTACACAGACAATAAGTCATAAACGGAAACATAAAAAAAAACAGACAAAAAATGTTCACCGAAACTGTCTAGAATTCCAATTTAGAAATTATATCAAATAACAGTTGTTTCAAGACACGTCTCCCACATTCGCGTGAGTAATAATAATTCGCAATTATCGGGTTCAAAGAATCAATCATGTTATTTGTTTGATTGTTTTGATTAATTTAATAATTACAGTCTATTTGTCTCAATTGTACGAGAAGCCGAGATCGACGGATGTTAATAATGAGGAAAAAAAATAATAAAAAATTACAAATAACGTGTTTTTTTTTTTTCTGAATTGATACAAGCATTGTACGTTTTTTTTACAACAAAGAACAATGCTCAATTTATGTTCTGAATGTATAATTTTATCCCAGTTAAGGAAAAAATGGTGGGTGCTCGTGGTATTAAGTCATCAGAATCTCATTATTCGTACGTGAAAAATATATCTGAAAAAATGTACATTAATTCCGTTTTCATACACGTCGGAAACGAGAAACGTTTAGATGGATTTAAGTTGATCGACTGGTGATTTCAAAGTCAGTACACGTTTATAAATAAATTTTTAATTTATTCAACCGATGATAACCGATTGATTATCTGAGAAATACAGACAGATGAGTCGATGGTGTGATTTATAAATGCTTGAATACAAAATAAAATATAATCGCTATGTTAACAGACCAGACTTTGAATTGAATGAGTATACGCGTACAAAGCATAAAACTTTCAAACATAAAAGCTCTTGAAAGGGATTAAAATTTCAAACACAATAGACACTATAGACTAATAGAACAGCGGGAGATTGATGTAATGGTGCTATTATTGCGTTTTAAGACTTGAAACGTCGACAGGGTAATATTAGAAAGCACTGTAAATTAAACAGTGATACTTGCATAAAATTAACATGTGTGAAAAGTTTCCAAGACACTTTTATTAACAGGTTTTTTAATAGACTACCTTTTTCCATTCTTATTTTAAAATATTAAGAATTGTTTATTATTTCAGACAATGTTACATTTTAATAATTTTTGAAAAGAAAACATCTTGTCAAATTGACAGCTATAATGAAACTTAATATATCTTCCCAAAGCCAGTGGGAAAGATCATAAAGTAGATAATGTATAGATTTTAAACTTCATTTATGATAAATTCTAGTCAAATTGATAACAAACTAGACAGAAACAAATTTACATGAGATTCAATTTATTTTCATGGGCTCTATTGATTTTCTTATTGATAAAACAATTATGTTTATGATAAAATCAATCTTGATAAACAGGAATAAAAAAATGATATACAAATTATTATTTTGAGCTGATATAATTTTTGTTCGATGCTTGTAGTTATTTACTTAATAATATTTCATATTCAGTAATAGTTTTTGGCACTGTAATTAAATTCACTTTCACAAATGACCTTTCATGCCACCACAAACATTTTTTCTGATCAAAAATGATAAATTTCTGATTATTGATCATTTTAATTGTCGTTTATGCGCATTTCGAATCTAAAGGGTTTTTTTTGTGTATGATTGAAAAATTCAATCCGAAGAGCAATTACATCCATTAAATAACACATCATTTATTATAATATATGACGAGTATTTAATCAAATCAGTTTAATTAGTCTACTTAACCTTTCTGTGTCATTTCATCCAGTAGCTTGGTCTATAATTTTGAATCAGTTTGATAAACATTTGTTTGTAATTTAAAAATTAAAAAAAAGACCTAACATTAGGAACTGAATGTTCAAGAAAACCAGTAGATATAAATTCATATTTTTTCTACAATATTTATTAATATTAATTTTTATTTGACGTGTATTAAATATCTTAACTCTTTGACCTTCTGGGTTTTTCATTCCAGTGCTACAACTTTTAGCTTGTTCTACAATATTCGATCACTTCGGAAAACATTTATTTGAAATTTGCAAAATAAATAAAAGACCAATACTAGAAAATATCAACAGATGTTCAAGAAAACCGAGATAGGTAAATATGCCAGTTCATCAAGCTGGTTTCCTGGTCTATAATGTACCAACAATATATTTTTTTATTAACCATTGTTCTAATAAATAATCTACAATCTACAGGACAGTGTTTCAAACAATTCATAGTTAAATATCTAACAAATGCGTACTTTTTAAAGATTAAAGTTCAAAGGTGTGTGATTGTACTTTTATTTGATGATTGGTTTCTAATAAATATTTCAAAGAGAAACAACCGTTTGTTGACCCCGTAAAAGTGGGTACCGTCACGAATATCTAATCAAAAATATTGTCAGAGACAATTCATTCAGTACTTTGTACAACTTTATTGGTTTTATCAGGAATTAGTATTGATTTACGCAGCTCAATTATAAGATGTATTAAAATCAAAGTTCACCGAGCTGTTAAACACTTAATTTCTCTAAAAAAATTTACAAAAAACTTTATCATTTTTTTTCTGTTTGCAATATTTTCTTGTCCGTGCTATAATTAAACTTACAAAATTTTAAACTAACAACTTTTGAAGCTGAAACTTGTATTCAATTAAAAAATATAATTTCTCTCCAATAAACACATTTACTTTATTAATCATCGCGTGTATTTATCTAAAGAGATAAACTCATCTTTCAAAATAAAACTTCGTACAAATGACTACATCGTTTGGAACGAATTCTTAAACTCACTCCGTCCACTTTTTATCTCAAAATGCATTAAATTCATGTATGACATGTGTACAACAAGCATGCAGATTTAAAAGCTTTTGAAGTCTTTTGTGCGCGTACATGTGCCAGTCTATTTTGTTGGCAGAGTTTTCACGGTGATTTATGTGAAGAACGTAAGAAATCCGTACGGTTTTTGAATTTATACTCTTGACGATTTTGGTCATATCTCAATTTGTTTTATACAATTTTACATACACATACTTTTAAATACATATATTTGTATGTTGTATGATTATAGGAATGGATCAATTTATATTCACATTTAAAGGTCACTGACAGGTAAAATTTTTCATGATAGAATCATTTATGATTCATATCTAGTGAATACAAAATATAAACTAAATTAATAAATGTGAATTCGTATCGTATTTCAGTTTGTATGCAACGTTTTAATGGATTGTTCATGAAATTAATTCATGTATCATTAAAATTATAAACGAATAAGCGTGCGTATAATTAATGTTGTTGAAAAAAAAAATCTCAATTAATAAATGGACTGTTGTTAATTAGTGATGTATAGAATTAACATATGTTCAAGAACTTTATCTGAAACAAGTATAAATCTCTATTATTTTTACCAGTGAAGTAATTATATTTATAATTTTTTTATACAAACATTTTCGACCTAAACTGATAAATATGTATGTTTAAAATTCGTCAAATATGAAAGTAGAGATTGTATTAAAAATATACACAACTGATAGTCAAACATTTTTTTTTAAATAAGAATATCGTTATAATTTTTTAATTTTCCAATTTAATGTTTATTTATTTTATACAATAAAATGTTCGCCTATACATGAAATTAATTTTCTTTAAGTGGATTTATTTTTGTGTCGTTCATTTTCTGAGTAGGTAAAATAATCGTCGCAAGCAAATCAGTCTCCCTCCTACGAAATTCTTTCATCTACTCATATTTTAGATTAACGAATCTGTACTTCAAGGCTACTTATTCGAAAATACTTGTTTAATAAACATAATGTACACTTTTTTCAAATATCAAGATAAACAAATATTATTTTGATATTTACTATTATTAATTTCTGGTCTAATGAGATAAAGTATTTACATATTTTTTATGATTTTTTTAATAGAGTATTTCTTTGATTAATAACACTTTTTGAATCATCAGAATAATAGTTTTTAGTACAGTGACTAAATTAATTTTTATAAATGAATGTTTTACTTTTGTATCTCAGCGTTAATGATATTTCAGATCTGACTCATCGAAATAAGCATGAATAATAATCAATAATAAATTTCTAAACGTCTGAGATCAAAAAAATGGACTGAAAAAATCATGTGTAGAAGTTTTTGAATTATTATAAGAAAAAAAGTTTAAATCAAGTAATTTCTTAAAACAAGTAGTTTACATAAATGACTTCATTCTCCTCCTACTACGAACAATTTTTTCTGAAAAAAGTTTAATAATCGGTTATTGATTGTTCTGACAAAGACGCTTTGAGAGTGATGCCATTATCCTTAGCCGGGCGCTAATGATCTTAGCTGTCGAAGCGCCCTAAAACCTCAATAGCCAACCAACCATTATCATCAGAGTTCAAAAGTACAAAAATGATTCAGTTCAGAAAAAATACTGTTCTAGTTCCGATACTGAAGGCATTGCTATCTAAATTTGCACAAACTATTATTAAAAAAGTCAACAATCGATCACTAGATATTTTAATCTATTTTTTTTGTGATCGCACAAAATAAAAATTTATCTACGAAAGTGAACTGAAGCACAGTACTGAAAACTATAAATTTTTAAACGATTTTGTCAAGATATCCGCTTATTTTGTAGAATGATTAAAATATTTACTTTACTGGGTGTTATGACTCAACACTACTTTTATCTTCCAGCCAGAGAATTAAACTTATGGCTTGATTCTGAACTTTATTCAAAATTCTAAGTCATTTACAAGTCTTAAAATATGTGTATGTGTATATATATATATATATATATATATATATATATATATATATATATATATATATATGAATATGAATTATAACTTTTCATACACAATGTTCAATTTTAAAATACAATGAAGCTTTGTGTTCAACTAACAACACTTCTACAGCTTCACACAGCTTTTGGGCATTTACTTCTATCGCTTTATAAATTACGTATGTTAATCCAAGCTTTCAGTAAAGTTTTCTCTTTGGTGTATATAACGACTGTATAGAGATATTTTCATCACTTGCTTTGTTTAATGTTTAAAATATTCGAGCTTCGGATGAAAAGTAACTTTCTGGCCGTGGGTTTTAATTTTATTACAAAAAGTCACAAACGTGTACATGAAATAATATTTCGGGAAACTAATTTATATTTACATATATGAAAAGTATCTGTACGAAAACCGTTTCGATATATCCCTTTTAAAACAAGTACAGCGAACACGAAATAAAATAAAAACCAGTCTCTCTCTGTGTGTGTATGAAAGACATTTCGTTCGAAAAAAGTACAGTAAAATAAACTTGGTCTCGTACGACGACCGAATTGAGCATTCGAATTTTAAATTTCGGTCAGATTAAAATACACTGTGCTTTACAGTATGTAACTATGTAATCTGAAATTCGAATCGAACGAAAAAACTTGGCTATCGTCCCACGTCTCTTAATAAATAAGCCGCGATTCTGTATTCAGAAACGATTTTAAATGTGTATTGTTTCACTTTATACTTTCATGTATTTTCTGAGCAGCATGGAAACTCTGTTTTTTTAATAAAATTTCTTTTTGATTAACGCTATATTTTTTTATGTAAAGAATCAAAGTTTTTGGTTAGAATAAAGTTAGTAGAAACGAGTGAGAGAAAATTAGAACGAACTGGATATATAATTTAAAAGAATAGACTCAAAACAGTATGAGCTTGATAATGGCAATTCACTAATATTTTATTTCAATAACTGCAACTTTGTATACGATTTACTTTAAATAGTTTGATTTTTTTTAAAAAATAATTGTATGTTACAATACAGTTCTTCTATTATCCCTACTTTCAGTTTACAGAACGAATTCTTTTTCCACTGCATAAACCACAAAGATTTTTCCAGTACTTTGGCTCTGAAGATGATGGAAAGCTGGTTTGATAATTTTTGAAAAAGGTATGGTCTATATAATGTGGAAATTACAGGATAAAAAGCCTCTGCCGACTTAGAGGCAGCTTGTGAGTTTCTTGACACATTAACGCAACTTATTGAAGAGAATGGATTTTCACGGTTTTTCCCCTTTCTCTAAACCCCCTTCGAATGTGGAGGATCGACTTTAGTTTGGTAATTACAACTGACTTAACTTTAACTGTAAATATCAAACTTTAACACGTATAAAACTGTATTAAAAATAAAAACGAATCCGTCGAAATTTATATACAGAAATGCCAATATAAAAATGCCTCGTGATTCTCGTGTTAAAGGTTAATACGAGCAGCCAGTAATAAATGAAAATGTCAAAAACATTTGGACGACAATGGAAGAATATGGAAACGAATAAAAATAGTGACTGACATTAATTATCCGTTCCGGCATCGTACGACGGTAGATAAATCACATCACACTTTTGAATATGAGGGGGATATTCTAATACTGAATGTCACAGTTGAGATAAAAATAAATTCGTTCGATATACATGTCAGTGGAACGTATCTGAACAACTAAACGAGATGTAACGTTTAAGATACACGCCATAATATACAAACGTGCGATATTGACACGATAGATAAAATAGTGTCAACACTTTTAATTCAATATGAAAAGACAAGATAATGTACGGTAATTATTTCTAACGTCTTGTTCAAACATTCACAACTATTCACAAATATTGATTCTGTACGAATTTATAAATAGAAGAGTAGAATGTGGGTCGGTTTAAAGGATATAAATTTAATCCGTTGAAATGAAAAATAATAAAAATAACAGAGTAATGGCTAGAAGTATAAATAATCGATTCGGCATAAATTCAGACGAGGGACGGCTAAGGGAAACAGCTTCGTACTTTATTAAAATGGTTTCATATTACGCTGTTACACAAATCTTTATACTCTTCGTTACTTCTCCAGACATAGTATTCCCATCTGGTATAATAATATTTCTATTATGAGTGTTAATCTGGACTCCAGAGGGAATGGTGATGTATGCAGTGTCTCGAAAAACTTCTTTATTATATACTTAAACATTTTCTTTTATATAAAAACCTTTAATTATTATTTGAAATTCGTATATCTGGGATTCAATTAATGTATCTGTAAAAATTAATTCGGTGCCTTTAAATTGAATCAATCATAATTCTGTTTGAGATTAAAATATTTTCTCGTCGTTTTAGGATTTTGAAATACCAACCTAAACATTTAAAAACACTATATATCTTGACCAAGAAGTTGGCATAATTTCACAAAACAAAAGTGGACACGATGGCACCCGAAAAACAACATATTAGGCAACGAATACTTAGTAAAGACTATTTTTAGTACAATTATTAAAAAAATACTAATCATGTATGGTTTAGATAATTTTGTATTGAGTAAAGAAAAAAAATATTGAAAAGTATAACAAATCTGAAAATAGGAGCTATTTTCAGTTACAGATTAAAACAATTATAAAAGAAAAGCATATATTATTAACTGAATTTAGTTCTTTCATATAAAAAAATATTTTCAACACTGAGTTATTGATTGAAATGCGCGAATTTATTCAGAACCACCTAAAAGAATCTAAGTATAGGATTTCAATGTTTCCAGCTTGTTTTTTTCGTGAATTTTCGTACGAACAGCATGTTGTTGTGTAGTGATGGTTTTATTATCGCTGTAAAACACCGGCACAATCATCAAGCTGTTTCTGTTATAATACAATCATAAAACTTCCACAACTCGGGCGTAAATAAACCGAACCGCAGGTGTAATTATGTTAAAACGAACAGTTTCACGACGTTGAGATAAAAATTTATGTATCCGCCGTTGTTTCATTCATATAACCTCACCCCTCTGCGAAGTGAAAAAAATAACACGTTCTCTCCCTCTAACTAAAATCAATATATGATTTTTATTTTACCCCTCCTGTATATCTAAACATAAACACTAATTATAATCAGATTTCTTCATCGTGATGTAGTATAAACAAGATAATATTTCGTTAAAAATTAAAATGTAATGAAACCCGTTAAAAATCATCGTTTAAAATTTCGTTTTCGTTCTATTTATAACACACACACACATATATGTATATATATATATATATATATTTATTAGCGATCCTTTCATACGATAATGTTAATGTAATAGTACAAAGATTGTATGATAAAAACGATAAATTAATTGGACGTGAAAGGAATAAAATAATAATGTGTTTCTATGTACATCAAATTTACAAATTTCGGCTGGATTAAAATCACGCTTCAGTTGCACAAATCGCATAAAAGAGAAAACTTATTTTCAAATTTACAATTTTTATTATATGATAAAAATTGCAAGTAAGTCAGTGGATCACTTTTTCACAGAAAGTTGAACCTTCACATTAGAATACCTGTTACAATGTACAAATATAAATACATATTTTACACACACACACACACACATATATATATATATATATATATATATATATATATATATATATATATATATATAATGGAACCACATGCTTCTATGTAAATATATGATTACTGCACACGCTCTGATGAACAAAGGTGCGTGACACTAAACATGATCATACAAGATACTGATAAACATCGAGAGTATTTTCTAACACTCGATCTCAAGAAAATGATAAAATAATTGATAGTCAATTTACTAAAAAAACAAACAAACAGTTAACTGAATTGTACAACAAAAAGGGATTGATACGTTCCAAAGAACAAATAATCATTAACAGTAAACATGTTACTGTTATCAAACACACATACCTTTATTCAGGTGTAAATACACCAAATAAATAAAAAGAAGAACGAAAACTGTGTACAATCGACAAGAATTTCATCAATTCCCTTTTTTATTTATTTTTACAATATGAAAATTCCCCAACAATAAAACAGGGAGAATATTATCTGTTATCATCTTGAAAAATTTTAATTGAAACACTCAAAAATTCCAGAGCTTAATAATTCACGAACTTTACTGCTCTCATTCTTATTCATGGACGTTTAAATGATACTGTGCAAGAATGAACGAGAGAGAAATATCTAGTATAATCTCTGACGATCCAAAATAGGGAAATACCAAGTCGGACACGTTCGTCTGTTTCCGTACGCGGACCATATTGATTTTTAATGCCGAAATGAATTCCTTTTTTCTATTAAAAATCGCACAGATTTGTTTTATAAAACTGTATTAGACTAAGCCGACACTTTAATTATCATCCGTGACAGATAACTAACATACATTTCAATCTATTTCTGAATTACATTTTAAACATTTTTTATTTCCTATCTTTGTTATGATCATGTTAAATAAATGCTTCTAATTCTTTAAAATAAATTTATCATGTGTATAGTACAAATTAATTTTAATTAAAATTGTTTCAAAAGATAAATAATGTTCAGAATGAGAGTGCCATATGTACATACATATCTATACACACATTATATATATATATATATATATATATATATATATATATATATATATATATATATATATAAATGTCACTTATAAAAGAGCTATTGGAACGAAGCAAGTGTAACTGATGCCATTGCACTGGACGCCCGTCTTGCAAAGCGCCAGTGAACAATGCAAAGAGGCGCCAACGTTCCAGTTGATGGTACTAGCTGTTAAAATATTTACCTTTTCAATCCGTAGTTTTATTATTACGGTAATGGTGCGATTTATTTATATTTTTTTTATGTACGTGAATGTATGTACATGTTTTTTCAAAAGCATTACCGATTTTGTCACGAGTGAAAAGTTTCAATTTTTATTAACAAACTTTATTTTCGCCAATGAATGTTTCTCTCGCTCACAAATCGTAACAAGTTTTTCTAATCAAAAATGTTCAACAATTGTTTATTGATAATATTTTACGGTTACTCATTTAGATATCCTTAGAGCGATAAGGTACAAGAAAATACGATAGCTAAATGGGCATGAAAAGTAATAAATAATAAACTATTGAATATTTTTTTATCAAAAGCAATTCAGTGGTTTGTAGAACGAGTAGAAAAATAATTTTAAATCTCTCTATTGATATTGGCAATCTTTTTTTAATTATTATCACATAATTATTATCCATATCTGTAATCAGAGAATCCTTAATAGAAAAGTAAAGAAATAATTGATTTCATTTCATGTAATTACCGCTATTAAAAATAATTCAATTTTTATATTCGTGTTGTGTGATATGCCTGCATCCTTACCACATTAAAGATCAGGAAATTAATATTCACAAGTCTAATTCAAAGCTAGTGAAGCAAGACACCTTTCATCTAATAAAGCAATCTTCTCTCAGATCTAAAAGCTTATTTGCAAACGACAAAAGCATCTCACAAGCATTCTACACAAGTACATTAAATCAAAAGTTAAGCAGGAGGCAGCAGCATATTTTGTACAACTGACTTAAATTGCATTACAAGCAGGATGATGTAAATATTATAATTTATAAAACCTCAATAATATATATATATATATATATATATATATATATATATATATATATATATAAGACTATTTTTAAACGTTCATATTAAAAATGTTATACATAAAGTTAATAAAAAAACTAAGAATTAAAACATCAGATTATTATTTTCAGAATTATTTCCTGAGATTTTGTTCAAATTCGTACAATTTACAACACACTTCTTGTATTGATTTTTATATGAAATTAAATGAAGACTTCAAATCTCTTACGATTTATTCAGATTATTCTTAAATTTACTAAATATTTAATAGTTCTTTTTTTAAAAAAAAAAAAACGTTCAAGTTATCTAATATCTGAGCTTTTATTTTAAGAACTGTGTATATTTTGTTCAAAAAATAATTAAATATTGAAGGCTAACTCTTATTTTTCTGTACTGATTTAAAAAAATGAATGTCTCTATAATTATATTAAGCATAGAAAACCCACGACCATCGAGTCATATCCAATTTATAAAAGCTATCTGCACCTCATTCGTGAGAATGGGAATTTCATTAAAAAAGCACTCAATTTCTAAAGGTCTTATTAAGAAAGGTGTTATCCCGTGGTAATTCTAATTGACACTCTGATTCAAAACGTTTGTCTATGCTTAATAAATGATGGATATCTGCTTACTTTTATAAAAAAAATATATTGTTAATTCAAAAAATTTGAATAAATATTCTTGTATGTTTAAAAAAATTAAAATTAGTATAAAAAAAACATTACAAACCAAATTTATTCAGATTACAAAACAATTTATGAAAGGATTAAAATTACATATTGTATCAATATTGTTTATGCTCTGAAAATCCCCAGACATGTGTAAATATATTGTTCGATATGTAAAAATTATGTGTAATATGTCGAAAATCTACATAACATCTACAGTTCTATTAAGTATAAAAATAAAACTTTATCGAACCTTCTAACATACACATAATTCTATATAGAGATGTTAACAAAATAAAAAGAACAACAAATTGATCGATTGAGATGTATGGAGATGGCCAATGAGGTATAGTTTATTTTCGTACGCCTGTATCGAACTCTGGAATGGTCGAGTGGCGTTTTCGAATTTGCATAAACCGAGATTACATTTGTGATTGTGAATAAAACACATATCAAGTTCAATATTACAAGGCAGTACAGTTTTGTATAGTTTAAGGCCAGATAAGTTTCATCTGAAGGTTACCTAGTTCCTTACTGCATTCAAAAAGTCGACCAGTGCTCTCTTTTTTTACTATAAAAGTAAATTTTTGATCATACAACACATACAGATAGAGGTGTAAAGAAAAACATCGAATCGATCCTGTAACTATATACAGACAGAAAATCAAACAAAACCTTACACATATCGATAACGTTGAATTCTACAAATAAACATGATAGATTACCTGTCTCTTTTCGCACGTTCGTCCGACATTAATCACCCTGGAAAAGTTCTCGTCCGCGAAAACTAAATTTTCATCACTAATGTTATAATTGCAAACGGCTATGTTATTGATATTAAAACTTCGATCCTCATCGTTCATGTAATACGAACGATTATTTTTATGCGTGTTGCGATTCACCATTTCACAAAAATCATTATCATTTATTCTCATATTACGTTCAATCGTTCTACTATTACACTGATCAATTAGACGCTGTTCGTTCGCTTTGGTTTTCAGCAATTTATCATTAATATTATACAGGTCGTTGTTCGTATCCATTTTTAATTTTAGAGACGTGCGTACCGTGTTTACTTATATGTTAATTAAATCAATTATAATCACACGGTTAATAATTTTATCGTTACAAGCATAGCTGGAAATTAAATTCGCTAGTAATTAACAACTGTTATACAAATTACATGTAAGTATGTATACATATATATATATATATATATATATATATATATATATATATATATATATATATATATAATGGTTTATATATTGATTTTCGGTAAAATGTCAAAAGGTCGCAATAGAGATATATACATGTTTTTTAATAGCAAAATATGACTCGTTCAGAGTACATAAAGGAGTCGCGAAAACTAGTATTTGAATAAAAATATCCAGAGATTCATTTAGTGTGGAAATTCACATGACAGTACAAAGGAAATGTACAACATTCATGTGTATAAAAACAGTGTGCACGTATCAAAATACATATTATAATGTATTTATGTGCACATAATTGTCAAATTAAATGTTTCCGCCTTTAGGTAGGCACTTGAAATTTGTAATTAGTAATTAACCGAATTAGAAATGAACTTTCACGAGACGGACTTTATTTTACGCAAACTCGAGCTGAGAGTAGAATGTTTAATTTATATTTTGACATTTTAAACATGTATATAAATATATATATATATATATATATATATGTGTACTGATTTTAAAATATTTTACATAATCGATGTTTTTCTGAATAAGAAAAAAATATGAGATTAATAAGAGATAAATATAAATATCTACCTATGAATTTATATTATGTTTACATATGTTTCTGTGTATATTAAGTATCAATAATAATATATAGACATGCAAAGCTCAAATTACATTTGCAGCAGCACTATTATAACACATTTGAAAATCCAATATGTTTATACGATTTTATGTATAAATATAAATGACTGCACGCAAATTTGCGTTTGTTTATATAGATTGTACAATTAACGACACGTATTTTTATTAAACTTGAAAGTAAGAAGTTTATTAAAAAAACAACGTATTACGTATTGTATTTATAGCATGTTTTAAATCGAACAAAAAATGTTTTCTCGAGAACTGTCTACAGAACAGCGCGATATAATCAAAACAAAGCACATACTTTTTAGTAGCTTACGAAAAAAAAATACAAAGCACAATGTCACTGTACATAAATGAAAAAGAGAACGAATCAAATAATAAACGCATCAAAGAATCAGAAGCACATATAAAAAATTCAATCAAACATAGAACACCATAACGTACAAAATGTTGTGACTGCCAAGTCTGTAAATAGTTCCATAAATCGAATAAATAGTAGCGAAATTCTTTTCCTACACGAGTAAATGAAAACGTCTAATATGCAGCTGTGAGATCTGTTTGGGAATGGAACTCGTGTTTAGACGTTCGTGAAACAAAACAACCGAAATAAAAACCAACACGCACACACACACAACAAACATAACACACACCGCTCGCTTGTGTGGAAGTCGCTTTCCTAGTCTAGTAAACAGCAGACTGTGGAGGAGATCGTAAATGATTACAGATCTGTGCAACCCGGACGGGAGGTGAAGTGGAGAGCGCGAAGAGCTTACGATGGTAGCGGAAAGTAGCGGCTGGCTATCGCTCTGTAATCGCAGCCGGCGCACAATACACCGTTGCGGGCAAGTGAAACAGAACAGAGGCTGTTGGGTAACAGGACTGCGGGACGACTGGCGAGATCACACTGCGCAGGAATCGAACGCGTGCTTGCGAAACACAGTGCTACGGAATCGGCGGCTGAATCGGAATCAGGAACGGGCCGGAAATATGATTTGTATTGAGAAATATACACCGGTCCGCAATTATAATCAATCATCGAACAGATACGGAAAGTCGATTCGAATGTCATTTATTGAAAGCACAAAATTGACTTATCACCGAAGTATCGGTTCTACACGAAATGTAAATTATTAGTTTTTCTCATCATTAATCTTTATCTGACGTTATAAATTAATGCACAGAGAATTCGCTTTGAAACGGAAAACATTTTCGTACGAACATAAGCCAATACAGAAATGAAAATCGTGTTCTACAAGACAAAATAACAAAAGTGATATTTTAATATATGAACCTCGTTGTATTAGCTTAAAAGTTATAGAACATTCTATAATATTAAAAATTACAAATGTAAACAGAATGGATTAAAACGAACTAAAAGAACTCTTGTCGATATTCAAACTGATAAAATATTTACTTAATAAAACGTTTTTTTGCATACTCTGCCTTGTAGAGGATAATATAAAACGCATTTCAGGTCATTTCAGGATTAAAATATTTCTAAATTCACATACTGTTCTTTTTGATTAAAAAATAATTGTTCTAAGTATTTAATCATGTCGGTTTAATATCTAATGACTGAACTTGACTCATAGAATACTAAAGCATCGATCACGAGGAAAAGACCGAAAAAATGTTCATTAAGTTTTTTTTATCAAAAATTATAGATGATATCTTTTGCATTTTTTGGATCAAATTAAATATTTTCAAATTTTTTTCATTCCAATAAAATTATAAAAGATCCACTAAATATATAAAATAGTAAAATAAGAACCAAATTCCTATATATTCACTTCAGAACACTTTTTACAAAGAGCCTGTTCTAAATTGGTGTGGTAAGTCCAAAATTCCATTCATTAACCGTAATTTTCAACATGTTTTAGGTCGTAGTTTCTAATTTTAATCATTGAACATTACTAACAACATACTAAAGATTTGATCTGGCTAAAAAAATCGAAACTTTTTTTCATAAAAATTTTTGTCAAAAATTACAGGGTATACCTTTGTGATTTTTTTGGTCAAAAATTGAAGATTTTCAAAACGCGACTTTTTCACAATAATAAGAACATGGACGGTTGGTTAATTATAAAATAGTAATTTAATAACAAAATTTCACACATATTCGCTTCAGAAAGCTTTTTATAGAAATTTTGATATAACTAGGTTTGACAGACCTAAATTCGAATAATTAATCGTAATTTTGAACACTTTTAAAACGACAGTTTCTAATTTTAACTCCAGATCATTACTAATAACCTACTCAAGATTCGATCTGGCTAAAAAAATACAAATTTTTTTCCATAAAATTTTTTGACAAAAATTACAGGCTGTGTAGCCTTTGTGCTTTTTTTGGTCAAAAATTAAAGGTATTCAAAAACAATATTTTTTGCCTCGAAAAGATCAAGTATGGACTACTAAACTGCGGGATAGTAAAAAGGAAGCAATTTTGTTAACGGTCTCGCTACAACAGGCTTTTAATAAAACTTCGACTTGACTAGACTATATCTGCAAATATAAAAATCATAACTGTTTATTTTCTATAATAAAAATGAATAAAAAGAGACACAAACATGTATAAAGAAATAAATAAAATGAATACATCAAGAAAATATGTTCAAAGTTAGAAGTAAAAAAATCCTCAATGCATTTACGTTGCGTACAAAATCAATAAACTAAGAATAGACTTGTACTGCAGACACATGAATCACAAAGTCAAGCTTACTGAATCAATCTTAAAGAAAAATCATATGCGCGCAATTTCAATGTTGATAAATGAAGCGATTAAGGGAATTAGACAATCGTAATGTGTTTAAATTAACCTGTACAAATATTTCCCGTCGATCGCACGTTTTAAACAAGACGTTAAAAGTAATACGTGTAAGAAAAATAAATAAAAGAGAATTAATATCTGTTGAATTCTCATACGAGTGCACGCATGTCAATTATAGCCAAGTATGGTCTGTTTACACGACATAAAACGTATCTTTTGGGGATTGTGTGTTCATAATTATAATAAAATATAGTAGACAGTATTTCATATCCTCTTACAGTAATTAATAAGTGTAACTGAAAATATTTTCTGCACTGGAACAATTTCGTGTAATGTTTAAAAATATCCCACGATTTATGTTCGAATTTTAAAAACAATTTCAATAAAAACATGTCACTGGACTTATATTGTGTGAAAATATGTTTTCTTTTCGGCGTGTTGGAAAAAGAACTGTCATTTTCAGGAACTACACATTGTTCTGTCATACATGACAGCTATTAAAAAAATAATAATAACCTTGCACGCGAACATTGTATGTGACATACATTTTCAGTTTTTAGGAACACCAAATTGTCACTAATTGATAGTTGTTTTCTTTTTCGTTTTGAATACCGCATAATGTACACTTTCATTAACATTAAAGAATATCGAACACAACTTTGTTTTAAGTCGCTACTTACATAAAATATCTTTCATCGGATTCCTTTAGGTGTTACTATTAATTAATAATATTTTAAATTTAGGACAAATATATAATAGTTTGATTAGAATAAAATTAATCTATAAAAAGATCCATAACTTGAATTGTTTGATAGTTATAGTTAGTTACAACAAGAATCAAGGTCATCAAGGTATCTCTCCGTGTATGTATAATAATTTCAAAAGATAAAAATCTTGTACACCAATATCAACATTGTTCAAACAAAAAAAAAAAAAAAAACTGAATCGAACGACGAAAACACTTAGCTAGAAGTGTTTGCCAACAGAAATAAAGACATTGATATAAAGTTGATAGATTTAAGAGAATGGCAGTTAATAAACAAAAAAAAAACGTTGCTAGTCGATACAAGATAAGACGGACTGCATAAATGATGTGACGTTTCGTTGACAGTTTTAAAACGTTTTCCAGTCTAATAAATATGTTGTTGGGTTGTACACATGTGTACGTATCGACGTATTTGTTGAATTTGTCGACATTAAATAACTTGTAACAATAAATTATAGTTTTTATTCTATACCAATTAAGATACGGAATCGCATGTTTAATTGATTTATTAATTAATATCCGTTTTAACAGATAAGTGGAATATGCAATAAAAAATAGACAAAATAAGTTATTTTTTCTAGTATATTTGAATTTATGTTCACTAAACCGTTGAGTACATATATATTCTAAATCAAAATCATCCTAATTCATTCTAATGTTTTGTATTATTATTTCTCTAAACCAAAAATAATATTTCACTTTTGTATTTTTCATTAAATTCTTTATTCATTCCAGTATAAGTCTAACAAATGAACTATCTGTAATTTGTGTTGGTTTTACAACGTTAATCTACAATTATACTCATATACAACTCATGTTTCATTTAGCTGCCACAGGCTAACAAAAACATAGATCAAAAGAAGAAATAAATTCCAAAAAATTAAAAACTGACATTTACAAGCTCTGACATTAAAACATTCTGATACTTAACTTTTATAAAGATAATTAATAAAATAATTTAATAAGCACCTCATTATTATGCTCTACCTTATTCTATTATATGTAATACATTCATTTTAATATTTCGAAAGCAACGCTGAAATCCTTCAACTAAGACTAATTTCTGTTTTCAGGTTATTTTAAATAAATGGAATTTCATAGAATTTCACTTTTTTCTGCCAGTTTTGGAAACAGAAAAAATAAGATAGAACTAGGTTGGATAAATAAGAAGGATTGAGAATCAAAAAGGTGGTTTGTTAGTAAATAAAGATAGCAATGTATAAGGTCATACTGATATCAAACCAAATAATATAAATCCCTAGTGAAGAATGCTTCTACTATCTAAAAATACAATGAAAATGTTTCCATATGTGATTAACACACTCTTGCCTAATTAGGCATTGCAATGCTAGTGAGTTTTACTGTAATGATTGCAATTTAGTTTCAGGGTCGTAATTAATTCAGTAATAATCTAACTGGTAGAATAAAAATCGATTAGTTTCTAGATCTCTACACATTTCTCAGCGGTGAAATATAATAAGTTGATTATCAGTGAACAATCTGGGAATAAATTTTACAGTAATTCGATGTTAAGACTGAGACATTTTATCTATGGAAGATTCATTTGAAAATTATTTTTTCTTTAACATAATAATTGGATCATGGAAATTTTTAACAAAATACAAAATTACATTGATTTTTTTAAAAAATATATATACTGGAAATCTATTTTAAACCCAATTTTATTTTTATTTTATTGAATAAATCGTAAATAATGTGAACTAAACTATTTTTTAAACGAGATTAGAATACAAACAGACAAGTAAATATATTAACATTGAAAATCAGAGAATCTTTAAAGAAATTTGATATTTTCAAGTACACCTGTTGGTTCAACTGCGCACCCCGTGGATTTCCGACACACTGAGAAATAAATGTATCGTTCTTGTTTAATTTTATCTACCGTCAACGTCCTGTAGTTCCGAACACGCATGTGACAAAATAACGTTTCGAACACACGTTAATGTAAACATACCACGTATAGTTTATGTGGCTGATGAACGTGCATCAAGCACAGTAGGCATGTGATGTATGTATATATACTTTTGTATGGATTCGATGAACGAACATATGTGTTACCCCTATATTTTAACTTGCACGCATATGGACGTGAACTATGCATGGGGGACGAACAACTCTCGGTTTTTCGATGGGAGCTGAGACACGAACAAAACAGCTGATTTGAGTCACGATACGTGACGCTGCAGTAAACGCCAAGAGTGGCGATACTAATGAGGCGACGAATGATATCCATCCGACGTACGGTATTCGAAAATTGAGTTGGTTATAAAATCAGCGTAAAAGGGTGCTATTAGAGTTCTTTTTATAAGAAGATTAGTTTACTCTCATTACAGAATTCGTTATAAATTTGTTTGAATGTCAACTGACAAGCCAAGCTCTCATTTAAGATATTTGTCTTGAATATCATTCTGAGGAATTTTTCAGTTTCAATTTCTATTTTTAACCAATGAACATTATTCACAAGCTACTATAGCTTCGATTTTACTGAAAAAATCGAAAAAGTTCATAAAAATGTTCGATACAAGGTATATCTTTTTTTTTTAAATCAAACGTTAAAGATTTTAAAAAGCAACTTTTTCATGACACAATATGAATAAGAAAAATCTAAAAAATTATAAAATAATAAAATAAGGACAAAAAGTCAAGGTATTCACTTAAAAAGCCTTTTTATAAATAGTCTGATTTAACTAAAGTTGAGTGAACTGAATTTTCTTTAATAAATCGTAATTCTAAACACATTTCGACCGCAGCTTCTAGTTTTGACTATTGAACATTACTAACAACCTACTAAGGATTCGATCTGGCTAAAAAAATCGAAAAATTTTTCCATAAAATTTTTTGACAAAAATTACAGGCTACACCCTTTGTGCTTTTTTTGGTCAAAAATAAAATATATTCAAAAACAATATTTTTTGCTTTTAAAAGAAAAAGTATGGACTACTAAACTGCAGAATAGTAAAAATAAACCAATTGTTTTACAATCTCATTACAAATACGTTTTATAAAATCATGACTTGAACAAGCTATGTGTGTAAATCTATAAATCTTGAATGATGCGCCCATAAACCTTAAATATCTATCTATAAATCCTGAATATTTATTTTCTGCAATAAAAATTACAAAACAGCACAAAAAGTGTATAAAAAAATAAGCAGAAAATATACTTATGACTAAATAAATAAAATAAGTTCAAATTCAGAAATAAAAAATCCGTAACAAATTTATAGTACTTAAAAAATTAATTTAATAAAAATACTAAACAAATATATTTATATATTTATTAAATTAGAAAAGATTTATCCGAAAATTACTAATTAACCACCAGACTAAAGCTATCCATCCAATCGGTTAAAAAATAATAAATAACCACAAATTAATTTTATCTCTAATAACTGGTTGATGTTATTTCATTATAAAAAAAAACTTTTAAAAAAGATACTAACGGGAAAAAAATCATTAAATCATCGCTCATCTGTAAAATTTATATAAAAATAAATGATTATACAATTTATGATATCATAAATTTTCAATTTATTTGTTTATTCAATAATAGAACAAATATTTCCTTAACGCTTCGATACACGTTTCTAAAACATCTGGAATTCATTATGACGTTTTTCGTTGCTTTGACAATTTGTGGTATATTTTGGCACGTGTTTAATAACTGTACTTATAGATTATATAAATTAGATCTTTATGAAAGAAAATATCAGTATTATTTACGGTTGAAAAATGTTTAACGGCAGATATTAAAGAATAACGAATCAAAATTTCATAGTAAATTATTTACTTAAGATATATTAAGACCGTGCACAAAAAGGGTACAATTTTACATACTTAATCTCGTATAGACAATTCAATGACACTCTCATTGTAAATATAAAAGGAATGATGAATAACAATGTTTATTGTTAAACAAACAGTCTATTATCAAAAATATACTGTTAAAATTACAATGAATATTGTTGACAGCTGATAAACTCTACTTGATTAATTTTTATTTTCATACGGGCCACAATAAACTGATCACTGAGAAAATATGAACTATTTTCACATTAACAAAAGGCCAGTAGTGCAGATTTTTCTTCAAAATAAGTCTTCGAATTGTTTAAACTACACAACTGAAAAATTTTATATGAATTCCACGAAATAAATAAAATATTTTTAATTTTTTTTCAAAAAATAGACTTTAAATAAACAAAATATTTTTAAATGACTATAAATTAGGAATTTATTTAAAATTGTATATTCTTAAGCTTAAAAAATAAAAAAAATAAATAATGAATTATCATTGAAACAAATCACATTACTATTTTTCTATGCGGCTGTATAAACTTTCTGATTTAACTGAATATAAAAAAATAATTCATGTGAGTGATTACAGATTTGCTTTTGAATGATGAATGCGAATGTATATAAAATGATAAATGTATATAAATAATTCAATAAGACAAATGTAAATGAAGCCCATGTTCATGTAAACTACACGCGAAACATTTTATCAAGAATCAACTGAACCGTGTCAGTACTCAGTTTCAAAAGTGAAAGAATGTCGAGTACGATTCGTAAAGGTCGTTAACGAAACACAGAATCACTACTTCCAGTACTTCCGTTTACTGTTAATTTCGGTGTATTGTTATATATATATAAAAAAAATAACTGTAATGTGATATAGATAATATAGCAGATATATATTTAACCTACTTCACATCGAAAAAGAAACGTTTTTCGTATCTATGAATATATAAAACAGCTGTGACATCAAATTTCGTACAGCTACTCAGTAAATTCTGCCAAACAAACATTTTGTAACGAAAAAATAAGCTTATTGATTATTTGAGGGGTTTAAACCGTGCTGATATTTTACTAAAGTCGACCTTTATGTAGAGACAAAAATTTGAAATCTACCTCTAGTAATTATACGAGTTACATCACTGACGACTAAAAATAGATTTTTGTAAAATCGCACGTTTTATAAAAAAAAAAAACAGAATTTCTAACAGACACGTCAGCTGCCTTTTTGTATTTTTAAACTGATTTAAACAGTATAAAGATTGAAACTCATCAACTTGTATTTTTATCAGAAAAAAATAATCAGTTTTTCAATGAAATATAAGAAAAATAGGATACGAAATTGATACCAATTTTTCTAGAATAAAAATATACAAATTTCCATACCAAGTATATCTTACTTTTTTATATTTGTTATCTAACTCATTTCTTGTACTGTGTGAAGCGTTTTCTGCACATTGTTTAGGATTAGTCACGTTTTATATGAAGATGTTAAATGTCTTAATTAGTGAGACTAATAATACATTTTTTTTATTCAACTTGAAAAATCGTTTAATCATTCATATCGATCAATTTCATCATTTAAATTTTAAAAAAAATATTTTTTTTAAGATGAAACCAGAGTATTTTCATATTCTAATGTACTATAAAAAAATAATATTAAATTTAGTCGAAATAATCATCGAAAACGAAAAAAATATTTCTAAATTCAGGCATCGTCATCGAAATGAGCATGAGATATAACCAAAAACCATCAATAAAAAAATTATTAAAAATGTCTGAGCATGAAATATTCGAAAGTTTGTCGAGAGAGTCAAAAAATTAATTCGTGAAAATTCTAAATACAAGTTTAGAACTTCATTTAGTATTTAGAGTCGCTTATAACCTTTTTTACTATTTACAAAATGGAAATATTCGTCAATTTCGAATTTTAAATACTTCTTTCCTGATATTTCATATCAAATAAATCCTTAAATTCATTCTAAACTAAGGATTTTTGTTTTATATACATGTAAAAAATATTCAACGTGGAATTATAAAACAATGAACTGAAAATGAATTCATACGAAGCATTTTTTTGTCTGTTGAATATGAATTTGATTTTTTACTGATGAAAATTCTAAATATTGAGAACTATATAGCACGAAGATGATTTTATTGATTGTTGAAAAGTTCAGAGCGTGCTGACATTTAAAATAAGGTCAATATTCTGATATAGGGGAGAAATATAGTTTCCCATAATTGGGGTAATTGTGGTACTAATATCTAAAAATAGATTTTTATAAAAATAAAAAATTAAATTACTTTCTAATAATTTCGAAAAAAATATTCACACTTTCATTTGTAAATCTGTTAACGATTAAGGTATGAATAAATCCTAATTATAAAAATACAAATAGTCATAATTAATTGATATAAAATAATAATACGTAGTTTCAACTGACATGCATATGAGGTAAATAAACATTCATTTCCGGATTAGTTTTCAGTTCCTCGATTTTTAATCGACTAGTCACAAACGTATATGCAAACGAGCACACACACACACTCATACACAAAACACATAACATATCTGTGTGTCGAAACACACAACAAAAGGTAACAAATGTTGTGGAAAGGATTAGTCATCGGTCGTTTCTGTCTGGCAACTGGTACGGTATTCCGACAAAACAGATAAGAAAATAAGTAAAAAAGACAAATCGGATCGTTTCCTTTCATTCTATATTTGCTGCTTGAAGTCGTATATATGTGGCACTGACATAGATTAAACCGCACGTTTTAAACATGTCGCTTAAAAATAAACAAGGCGACGAACCTAGGAAATCTAAAATTTGTTGGATTCAGTGCACTTTATTAGTAATCATTACAAAAATAGGTCTCGGTTAGTCGATATTCACATGTGTACACAGATACATAAGAGGCACTCGATGTATTAATGTTTTATTTTTTTGAAAAAGAAAAACATACTGGAGGTTATCATGAACTCGAATAAAATATCTAGTTCCTTTTTGAAATTTAATAGAAAATAATTTGTTAGAAGATTAATAGCACTTATAAATATGTATTAAATCAGTTTCGTTAATGTTTGAAATTAATTGAACGATTGAGAAATGAATATAAATCATTCAATGTATCGGTTATGTTGTTACAAGCTAATGAATAATGCATCGATACAGTGACCAGCAGGTCGAAAGATCAAATCCTACTCGTACTAAATAACTTAGCAGTGATGTAATGAAACATTCTGAACATTAGAAGATGGATTGTGGTTCTGTAGTGTTTTAAAACAGACCTTTATTCAATCAAATCTTAAAACATTTTAAACGAACGTACTGAGAATGAAAATATACATTTTCAGATACTCACAAGAATCTAACTAAATAAATTGAAAAGGATTACAAAGTTTATTGTCGATTTGTAATCAATGAATTTATTTCAAAGACTAATTGACTTATAACTCTATAAAAGATAATATTTTAGGCAGAAAAACAATCTAAAATGATTGGAAACGTATATAAAAACATTACGAATTGATATTAATAAAAAAAGGTACTGTTTACTTTATATCAGCTGAAAGCTCACAGTTACTAAACAAACATGTGAATATTTATTCAAGAAATTGAAATATTGTACAAGAATGCTCGTAAAAATAAACATTTATATCTGTAGATGTGATGTGAAAATCAGTATTTTACTGTTCCACACTTTTGAATATTTATTTTACCTGTGCACCATTAATAAAGCTCGCACGTTTCATATAAAGTTCATATATATATATATATATATATATATATATATATATATCGACTATAGAAAAAAATCACCGATCGTTTTTGATACCGTGCCAAATATTGCGTGACGAACGTTCGAACTGTCTGTTTACAATTATCTGTCAATCGTTTCAGTGCCTACGTCGTACGAATTGCGAAAAGACAACGAATCGATGAGAATGTTAATGAAGAGCGTAGAGAATACACGAATGTGTGCGGATTGATTACAGTATTTCTCTGTTCACCTGTTACTGTAAACCAACGCTGCTTCCACCTTCGTAACAACATTACTTCTTGGATCTCTTCATTGACTTCTGTCACGACTCGTTTTGCCATTTTCATATCTATCTACCCACTCGAATAATTTGCGGTGTGTCATACACACACCGCTGGCCATATTTAGATGGCATTCTTTTATGAATTCCAATCAGTTTTACTCCTCCGAATCACATAAATCATGTAAATGCACAATGTTCATTTTTCACCTTCAATACAGATAAAATAGAATTAAATAGAAGTGTTTGTATCAGTGGCACGATTCACTCACACCTGTGTTGTATTTTCTCATATGAACAACATACGATATACTTAAATTATAACAAGAAGGCAATGCAAAGAAGACAAGAAGACATAAAGCGATAAAAATACAAGATGATATCTACAGGAGTCAGAAAATAAAAAAAAAACGAATAACTTTTTCGCTCACACCACAAACTATTCTTTTTTCTGATCAAAAATGTTCAATAGTTTTTGATTTTTGATTCTTACTTATCTGGAATCGATGCATTCTTAGAGCAAGAAAATATAGAAAATTTATTCTGTAGCGCTCTAAGGATGATTAGCTATAGTACTAGAACTACATTGTTACAACAAAGAATCAAATTAAGCCTGGTCAGTTAAATATAAAAGAGACAAAACATAATACAGAACAACACCTTGATTTTCTGAAAGTTTTTTCAAATAAACTCAATTCGAAACCAGCACAGAATTTCATGAAGAAAAACAGCGGCGAAAAACAAGACAAGTGTCGACAGAAAATCTTTATCCCCAGGTACAATAAAAGAAACTAAAGAATACTACAGAATAGAAGAATATCAACAATCAGATTTGCACAAAAACCTTCAATATATTTAATAGATAAGAACTATTTTAAAAAGTCCAGGCTAATTAATAAAATTTCCTGATTAAGTTAAGAATGTTCTGTGCGATTCCTGTAGACCACGAGTTCGTTCATTCTAGGCCCGGTTTCGACTTGTCATTTTTATGGAGATCTTGAACCCAACACCTCAGTTCAAGATCTTTCCCAAGACGACGAAAACAAAAATTGATCGTTACAGAAACGAACTCATATGTGATCTACAAGAATCGCACAAAACAATGAACAAAAGGCACGCAGGAACAAAATAAAATAAAAAGAAAATATAATGTAGTTAAAAATTAAATGAAAATACAATTTTTAAAATAATGTATTTCGAGTCATTATTTTATATAATTTTCTATTTATTAAAAAAATATCTATAAAATAATATTACTCAATTTAGAACCGATAAAAATGAATCATTAAACAATTATCTACCGATTTGATTTCTTCTTTCATTAACTAATAATGTCTAAATGTTTCTTGAAATTATTAATAATCATTGTTTATAGAACGGGTTCCGGTTTTAAACAGTATAATGTTTATTAATAGTTCTATTTATTTTATACACGTTTTCCTCTCGATCGATAATTTTATCACTGTTTTACATTAACCACATCCTCGACTAACGACCACAACAACGTAAAGTATTCTAAATACATTCTTTTTTAATGAAATTCGCTAATCAGAAACTATATGATGTATCTTTTACGTATATTTTTTAAACATTAGCTGACAATAAAGATAAATATACGTTTTTTTTCCTCTAAAGATTTATCGCCAGCAAAACCACATCTTCAATACATATACATTTTTACTGTTTTTATAATTTATGCGGATAATAGATAATATTTCATTATAAAGAACGATTATTACAATAAAATATTCGAAAATTTATTGAATTTGATGTATTTATTAGCGATTTTTATGAAAATAGGTCTTGGTTAGCCGACAGACACATGTGAAATATCTTTAAATTATCTTTAAAAAAATACACCGGTGTTTTTATAAATTCGTACAAAATGATTTCCTTTTTAATAGTTAATACAAAACAGTTATAAAGTGAATCATAAGTATAATTATGCATAAAATCAATTTGATTTACCTTTAAAATTAATTGAATTATTCAAAAACGATTATTATGAAACAGTATTATTATTTTAGGATGATAAGTAATACATAGGTACGAAGACCCAAGGGCTACTTTCAGATTTAGTTGAAGTAAAATGTTGGAAAATAAAATTTAATATTTTTCCATATTATTAAATTCAGTTTCTTTTCTAATCTTCATTATAAATTTCAATACTTTATATTCATGCATCATTACATCTATTTCGGTTGTTTTCTTCGACTTTCATCGATAAATTGATGAAAGTCTAATTGAAAAAAAGAATAGTTATTTAAGAGAAAGGTTTTCTTTACGTTCTCTCTATAATGTCACGGAATAGTTTGTAGAATTATGAGCTTTATTTCAATTTAAAAATATTGTCATTTTTGGAGATACAAATTGACAAAATTTAAACGACAGTCCTTCTCATCATTTTTGAGTTTATTATATAAAAGAGTATGTTTTGATAATGACATTAGTTTGATTTATAGCTAGTTTTTTTTAATTGTGTAGTTTTTAAATTTAGTTTTCGCTGTAAGAATTGAATTGTGATTGACATTTAATCTAGTTTATTCGAAAAAAATATATGCAAAGTTCGATTTTGATGTAAATGAAGTATAAAAAGAAAAATAAAAAGATAAATTTTCCAATTCGTAATCCTAATAAGTATTTTAATTGAATGATATTTAAAAAAATATATAAATATCTTTACGAATATTCCTGAAGTGCCCATTGTTTATATTTAATTTTACTTGAATTGCATTTTAAAAAAATCTGAACATAATAAATATATATTTTGAAATACAAAAATAAAAATTTACTCGAAAAAATACAGAATAATAAATTACGATGCAATATGAAAAAAATTGATATAAAATTCAAGACAGTAATTAAGAAATTCTAGTAAGAAATGATATGAACTGATAATAAAAAATATATATGAAAAAATTGAAAAATATTTAAATCTATAAATGTATAAAATTTATTTTCTTTTCGTATTAAATATATTTTCCAAATCGATCCAGCAATCACTTAATTGAAAACAAAAATCTTTCAAAATAGAAAAAAAATAATAAAAAATCATTAAAAAGGACTTACTTTGTGCTTAGTGTTAGGTCGTTCGTTACTACTGCTACCAAAACTGCTGACAGGACCTTCATCATTTTTGGGAACAGCTGGAATAAAGGAAAAAGAATACATATTTTCATAAGTAAACAAATGTTATATAGCTGCGCAATCATTTCAAAAAATAATAATAGGTCGGGGAGGGAAACTGTAAAAAATTAAACCTTAATTTCTTGTATGAAACCCTGGTATCAGATCTGTTCTACTAAGCAAACGAACTCAGGGACATTATTATAGATTAAAGAAGTTTTTTTCACATAAAAATGACAAATTCTTATAACAACAACTTAATTCGATTCATAATCTAAAAAAAAAACTATTAAAATAATTTTTTAATATAAAAAAGTCTAAATTTCATACAGAAAACTATAAACTATTACTCTATTACAGTTTCAAGAATACAATTGTTAAAATATATTCAGAAACTGTACTTTCTTTTTAGAATCAGACATAAAACCAACATTTTATTGAACCGAAATATACAATTGTTTCCATTTAATTACAAATATTTTATAAACAGATGTATATACGTCCATGCATAAATATTTCAAATTTTATTATTTATGATTATACATATTAACAACGATTAGTGAATAAATATACAAGATATAAAAACAAGATCGCATATGTAATAACAGTTAATTGCCTTTTTATGTACAATTTACCATCGAATTTTACATTAAAAATATACATAATAATATTCTAACGTTTTACGATTTACATGAATAAAATATATAACTAAATCCATCATAAAATTTTGTGTGAAGTGTAACGAACACAAAACATCGAAATCATAAAACGTTTCTTCCTGAATTCTTCTCGAATACAATTTAAAAAAAACAACAAGCGCGTTAATTGGCATGATTATTCATGTTTTGTATATTAAAAAGTTTTTTTTTGTCTGTTTGTTGATTTTACCATTTTAATTACAGAAAATGTTTACAAGCGTAATTAAATACAAACAATTAGACTACTGTGTCAACTGAAAAGTTTTCGAATAAAATGAATAATGGAATTTGTGATTATGAATAATAATGATAATACACGCTATGAAATGATATTTCAATTAACATCTAATAATATTTATTCAACTAAACGTTTTCGCAATTACCAAGATTTTATTTTTCTGTTTTTAAAAATTGAACAGTGTTTGGAAAAATACAATCTGCGACAGAACCGAGTTTAAATATTTTACGATTTGAATTTTTGGAAAATTTAAATGACGCAAATAAATTGTTATGCTGAAATTATTTACATCTTACAAGAAAATAATTTAAGTTACAATTTAAAAAGAAACACAATACGGTACCATGTTAACATAATTTACGAACACGGTGGAGCATTAATTCGCACTGTTATCCGAGTTGGAAAATTAACGCATGGAATTTCATTTTCGTTCAGAGAAACATTTTTCTCTTGAATAAATTACTGTTGTTAATATCGCGTGCATGTTGTAAATTAACAGAATATATATACAGCTATCTTGAAATATCGAAACGATTATATTCGGGAATGACTGTAAATTTTCCAATACGAAATGATTTTTGTACGCAAATTAGGTTGTATTTTCAAACTCCAATACTTTACACTATTAATTATACAATCTTTTTTCAATATTTTGCATAACTGCTTGAATAATTCGTAGCCAAACAGATAATTCAAAGCAACTTGTAAGTTATTTTTATTTAGTTATCATTGAATGTCAGTCTTTAATCAAGACTTTTATATTTCTTCTTTAGATTCAAACCCGCAATTTTTTAATATGTCTTAATAGTCCTCAGCAGTAAAACAATTCAATTAGACAAGCAATGAATATAGAGAAGATAAGGTTTTATCAAAAAAATATTTGATTAAAATACAAATGAGTCCCTCTGCCTAAAAAACGATTTTCTAGTGAAAGAATTTTTTCATCGAAAATAATACCTCTTCAAGATTCTTATTATATTTTTATCATCTTTTCTCTTACAATTTACAAAATTGTACACTTTATTGTTCTGGATTCGACAATTTCGTACAAACTTGCAAATATATCCGAATTAAACCGACAACATAACACTCCATTCCGCTAATTGATCGATGTACAAGAAAGTACAAAACACGTACACATAAATAAAGACAGTTATATTAATAAATGTTTTGATAATGGACCGCCGTAATCTAATTTCGGAGCGCACAGCCTAATTACTTAAAATCTGTGTCACACAGTACCCGTGACACGCGTGAACGCCACATAAATAAACGACGATTAAGACAGATAATAATTGCAGTGTACTTACCACTTTCGTGTTGTGGCGATTTCGAGGGAAGTAATGGAGGCGTTTCTGTGTGGTCGTCGAGGGCGGCAGCGGTAGAGGTAGCCGATGTTGTTGCACCACAGCAACCGCTGCCGCCTACACGACCTCGATAACTCGCGTCGGCCTGCAGGGTGGCGAGTAAGGGGGTCGCGATGCTCTGGACCTGGCGCGCCTCCAGCGTCAGTCCTCGCACCGTCCGCAAAAGTTCCTCATACGATGATACGGGCAACGACATCGCGGCGACAGCCACGAAGTGTGCACCACGTCTGAAAAAAACATTCACTTCAGTACAATGATACGAAAACAGTGAAATCAATGCTAGAACTATCAAATAAATGTGTAAACAGGGTATTTTTATAAATTCTTCAACAACTACCGTGTAAATATATGTCAAACAGATACAGATTAACGGTGAAACATGGATTAAGACGATATCCCATTTTAAAAGGACGAAACTGACACAGTGAAGAATGATTTGATAAATTGCAATAAACAAAACTTGTCTGAAAAGCTTTCTGATAAAGTTATAAATGAATTTCGACGCCAACAAAACGTGTCAACAAAAGAAACCCTTTAAGTGTTCTTCACACCATCTGGTTTCTTTACAAGAAGACAATCGGTTTTAACGCGTGACTACACACGTTCATATTAAATTCTAGTGAATGTAGTTCCGGTTCGTTTTGAAAATAATATCTTATATAGGTCACTTACATTCTACTCTAACGTTATTAAATAATATTATTTATTTCTACACGATTTAACAATTCAATTAAAAATATCTTCTTTCTAATATACGAACAATTCATATTCGAAATAAAATCAATAGATTTATTTTATAAATGAGTATTAAATTTACAACATTGTTTTATTTTAATTACAACTTTGTAATTATATTTGATCCGAATTATCTTATTTTATGATAAAACAAATAAACAATTGTATCATCGTCTAAAAATATAAGATAAAGACATTATTAATCGAAGAAATAAAAATATAATTTAACAATCACAGTCCTTGTGATAACTTCTTTGCAAACATACAAAGAATATATAATTATACGAACATATAATTAATTATAGACATTTTTAACGTTACTATTTATGCTGTTTAACACATGACCTCTACCAAATAAAAATCTTAGCACAATACATTAAATGAAGAATCGTGCTGAGAGATAAAAAGATATACTCGTTACAAATGAATTGTGTATAGTGGAATTTATCATATATACATAATATGAATTCCTATTCAATCTCTAATTAAACAATCTGTATATAATTGCAATTAAAATGAACGTACATATCAATTTAAAAGTTGAACGTTTCGTAGAACGTACATTACATACTACATTACTGTGTAACTGTTTTTTATACCAGATGTAATATGATTCTTGCAAAATACAACTCGTTACAGTCTTTAAACAGACTTCTTATAATCGAAACACGAGTGATAAATAATTGACAGTTTGACTGACAACAATATTAATAATTGAAATTGTGTTCTGATATTTTATTAATTTTTATCAATCAATTCGAAATACTTTCTGTATGAATTATTTCCCTATTAAAAAAATATCTCAATTTACAAGCTTCAAGTCAAGAAAATATACTTCAATGAACTGTCTTTAAAATTATATACGAAAAAAGTGTTTTATTTTCTGAAATAATTAAAAACTTATTCGATTTAAACTTTTGCTCCATATTTTTGCAAATACGTCTTCAAAGCTGATTATAGAAACCAAATGAAATACTTCATATCTGAAAGATTACTTGTAAAGTTGGATGACACGTTTCTAAAAATAGTATACGTTTTAAAGTCTACATCAATCGATAATCAGATTATAAATGGTTCAACGGCAACGAACAAGCCAATATTAAAGGCTGTAACATATTTTATAACTTGATTTGGTATTTTCAACATTTATTAAAAATATTATTAAGAATGTATGCAATAAAAAAAGAAACTTTTATATATTTTTTTGATATTACTTTCTATTGTTATACTTCAATAGTCTATATGATGTTAAATAAAACGTTTGTTTGGAATAAAGAATGCGAATAAACTCTACAAGATTTTCTTGAATAACGTTTATTAAAATGGTTTTACACCTCGAATAATGAAATAGTGGATTTTAAAATCGCATGATAAGCATTTCAATAGAATGAAAATTGACGAATACAAACTATAAAATATTATATATTTTTTCACATATTAAGTATCTATTATTTTAAAATATCCTTGCATTAAAAATATTTTACCCTCCCATGTTACAATTTTTATTCGATTTTCAATTAACCTCTTTACAATATGAAAGTTTATATAGATTTTTAATTAGTACAAATAATTATCTTTTTACACATACACTTCAATCAATTTCTACTGTCATACAAGTATTACAAAAAAAATAATGAATATACTATGCATGCTTTCACGGTGAAATTAAACGGTTACGTCATTGATCGATAAATATAAATCATTCTTTTTTAATATAAAATGATAAGCAAATATATCAGACAGACTGTATATTAAAAATAGACACTAGATATTGATTTCCGACTGAGATGCCACAACCGAACTCAGATTGCAATCAGTTCGGCGAATCGTTCTTAATCATTCAATCATTTTATTTGACACATTTATAAATAAAAAAGACACACTTAACCTTTTTAATATACATTTAAAGTTTAATAACTACAGATTCATTTTAATATAAAATTATTGAAAATGATCATACGTTCCTACACAAAATCAATTTGAAGAAATATGGTAAAGATCTAAAGAGAATCATTTTCAAACACGAACACATTTCAATTCTATATATGTAATTCTCAGAGTTGTAACATTTGAATATCTTTAATTGCCTCTCAATTGAAATTTATCAGAAAGCATTGAATACAGATACGTGGATCGTGATGGATGTCAGTAGAAGTTTGATTCGATCACATTATTGCATTGTTCGTTCGCTTTAAAGGGCGCGTGGGTTCATTTGATCAAATTTCTATGCGTAATTTAATCTAAATTCAGTCACTCTAACAATTCAGGCTCCTTTGTGTGTTTCATCTACAGAAATTTCTTCAGAGTGAATTTAAGTGAATATTATCAGTGCCACGAGCGCTTTGAAAATTTATGTACGCATGGTGGCGTTCGTGCGGGCCCGTTTCAAAAGAAAATATTCAAAGAGATTGTTTTCTATTTCGTGCTTTGATATAAAGAACTGAACTCGTTGACGTATACGAACAAAAAAATTATTAATCGACTGAATACGGCAAAGTTTTGACTTGCAAAGATTTTATACTTGAATGTTTATGAAGATTACATCGTCTTCTGTCCTTTTTGGGGAGTTTATTGATTGAAATATTTATCACATTTTTTATACCCAGCACATGTTAAGAGATTAATGTAAAAGATTTATTAAAAATCTTTTTTTTTAATTCAGTTTCACTTTTATAAATACCTGGGAATATTTGAAAAGTAAACCCTTAACTTGAGAATTATAAAGGATATACATACATACCGGATAATTCAAAAGGAAAAAAAAACTAGTTAGAGAGTGATTTCATAGACATTCTAATACTCTGCTGGATAAAATCGAAAAAGCAGCCCTATTAGAGGACCAAGAAAACTTTCTCTAACTCTTAGCAAAAATCTAAAAATCAAAAAATGTTCAGATTATTTCAATGAAAAAATATACATAGTATAAGGCTCAATGGTCAACCGGTTACACAAGACGATAGAAAAAGAGACAATTATAGAAGAAAAGTATTTATTAAATTAAATTAAGTCAAAAATGGTCATATCTTTGAAACGATTTAAGTTAGAAGAGTAAAATTAAGTTGCTAGAAATCGAAATATATATTATACTATTTCATAAAAAGTAAAGACCAAGGTGTACATCTTCAGTTTATTCTTAGCATCTATGAAAACTTTCAGTCATTTATATATTTTGGTTTTGAAGTTATATGCACCAAATAAATTACGTTGGCAGGAATGTAAACAGTTTCGGGAAAAAATAAAGACCGAAGTGTACATTCTTCGATTATTTGAAATGTGTAAGAAAAAAATAACCATTTATGTATCTTGGTTTTAAAGTAATAGATGTTATATGGAATTCAGTTAAGTGTGACCAATTCTGGAAATAATAAAGGACGGGATGTACACTTTTAAGCTATTAAAAGTATGTTTCAAAAATAGGAGTCTTATTTTTCAATTTATGAGTGCTACATCAAATTAAGTCGCTAGGAAATAATTTTTAATTTCTAGAATTAATCTTATAAATGTGTTCTTTGTTAATTTGGAATTTTCAGAATCAATCACTGAGAAAAACACACAAACACTAACATAATTTTAGGCCTGTTGAAGATTCTAAAATATTTATTATAATATCAAAGTTTTCCAAGTAAATTAAATATACTATTAATTATTTTTTCGTATAGGATTTTCAGTCAAAATTCCAGTAAACATTTTTGAATATTTTACAACATTTCCCCAATTATTGGCATACAAACTAATTTTATAAATTTCGACCTATTAAAAGCATATCACAGGAAATACATTTTGATCAAAAATACAATTTCACAAATGCGCAAATGGTAAATATACAAGTGTGTAATCCAAACATGATATTTTTCAATCGAACTAATACAATTCAGTGTAAGGTTTCACGACATTTCTCAATTCGCACTACGTTCGAAAACCCGCACCGATTACATTAAACTAATTCCCATTTACTGTCAGAAAAACATTCGTGATTATCCCGGTCACGTAACGTACGACTCATTTCTTTACGTGTCTCTTCATATCAAAAAAAAAGGTAATATATTCGCTGTCAGTTTTTCCGGCGTATCGCAAACTGAAATCTGATCTTAAAAACACGCCGTGAAGATTTTTTTCGTACATCTAATAAAGGTAGTAATTACGTATATATCACACTACCTGAAAGTATTTCTACGATCGAAAGTTTTAACAACGTAATTTGTTTTAGAATCTATTAGAAATCCGCACAATAATTTCATAATTCTAGCCAATATATGCAACTATATCATGTACAGAATAGAAAAATAAAAAATTAACATGTGTAACTATACATTAAGTTACGAAATTAGAACGATCAACGTGACCATCAGACCAAATAATATAAAACTTTGTTATTTTTTAACTATCCATCATCTTTTTACAAATTCGTAATAGATCTATGTACCTATTCACATGTTTTTTCGTGCCAATTTCTAAATAGTTTTATTTAAATCGTGTGCACAACGTCAAATTTCATTATGTCCAAATTGACAAGAAAATCTCAACTGAAATGTTTATTATAATATATATATATATATATATATATATATATATATATATATATATATATATATATATATGAGTTCCATACCATACTTTTCGTATTATTATTAGGTGTACAAATTAATTCGGTGCCTTTTTTAATATAAAATGAGTGTTTATTTACGGAAAAACGAGATACATTTCAATCCTCAAAATATCCCCCATTATTTTATATAATTTTGCTATATCTATCGGGTGAATGTGGTGGGCGAATCCCTTGTTGAAAAAATGATGGTGGCTTTCGGTTAATGGAGTCAATAATGCATTTTCGGATCTCTTCCCCGCTTTACTATTTTTTATATGTTTTACACGTCACAACACCTTCCCTCAAAGCTGAACAAAGCATTACAGCGGCCCTTGTTTTATTTTTTCAGCCGGAATGCGAAAAATATGCAATGCTAAATATACTGTTTTTCAGACACCGGCCTGTTCACTACTGTTTTGTGAGGTTATGCCAACGGCTTGGCCAAGATATACAACGTTTTTAAATGTTAATGTTAGCGCTTCAAAATCCTAAAACGACGAGAAAATATTTTAATTTAAAACAGAGGCAGGACTGATTCAATTTAAAAGCACCGAATTGAATTGTAAACCTAATAAAATAAAAATTTATACTATTTAAGTGTTTATCTTCACAAAAAAAGACTGAATCAAACATTTAAATCCATATTTAAAGATCAAACAATGTTTAAAAAAAATTAACTATGTAATTTTAAATTGTACAAGTCATGTTAATCATATCAAAGTCGATTGTATTCATTTCCAACGATTGAAAACCGAACATAATATTTGCATGCGAATAACTATACCTTGAAATACCTGCAAAGACCATGCTAAACTAATTATCGGTATATAAATAAATATTTTACTCCTTTTTCGGACAAAACAACCTTGTCCTCTACAAGACTTAAAAATGACGTCAGATATCATATGCAGCCGTACGATAAGGTCAATTGTATCAAAAATGTGTGTCAATGATTTATTGTAGAACATAGAACATGATCAACAACAATAAACACAGCAGACAGTCAAAGATCATTTAAAATCGAATCAAACATTATCTTCAATTTATATTTACTATAACACGAACATACATTTATCACATACTTATTTATTATATACTACAGTCAATATTTTCATACGACTTAATAATAATAGTACACGTAGTATAATTATTATAAAATACATGCACGCGCTTTAAAAAAATGTTTACATTAAGTAATGCAGGTTTAATGAGAAAGTTGATTTTCATTTCATTTGTAAACATATAAAATTATATATTGCTCGAAATGGTACAATATTATAATTAATTACATAGTAAAAAAACCATTCATTAAAATTCGACTAATTCGATACATTATCACATTTTCATTTTTTTTAATTAAGGTTTTATTATACATGGTATTTAATTTATACCAGCCTATGAATAAATATTTTCTACACAAACAATAAGCAGTAATAATTAACAAATAATATTCGAAATTAATTTTCATTACTTGTACTATTTTTAAGGCTATAAAATAAACGTTCTTTAATTCCTGATGGGTATACAATAGCATTTATGTTTATTTTACCTGTGAGTCCATTTATATGGCAATTCTCTCTTTATCGACCATTTGGGAAAGATTAAAATTGTCTTACAGACCTTTCACAGACAGGTCTTACTCTCGGGTATTTTAAATAATAACTTTTCTTATCGAGTGTCTAAAATGAAACCAGCTACCTGATAAACACACCAAAGCTGGTTGCAATGAGAAAATTTGAAATTTTTCTACAAATCGAGAAAAAGACTTGTGTGTGTATATTTATTCGCATTTCGATGGGGATTCTGTCATCTTTTGAGCGTCAAGGTATAGAAAAATCTGTTTTTTTTAATCCAATATATTTTTTTAGCTATTTATTCTATAGTTCTTTATTTTATTTATTTATTTTTTGAATATCATTTACTTCTATCCGGTCTCGATCATTTTTCAGTAATTATACAAAACAAATAACTAAATACAGGCATGATCGTGTGTTTTTTATGATTTCACTTAAAAATATTTTATAATTTTCATGTCTAATATGTGATAATGCTCAAAAATAGATTTTCTCGTTTACATATTAACCATCTGATTGTTTTAACTGTACAAATATTATTTTCGGCAATTTATCGTACTGAAATATAATAAATCTAATAAAGCATCAATTTTCAAATCATTTAGACTAGATACAATATCCCAGGATGTGATTTTAAAAATCTTACGGTGTATGTGACAAATCAAATTGTTCAAAGGGCTCGATTACAATCGAATGAACAAATACTATTGTCATTTTGTAAGCCATTTTAATTTCAATTCAGAGCCAAATGTAATTAAATCAATCGAGTTACATATCATAAAAGATCTCATTAAATATATCTGATTCAAAAATGAATATATATTAAAATAGTTTATAAAATTCTTTGTTTATAATAATAGTTTCGGTAACAAGAAATTATAGCCATTGCGATTATAAGAATAGACATAAACCATTTATTTATGTGTGTTTTCTGAATACTATAGCTTATGAAATGAATGTCAACTGTATGAAAGGGTACTAGTATAAAATATTAATTATAAAAGAGGAATGTTTAATTCGCTAGGGTTGAGAATCACTGATTTAGACGAAACTACATTATAGTGAACTACAAAAAAATGAATCCATAAAAATTCTCGTATTGATTTTTCTACGTGTTTAGACCTATGTTACTGTGCCAATCTAAACATCAGTTTTAATGTTTTGATAAGATTAATAACGATTTTACGAATTCAAACCAAAACCAATTTCGTACAAAACTCGTCATCGAGAGGTCATTGGAACACACCCCATATTATAATGCGGCAATGCAAATCTGATTGATGGTGTATATACACAACTGCAGAACAACGATCGATTGAAGGGCACGGTCAAACGGCACATGTATGATAAAATATGCCCAGAAAAAAACTACATGCGCTCTCGACACACATACAATTGTTATAGAAAGATCGAACAGATTAAAATTCATTTAGTTGTATAAAAGACAATTATTCATATGTCAATCATACTAACTTACAATATGAGGTTATGTTATTAAATAAAAAATTGGAAATGTTCTGTAGATACGCTTTTAGAAACCCCAATTTTTTGTATAACCAATAGCTATTTAATGTTTTATTCAGAAAATTTAAAAATATATGAGATGATTAATTACAAGCTGTATACATGAATATACACATATGTATATACGGTATATATCAATAAGTGTGCATATGCATGCATATATATATATATATATATATATATATATATATATATATATATATATATATATATATATATATATATATTAAAATATATATTTAAATCTGTAAATAATGTGCATAAAAAGCGTTTGGCCTGACATTGACATCTCTGAAAAAAGTGATGAGATTAAAAAGAAGCAAATGACAGGCAGAAATGAAATAAAGCTAACGTCAAGCGTACAGAGACTCGACTGATATGCTTTTAAATTAAATTTAATACAAAATTTCATTTATTAAAATTTGTACAAGCAACTCACCATGATTATCTTTCAAATACACGAGTTAGATAACAACACAACAAACCACCATTACGATCCCACTGAACAGGTTGCTGGTGCGCATGCTTATTATACACAAAAGATATTTACTTTTGGTCTTATTTTAAATTAAAAACATTAGTCATTAATATATCCAGAAATATGTATTTATTTAGAAATAAATACGATGAAATTAAGAATGGTTAAATGGTATGTTTGAAAAAAATCTGAAATCTAATAAAACAGGGACAGAGGTTGTTTTTGATTTGGATTTTGCACGAACGATTTTGAGTTTGCTTTTAATAATTTGAAACGAATTTCCAAACAAAAAAAATTATAAGGATATAAGTAAACATATGATTTAATAGTACTGCAAATATTGACAAATATAATCTGTAGGATTTGCTGTAATCCAAATAGTTGGCTAATCGATGCTTTTTCAACATTTTGCATTTGTATTGCAAATTAATTCGCAATGTATTCTTTTCATTTTCTCGCATTATGAAAATGTATTACTTCTCTCTCGCCTAAAAACAGGGAAAATAATTTTGAAAACTTTATCAAGAGATTATCGTACAAGAATTAGCTGATGGATGTCGCCACGTACTGGTTTATATTTCCGGCCACGTTAGGTTTAGGGTTGCGAAACCGTACTTGTCAACTGCGTTAGGGCTTTAGTATAATTTATATAATTATACAGTAAAATTTATTTGATCAATGTTACTATAAAAATTAACCAGTATGGAGACTTGGCATTTTTGTTTATCTTGGATATATGTTCTATGTATTTTAAATACATCGGGCGGAGTTGAACTAACCTTCGAATTGCCGGATAATGCTAAAGAATGTTTTCACCAGGAAATTAAGAAAAACACGTCAACAACATTAGAATTTCAAGTAATTTGACCGGTTTTCTTTAATTTATTTTTGTTTTTTTCTTCGTACCGTTATATTAGTTTCACATACATATATTTATATATTTATGTAAACATTTTTCTCATACAATTAGGTAGTAACTGGAGGACAATATGACGTGGATGTTATTCTCGAAGACCCAAAGAAACAGATTATATACCGTCAAGTAAAATCACAATTTGATTCTCATAATTTCGTAGCTCAAGAAACCGGTATCTATATGGTCTGTTTCAGTAATGAATTTTCAACGTTTTCTCACAAATTAGTTTATATGGACTTCCAAGTCGGAGAAGAACAGCCTCTACCTGGTATCGGAGAACATGTCACTGTAATGACACAGGTAAAAAACATCTGTATTCGATTCGAATTTAGTATCTAACATCGGATTGAAATTTCTAGTTGGAATCATCAGCACAAGATATCCACTCTAGCCTCACTAAAATGTTAGATTTTCAAACACATCATAGACTTCGAGAAGCTCAGGGACGTAAACGTGCCGAAGATCTAAACGAGAGAGTTCTTTGGTGGTCGATCATGGAAACGTTAGCTATTTTAGTTATAGGAGTCGGTCAGGTTTTCGTTTTGAGAAATTTTTTTTCCGAGAAAAAAACATTTACATAATACATTTGATTTGAATCCGAAAGACTTATCCTTAGAATAATTTATTAACATTATGAATTGTTTTTATTCAAAGGACATTTTATCAGTGTTCTTGTACAAAATGTGGAATGTTTGTTAGATATTTATTTGATTACTGTTAAAAGTTACTTAAGTTCAGAAATTTTACAATTAAATTATTTTATTGTCAGCATGATTTACTTTATTTGCAAAAAAGGCAGAGTATTGTTTTATTTTTAGAATGTATTAAAGTATTCGAATCGTGTATATAAATATATCAAATAAATAAACATTTTGTTTATCTGACTAGCTTAAATATTTGAGTATGATCACTGAACAAATTGAATGTAATGTATTATACTATATTCTAGTTTACTATAAATTTCATATTTAAATCATAGTAAAATTGGACTGTGTACTATTTATGCTTTTTCTATCTTTTAAATGTAACTCAATTTCCAATATAATTGATTTATGTAAAAATTTAAGTATGTTTAAAAAATTCATTTTAATAGTGTATATATATATATGTTGTATATTGAATCTCTTGTACAAACAACAAAATTTAATACAGTATATTATTAAACATGCTTACTTTTATTGACAATTGCAGTTGAGTACATAAAATGTTACAATGACACGTTCACAACCATGTTTGGTCTATTTACACATAAACGATTTCAATTCAACTAAATAACAAACTTTACAATTCAATGACTACAATTATTGTATACTTGACTGAATTTTGTATGTTTATGTTTATATAAAAAATGTGTACATGTAAATAGTTTATTACAATATTACCATTATTTGTCATTATAAAAGTTACATATAAATATTAGTACTTTATATACATAAAAATAATTGTCTTTCAATCCATACAAAAATAATTTATCATTCTTAATTTTTTCTTACTAAAATATCAACAGATGTTTAGTATAACCACACATGACACAAATAAATGAGCATTTTTACTGAAATGTTAAATTTTGTTTCACAAATGGATTGTGATTTTAATAAAGGGTAATATTTAAAGATTAAGTAAAATCAATTCTAATAAACTTCATTGTCATTCACAATTATCACTAGAAAATAATATTGTAACAACCAATATTATATGAAACAATTCTTGAAAAATAAAGAATATACCTTTTCAACTGATTCTTTTATTGAAAGAATCCATACATTAAAACACAACAAGCAGTGCAAAGACACCACAAACCAAAGCACATGGATATGCAATTAAAGGTCTTTGAGCACTGTCACCAGAAACTGAAACGAATAGTCTAGATGCTGATAAACTAGACCAGAGTACTGCTAGACCTGCTAATATCAGACCCATCGAGCCATGTAAAGAAACAAAAATTCCTAGGGCAGACAATGCTACAATCGGTAAAAGACAGTAACCTAAAATCGATGCTACCCCCATTAAAGTGAATACCCCGCTAGTAACAGACATTAGGGAAAGAAGACCATACATCAAAATACAAGACATGACAGACAGACCGTAAATGTAACCAAAATGTGCTTTGTTACCAGATACAAATAGACATACAGCTAACGCTAAGCAAAAAGCAATCGGCCCAGCTAAATCAGTATCTTTAGTCAGAAACTCTGCATCATCAACGAGTCCTTGAGAATGAAAAGGATTGAGAACAGCTAGTGTTTTCATTAATATACGGTCTGGATAAATTTCCAGCTCTTCCAGTAATGGTGGCTCGTCGAAATCGTTAGGTTCAACATCTGTCATCTCTGACTGAGATGTAGGTGTGAAAATATTCGGATAATACGGCTGTGGAACATTTGTATTATAATACGATTTTTGATCATAAGTATTATCTACAGTTGTGTTTTCGTATCCAGTTTGGTCTCCTATACCGAACGACTGAAAATCTAAAGAATTTTTTTCATATCAAAACATGTAGTCGTAACCATGTAGTTGATGTTATACCTAATTGTTGAGATTGTAAGTTATTATAATCCACTTCTCTGTCAAACCCTTGCGATCTCATGTCTTGCGGATATTGCGCTGAACTTGTTGCATCGCCCCATGTGACAAAAGTGTCAGATTCGTTGGTGTACCCGGACATTTTCAATAAATAATTTAAACTTAATATTTCTGACACATCACAAACATTATAGGTAAATAACCTCTAAATGACGAGTACGTGTTTTAAAAATCTATGACATGAAAACGTGGATCAGGGGGGTGCGAGGTGTTAACCATACTGTTTATGCTAAAAATCGCTTATGGTGTGGATTTATTTTGCACGTGTAAATAGCAAGATGTAATTCATAACCTAAGTAAAATTTAAGAAATTGATTTCGATATTAACTTAAATCACATAAATAACGTTTCTTATATTTATTTCGAAAAGAATATACCTAGATACAATTTTATTTAAAAACATTTTTTTTGTTTAAAAGAAAATACAAGTTATCCAAAAATGGGTAAATTGCGAAGAGGTCGTTGTGCCAGAAGAAATGTACAAATTCAAAGTAAAGAACCGGAGAGTTTAATACAATCACCACATTCATTTGTAATTCATCGAGGTATATCAGGGGGCTATACTTTGGAATTAACTAAAGACTTCCGAAGAGTTATGGAGCCATTTACAGCCACATCGTTGAAGGTTATTTTAAGAGTGATTTATCTTAAATTACCATTTATTATCAGCACTACATCGTTATGTATTTTTAGGAACGTAAAAAAAATTCCATCAAAGACTTTGTGTCAATAGCTGGTATATTTCATATATCACATTTATGTATATTTTCACGGACTAGTTTAGGATTATACTTTAAGTTAGCACGTATTCCTCGAGGACCTACTTTAACATTTAAAGTCCATAATTTCTGCTTAGCGAGGGATGTAATATCATCGTTAAAAAAACAGTTAGTGTATAATGAAGCGTTTAAAAATTCACCGCTTATAATTATGAATAACTTCACTGGGGAAGGAATGCATATGAAATTAATGGCATCTATGTTTCAAAATATGTTTCCGTCTATAAATCTTTCGACAGTAAGTCACTTGTTATTTCATATACGGTCAAAACCTAAATCTCGATTGTATTGTAGATCGCCTTGAGTAATTTACGAAGATGCGTTCTGCTTAATTATAACACCACGTCAAAATCGATCGATTTTCGTCATTATATTATAAAGATTGTTCCGGTCGGTGTTTCTAAAGTTGTTAAAAAAGTTATATCAGGAAAGGTGCCGAATTTATCTAATTGTAATGATATCTCTGAATTAATTGCAAAGTAAGAAATCGTATGTGTAAATAGTTTAATTATGTAGATTAATTTTCTTGTACTGTGAATTAGATCAACGCTTTTATCAGAAAGTGAAGCAGAGGAAGATCCAAATAGTCAAGTTACATTGCCACAGAAAATAGCATCCCGAGGTAATATAAAGTCGGAAACATCAGCTATAAAATTAAGTGAAATTGGACCACGCATAACGATGCAATTAATTAAAGTAGAGGATGGGTTACTTGATGGTGAAGTACTTTTCCACGAGTTGATTACAAAAACTGAAGAAGAGATCAAAGCAGTTAAAAAGAAACGTGAAGAAAAGATGTATGTAGACAAATGCCATAAATTGAATTGTAATTAATTTTAATTGTAATTTTAGGAAATTAAAATTGTATCGGAAAAAAGTTCAGGAAGAGAATAAAACAAAAAAAGAGATATTGAAGAAAGAGCATAAAGAAAGATCATTGAAAGGAGCTAAGAAGAAAAATGCAGGAGAAACATTTGAAACTGTACCACAGGATAATCATCAGCAGGAAGTGGAACAAGAATTCGATAAAAAATCCGATGAAGATGATGATGTAGAATATTATAGACAGGAAGTCGGTGCTGAACCTGATGAAGGTGAGTCTTTCGAGTAAAATATTGATGTCAGATTATGCTTTTCAGTGACTTTATTTTTTAGACTTGTTTTCTGGCACTTCAAGAAAACGAACACACTCTACAGAATTGAAGAAATATAAAAAAATGAAACTTGACATGTCTGAGCGTAAGAAAAAGAATGCGAACAAATCAGAGAATCATAAAAAGTTCAAAAAGAATGAGAGTTTCCAGAGACAAAATAAGTTTAAGAAGAATGAGAGTTTCCAGAGACAAAATAAGTTTAAGAAGAATGAGAGTTTTCAAAAACAAAATAAGTTTAAGAAGAGTGAGAGTTTTCAGAGACAAAATAAGTTTAAGAAGAGTGAAAATTTCCAGAGATCACAAAATAAAAAGAACGTAGGCAGAAAAGAAATGGTGAAGAACAAATCGAAAGTCCACCATAAAAAACAATCCAAAATGTTTAAACGTAAACATAAATAAATCCCACATACTGTAAAGTGTAAAAAAAATGTATTTTTTTGTATTATGTACTATTGACAATATTTAATTGATTTATAATGAAACAAGTGTTCTTTATTTAAAAAAATCATTTTTTATTCCAATTTTAACATTAGGCATTAAAATTTGTATATTATAATACATGGCAGCATGTATTCAGTGCATGACATAATATATTTGATTTTAAATACATGGTATTTGGTAATACCATTCGACTAAGTAATTATCAAAGGTACTAAGGCTGTGTACTGGATGCAACAATGTGAATGACAAAGGTTCAAAATTCTAAACAATACTTCCCTAATATATCGAAATTTTATATTTATTTCGCAAATAAAGACGTGTCAATATGAGTGTATCAGATGATACACATGAATCATACTACACAATTCCAGTGAAATATGAATATCTAAAATTATTATCAATAATCATTATTGAATAATGATATTTCATATGTATATACATACTAAATAAAAATTGTAATATAAAACTCGACTTTTCTATCCTATTCTCTAATATTCTGGATCTGATTTCTAAACGTGTTACATTCATATTTCTTTTTAAGTAAATTAGGACAAATCGTCTAGAATCGTTTTCTTTTTTTAATGTAAAAATCTTCCGTACACAAGTATATTGTCATTCAGTTGCATTGTAGCATTTAGTAGAGATGCATTTTTTTTTATAATTTTCGTATTATGATATCAATATAGATGTGTTATTTGGATTTGTAAATTATCATAAATGAGAAATAAAATTTCGTTATACACTTCGGGTTATTTCGGACGATTTTACAATTAAAGATGGTTAGGACAGAGATAATAAATCAAAAATGTGCCGATTTTTGTCTATTTGTATTTTTAAATTAATCAAAATTTTGGGTTTATAAAGTACCCCACAATATATATATATTATATAGAATGATCGGTTTAGAAAACAGGGTTGTCATTATTAAGAGTTTAACTTTTGCAATTAAGTTGAGAAAATTAAATTTAGGACACTATACATTCATAAATGATTTTTCCACTCATTACACAAACCACAACAAAAATTCTGAATAAAAATATTTAGTAATTAATTATTGATCATTCGTGATTGTTATTTATGCATATTTCGGTAGCAATGATATCCTCAGAGCGTTAAGATAAAGAAAAATCTGTTCGTTATCAAAATCGTTATAGAAATATGCATGAGCAACAATCAAAAATGATCAATCATCGATGGCCAATCAATAATGAGTGGTCATCATGGCATTGCTATTGAAATAGCCATAAACAGCAATCAATAATCAAGTATTGAACATTTTTAACCAGTGTTTACATAATTTTAATTGTTGCACTTCAAATAAGAAATACATAACAGACATGAAATCTAAGAAACAATGTTATTTAATTGCTCTAACATTATTTTCTGTATCAGTACACGAAAATTTACAATAAAACTAAAATTGAAATCACTTCCTGATAAGAATCGTGTGCATTTACTACTAAATTGTTACATTAAATGGGAAATTCGGCGAAATTATTAACGATAACCGACAGAAAAATGTGGCAAGATTAAGAAAGCTATAATTTGTTATACAGAACGGTTGTACAAGTGTTAAAAGCTTTTAAAATAATCTTTAATGCAAAACTTTTCAAGAATCATTGAATCGATATAATTCTGTAACCGTGACTAAATTCAGTTTCACAAATTAATATTTTTTTGTCCCACAAACCACAAATGTTTCAATTACAAATGTGCAGTAAATCATTATTGGCCCTTTATGATTGTTGCTCGTGCGTATTTCACCGGTGATGCCATCATCATTAAAGCGCCGTTGTACAAAAAAGCTGTTTTTAAAATATTTGAGTTGATGTTCGATTATTGATTATTTGAAAAAGGTGCAGAGAAATCAGATATTTGATTATTTTCATAAAGATCACACTGATTTGAATAACGCGACAAAAATCAAAATATAAACTTCTTTTCTCGGTACGATTATATTAAATCGATTTTCATGTACAATCAATTAGTTTTTAATTGTAAAATCGTACAGAATAAAACGGTCTGATATCCAGATGTACGAAATATTAGTAATTATATTTCTAGTCTAATAATTTATAATACAGAGTTAAGATTATGAATTAGAAATGAACAATTTAAAATATGCAGCAGTTAGTTTAAGTCGAAAATAATTTATTCAAAATATATTTTTATAAATATAATTATTATTTTATTTAAATACATCCGATCGATGAAATAAAACGAAATTTACATTTTGACTAGAAGTGTATTCGTTTTAATTACAATGAATTTCAATGCTTTACGGTTTCATTATAAAAGAAAAGCGGAGTTTTCACCCGAACAAATTTGTAATATTATTTAGTTTTTATACACATGTCCAATTTTGTAATTTGTGTAGATGGTAACGTGACATGATACGAAATTTCCTATGATTCCGTCATATTGTATAAAAACAGTGTATTATTTTTGATCAGCCGTTCGTATTTTATCATGATATGCAATAAACAAAAAGAATTGACATCTAAATGTTCATTTATGAAATCATTTACACTTCAATATTATTTCGGATCATTAACGATGCATAAACTCTTCGTACAATATTTTCAAAAACCAATTGGAGGACAGTAACGCGGCTCCAAGAACAGTTACTGTATAATTTATTCTAATTATTCATATGATAGTTTTATTTACAATAAACTATTCCGCATTTTGAGCATTTGAAAAAAAGTGATATAAAGGATTTTCCGACACTGGCACCGTTCTCCCTATTCAGAATAACATACATTCTTCAATTCAATAGTGTTAGGTTTTTAGCATGAATGTTTATTATTTTTGTAGTACATAATTTCATTTATATACTAGAATATTATATATGTTTTCTTATATATAAAAAAATCTCCGTTTCGAAAATCCATCGAGCAGTAATGAATCACTGGCTGCCAAATGCGATTTCCGACTAATCGTTTCATATTTATATAGGTTTATAATTTATTATGTCTTACATAGAACGAAACGACGATGAAGTAAAGTTATAAAAATATAGGTTAATGCTTTTTAACATAATAGTTAACAATAATTTATCAACTGGTATATAATGTTAATTGTTATTTTCATAAGATTTATAAATATATAAGAATAGTTAAATGACTTGTTGAGAGTATTTGTCGATGGTGAATTCTAATTAGTAGAATAAACTATTTATGTCAATAAAATACATGTTAATATATAATTTATCGTCCAAGAGTTAAACATTTCAATAAAGTTATAAAACTAATACAAAGTTCAACTGATTACAACTAAGAAAGTTAACATATTTTTTTAATACTAAACTTATATAGAATGGCTCGATGATGCAAGCCATACAATTTAAAATTCTAAATAATATACTTTATATAACGTTGTGTATTTTATTGATTTCAATTTACAACGAAAGTTAATTATACATATATGTACATACATATTGACAATCACAAAAATAATTGCATATTTTTGAAGATTTTTTGTCTCTAAATATATGTCCATATTTTACTCCATATATATATATATATATATATATATATATATATATATATATATATATCGAAGTTATTAAAATACTGAATCACTAGTAAGAAAAATTTCAAAAAACACATTTTCATTTGAAATATCCCTTTCAGATTTAAATTTAACATTTTTTTGAAAGTTTAATTTTCTACCTGATCATAGAATTAACTATATAAATGTTCAAATAGTTTCTTATCAAAATGAAATATGTAATTAATCGTGAATTGTGGCATGTTTGTACGTGGAGTCCGAGGTATTTTTATAAATGAAAATAAAATAGTTTATGAAATATATTTAAAGAAAGAGGTCGTATAATGTTGATGGTTTTTCAAACAAAAAAATATCTAATTTGTTTAATTGTAAATCTAGAAAAGTTGATATATATATATATATATATATATATATATATATATATATATAAAGCAATGGCGAAAAAAATAAAATGTAATTGTGTTATTGTAATCTAAATTCAGGTAAAGAACTTTGACCCTACAATCTGAAACCTCTTTTTAACACATTTTATTTAAAAGAAAATGACTATCAAAAGATGTGTTCCAATTAAACGATCTTCTAGATTAATTAGTAGGGGATCAATCCTGAGGATATTATAAAATATATTTAGAATGAGTGTCAGACTGAAAAATCTAATATTTCACGAATTAACGTTCATTATTTTCTAAAAAAAGGGAATGAAAAGAACACAAAATATGTTAAATTTTGCTCACATCTCATAAAAAATATAAAATAATTTTTAAGTAAATTCGATTAGAATTTTCAATCATCAATTTTCAAAACGGAAGTATTAGACACAGTCTGTAATGTTTTTCGAATCATAAAATTGCCTCATAAAGAGCACATGTGTTAAGTCTTAAGCACAGTTAAAATTGTAGTTTTTTTGTCTGGAAATAAAAATATCGATTTTGTGCTTTACTGTGCTTGATTATCTGAATAATTCGATTACTTAATGCATCAAACGTTTGTCTATTTTGGTTTATTGTGGTAATTACAGTATCAGATTTGATTAAAAACATAAAAACGATTTTAATAAAATATTAGAGATATTTTGGTTCAATCACACCATCGATGAAATATATGAAGTTTTAATAACTTAAAACTATAATATTAAATTTGGAAAATAAATGAAAAATAAACGAATGAACGACTTACCAAATAATGAAAGAAAAAAATCAAATCTTGTTTGTCTCAGCCACGTAGAGGGAGACTTTCAAACAATATTTTCAGTTATGGCGAAGAATTGGCTTAAAGTGTCAATGAATGGTCAAAACTTGTTATAAACATTTTTTCGTTCTTTCAAAGCAGTTTTTCGATCAGGAAAAGAACATCTTCAACACTGATATCAAATGTACAGCGAAATTTAGCTGAAAAAGTAATTTCGTGTTCATGCATTTGAATAAATTTAAGTATATTTAAAATATCTGAAAGGGTCAATAATATTCATAACGAATCTAGATTCGATGGAAATTGAAATCATTAAATTTCGTTAATGTATTATTTTAAATTGATCAAATTAACAGTTCTTTTTGAAGATGTTACGAAGATGTGTGTAGTTATTAGATAATTTCGAGTTGTCGATGGTGGTAAATGTATATATTTTTTTTGTTTGTTTGTCCTTAAGCTGTTAAAAAGATCGCCTATACTGATTTATATAAAATTGTAATTATTTCATTATAAAATATTTGCGTATTTATAAGTATTGAGAGTAAAAATTATAGGAATTATATAAATATCATGTCGACACCAAAAGTATTAAAATAATGATAGTGTAAATATAACAACTTATAAAATACTCTTTTGTCTAACAATCAATCTGAATTTTATACTTATATATTATACATTATAAGATTTATTTCAATTCCTTATGGAAGTGTATTTATCTTATTCTATATATGAAATATTAGGGTACTGTTTTATTAAGGATACTTTAGAGCAATCGTTACATATTAATATATCAGTTATACTATACATATACAATAATTGAGGGAAATATTCATCGTTAGATACTTTATAATTCAAAATATATTTCGTACCATGATAAGTGACAGCAGCAACTGTGGTCCCTAGCCATATCCCCGGAGAATTTCGAACGTTCCTGTATTCAATATTCATATTGATATACTGTTTGTCTGTTTGTTTGTTTTTATCTTATGATTCCATTAATGTGTATGCAATCATAATCTATATGTCACTTATCTGATCGACTTTTTTTTGTGATGTCATGTGTGTCACATTATATCACATAAAATGTTTTCTCCTTTTTTTAAAAAAGAGATTAATTGATTTATTGGCTAATAAAACAATATTATTTTAATGAATTCAATAATTCAGTTATGTGCGTATAAATATTTTTTTCCCATAATAACATTCATTGAGTAGTATTTACGTAGGAATTGGAGCAGTTGCAATGTGAGGCTTGGCAGTAGTCGATGCGATTTCTGATAATCGCACGTCGATCGGTATGCGGTCGTCGTAGAGCGTGGGCGCTTGCAATATAATTCCCGCGGTGCCGACCAGAACGGCCAGTGTGAAAATCCACAGGAACAGACGATCCAATACCATTGCTACGTACTTCCAGTCTTCTTTTACCTAAACTCAAACGAGCGATGTTCATGAAAAAGCGTTACGAAAGAGAATCGACGTTCATACACACCCTGGTCGAATCTTCTTCTCGTTTAGTGTGATCGGCGATGAAACGTACACCATCGATGGCCTTATGGACTTCGGGACAATGATGCCATGAGTGTAGTGCATGCAAACCACAAGTATTTGTATCCGCGCATCCGTTTGTTGGTTCTTGTAAACAACCAGCAAGTGCACTTAAGCCCGGCGGTGGCGTACTTCCGTGGATACTGCATGCACTCAATGCTGCTGCTTCGAGTTCTCTGCAGAATTGATCAATGTATCCATAAGTAATATATGTATATATATATATATATATATATATATATATATATATATATAAGATCGATTTTCATTCAAATGACTAGGAAACTCCATATCAAATCAATACAGATGCATTGGAAGAAGTCCAAAGCAATAATGAAAGTATATTTTATGTATTGAGAAAATTTTTTCGTTTAATTAAAACGAAAATGTAGTATTGACATTGTGACTGAATTCACTTTTACAAATGAACTCATTTTTAACCCCACAAACCACATTTTTCTGGTCACAAATGTTCAGCAACTATCAAAAATGATTAATAATGATTTATTGAATATTTTTGACCAGTAATTTTTTTGTAGTTTATGAGGTGAAAAAACATTCTTAGTGAAAATTCAAAGAAAAAATTATTAGAAAGCAAGTGAATGTTTTAGGTTTATTTTAAATCTCTAAATAACATTTAAAATTATAACGTTTTAACCAAAATCGAATCAAACGAACAGCAATTATACTCTTCAGTGCATTAGCTTAACAAGCAACACACCCACGTATACATATAAATCAATGTTAGCAAAAGTGAGAAAACCCTTCAGTTTTACACAGTTAAGTATCTTACGCGTTTAGACTGGAGTGGACGCACCTTGGGGTGAGTTCGTCTCGTGAGCCTGCGTTTGGAAATGGATCGTGTAGATCTGAATCACTGTGCGTTGTATATAAGCCGTTGGTTGCGTCACGTAGCTCCAATCCGTTGCAAGTACGCACCATAACTCGTTGGTGTAAAGTACCACTGCTGCCCGTCATACTGCGACATTTTTAAGAGAAAAGCTCATCAACAACTGATTATAATAATCGTTGTATTCATCTAAGTATTTAAGATTTAGATTCCTTTAATAAATATTTAGCGTAAATAGTTTTTTTTCAAAATAAAATATGTGAATTTAAAAGAATATAAAATAAATTAGTAAAATCTGTAAAATTTGATTAAAATGAAATAAAAATATATTTTATAATTCATACTAGTCACATTGGCTTAAACATAAATCCAGTTAATAAATAAGAGTATTTTCCTGTACCTGCGTTTATCAAGCTGATAATGTGGACGACGCATTACGAGTAATCTGGGAAGGATATGAATAAAGACTCGCCGTACCCATGGCGCCATTACATGAGTCTGCGGTGATCGGAAATGTACGTTTAGTACTACGACGGTGACACATATACTGCAAGAGAAATCGAAAACTGGCATCTAGAAAATTCGTAAAAAAATCGAACGAGATGCTCGAACATTGTACTGACCTAAATGTATCGAGGATCATGGTGAAGAGTACAAATTTACCAAGCAGTGGTACGACTAAAGATGTCGGAGGGATGATCTCTGCGAGTAGCAGGAAAAACACAGTGAGTGAAAGCAGGATCGAAATTGATAAACTGACCTGGATAACAAATACGATTTTATTAAAACGTTTACTTTATTAATTAATACACATAAAATGATTTATATTTCTTCTACACATTTCACAATTAATTATTTTTTTCATTTCGCAAACCATAAAGAAATTTCTAGCCAAAAATGTTCGATTAAACTTTATTAATTTTTGCTTATGCTCATTTGCGATGATGGCGATGTCATGATGGCGATGTCATCATTTTCAGAGTATTAAGATACAGAAAAATATTTACAAATCTTTTACATGTGTTTATAAATCGTCGAATACTTTCTGATCGAACAGAATGATATTTATAAACAGAAAATAAATAAGAATCAAACGAATAGACAATCATAACAGTTTATTTTCAAACGAAAACTATCTAAAATCTATCTATCTTTTCTATACGGTTATTAATTTTTCTATGCACTATTTGTTTAGATAACTATTTTGGAAAAAAAAACATCTGCATACAGTGCATATATTCTGAGTAGCATTGGTTCGAACGACACTTCTTTCAAATCAAGCTAACAGAGATGTATTTTTCCATCGAGTCAGGTTACGAAGTAAGTAATAATATCAATAGAGCGTGAAATTGCAAAAATTTAAATTTAGATGAGGCTATTAATCACACAGTTACGGTAACATTTCAGGTAGTCGTTCGGATTAGTTCTCCGTATTTACATTAACAGTAGATTGTGTATTATTCGTTTAGTGTCGTTTTTAGATTTTTGTTAATTTGTAAAACAATTTCAAGTTTATTGAATTGTAACAAGAAATATTCTTTTGAATACATACTTTACAACTTTATTTCGATAAAATGAACTAAATGTGCAATAGAGAAACGAATTAAATAAATATTAATGTTTTAGTTTAAATTCCAAGTCCAATTCGTCTCAGATTTTTACTGTAAACTAAATTCATTTTAGAACAATTTTAAGTTTATCGAATACTTTTTTAAATATTGTCAACTAAATCGTTCTTTTAGTAAAACTTTGCAAAAATTAAACATTTTATAGGCCTTTATCTTTGAGAATCACTTATAAAGTAATTAATAATATATTATTGATCATTAAATTTCTCAGATTGCTTATATATTTGTCAGTTTATATTTTTAAAAAGATATCTCTCTCTCCCTCTATACATACATACATATATATATATATATATATATATATATATATATATATACTAATTGGAAACCAAAAAAGTGACCAATGAAGCGGTGATACAAGAAAATTAAATTTTTTATTGGAAACCAGTTGAAAAGAGAGACATTAAATTATGCAAAATTAATATCAAAATGCAAAATCATGGAAGAGGCCTTTTATGGAGCAGTGGATTGACAAAGGGTGCACTTGCTGATATATATATATATATATATATATATATATATATATATTGTTTATTCTCAAAACATTGATAAAAGTCCTGACGATTTATATTTCTTCTAATAAATCAACTATAAAATGTTTTTATTTGCTAAGTAAAAAATGTCTTAGGATGAACAAATTATACTTGTCAAATGTTGAGCTAAAATTAAAATGTGCACTTTAAAAAAAAACTAACAAAATAGAGTTTTAGGATTCTAATACAATTTTGAGTTATTTCTCGAAAAACACTGTTATTTAAATATTTTCTTCCATAAAGAATATGCCACGTTTGAAATACTTATTTTTTTAAAATTACGTTTTTTAGATAAGAAAAATGATATTAAATATTTTTAAACAAAAATAAATATTCGAATGCCTGAAGAGTCTGAAAATTATTTCAATAAAATAAAACAGATCATACAACAGAGAGGAGAATTAAATGACTGATAGTATTTTTTTTAAAGTCGAAACCCAGTTGTTTTTCTCAGTCCTTTTACTGGAAACTCAATTCATATTCTACGCAAAAAATAAATATAATATTTTATCTCATATATCAGACAAGACCCTTAAGTTATCTTATTGTTGATATTCTTCTATTCTTATTTCAAGAGATTAAATTTACACAATTCTTGTAGGTTTGTACTTGAAAAAATATTTTATTGAGTACAAGCTGTTGGATAAACATATACACAATATATATATATATATATATATATATATATATATATATATATATATATATATATGAATACATACCTTTTCTCCACTATCAGAAGGAAGATAGAACACAAGCACGGTGAGAAAGGAAATACCCATACAGGGAATGATGAGATTTACTGTATAGAATAATGTTTTTCGGCGCATCGTGATGTTAAATGTAATGTCTAAGTAAGGCTCGTCACAGCACGTATAAAATTTCTCGTTTCTATAAAAGAAGTGTATCGTTATTTTATATACATGTGCGTGGAAACAAGTTCTTGAAAACAGAATTACGAAAAAGTGAAATATATTTTTCTTGTACAGGAATTATTCATTTCGTTTGAAAGAACAGCTCTTTCCTTCAATTAAATTGACATTAAATAGTGAAAAATGCTTTTTATATTAAAGATATAGAATGTTTTTAATGAAGTACATTTTAGAAATTAATCTTTCATGAAAGATTGATTACTAATTACATATCGTTAATAAATATTGATATGTGTTAGTGGTTGTTGAATCTGAAAAGAAAATCAAGCTGAATAATATTTTTTTTTTCAATTTAGCCCTTTATTTTTATTGAATCTCGAAATATTTGTTTAAATATTTTCAAAATTTTTTACATCACTACAAAAACTAATCCTTTTATTCTACTCTCATATCTTTTTTCACTTATATCCTTTCAAACACCACTTTAAAGCTCAACTTGTAATAAATTCCATAAAAAAAACAACTACAAAAAAACGGATAGACAGAGTTCGTGTCGAATGAACTAACTGCATGTACATTCAACTTTACAGTTTCAATAATGCGCTAATCAGGTAAAAGTAATTACACGTACTGCTACAGGCACTACACACGAGAACATTTCACGTTACAAAATGTATTTTTATTCCAGTGAATATTGTTTTTTTTTTTGTACACCTTTTATTGATTTTATAACATTTTCGAACACAATTCCTGTTAAGATATTCAATGTATTTTTTTTCCTGAAAAACAAACAGGAAAAATGGACACACGTCATCCATGACAAATGAAATAACATACTGTATGTACATCGACGAAGAATATTACATACATTTCAATAATGTGTTAATTAAGTAACAGAAATTACACAGAATGCTGTAGGCACTACATATGAGAATATTGCACGATAAAAAATTCTTTACAACATAATTAGATTTATTTTTTTAAATACCTAACAAAATACCGTTGTATTTTAATTAATGTAAGTGCTACTATATACACACACACATATATATATATATATATACAATATATATATATATATATATATTTATATATGTTATATATATATACATATATATTAGTTCAGATTTACCTTACAGCAGGAACTTCAAGAATATCCCATTCCACTGAAGTGTAAAATTCGGATAAATCTACGCCAATTTCAACTATGTTTGAACCTTTAACTTCGTCGATGTGACGCAGGTCGACCTAAAATATAACAATTATATATATATATATATATATATGTACAATGTACAAATACAACACATTTAATTATAATTTATTAAATAAATTAAAATATTAAATATACAAAATCGAATTGGAATATGTGATTTATCAAAAAGCTTGTCGGAATTTTGTTGTTCAATTCATATATGATTGATTTTTTTTTATAATCAATATATTTGAATCTAAAATAGTACGATTATAAAATTTGATAAACAGCAATGCACAATTTAAAAACATAAAAGTCACGCAATAGTAAGAAATATAATAGGTATGTTTATAAATCGGTTGATATTCTAGAACTGCTTTTAATATATTTTAATTAAATATTTTTTAATAATGCTATTTGTATATATTTTCAATAAGTAAAAGTTAAATTCGAACAGTTTTACAGAAAGGGTGATAAAGCAAGTGTGTTTAACTAGAGAGATATTTTTTCTAAATTAATTATTTAAAATCTATTTGAAGATAGCTTCTGTGCTACAATTAGTAGTGGAATATATTAAAAGGGTCGAATAGAAAAAGAACTATCAAAACAACGTATGAATAAAATAGAGGTAGAGAAGGATAAATTTAAAATATCTTTAATTAATTGTATTGGAAAATATTTATATATTTCATCAATAAGATTATATGATTGGGTAGAAAGAATAAAGTCTTACAGGAATTATAGACAGATTTGAATTGAATGAATAATTCAGAAAATAAAGTATAGACAATTTCAATTTAAATATAAATATTAAAAAAAAGAAGATATTTATCTCTTTAAAATTAGATATTGAATTAATATAAAAATGGCTTCGAATTGAAAAATATCTTGTACACAATTTTTTGATAAAATTGACGAAAATAATGCTCAAATAAGAACTTTAATCAAATATATCTCTTCTGAATATTAAGAGAAACAAGTTATAATAAAAAATATAAAATGTCTATATGAAATCTACAGGGGAAACTAAATGCTAGAACGTTTTATTCATCAATAATTTTTGTACAGATCATATAGACAACACTACTGGGACATTGATATGAGTTTAATTCAGAAATAGTGTAATGAAAATGATATTAAAAATGTGCTTAATATATAGAACTAAGAAATAACATTTTAAATTCAAATTATTTATTTATTTGATATTTAGAACTTATGACAGTAAGTTATTTTTTTCAAATAGTAATATTGCTGTTTCTGCTTGTGCAAACTTAAAAAGATAACTGGTTTTTATATAAATATTGACAAAACAATAGCTGTATGAGATAAATTCTTGAAAAAATCTGAATAAATAAAATCATTATATTTTAAAATAAATAAATATTAAAAAAAGAACAATCTAAAATCGAAAGTTCATTTCATATTCCATCATAGACTAACCAGATAACTAGAATCCGAAACCTGTTAATTATCCAATTTAAACCAAATATATTTGTACACACGACATGTATTTTTTTGATTAAACAAGTATAATATATTTGATTCAATCCACGTATGAATACTTGGTCACGTGGAGTCTAACCTGTAGTTCAACGTGAGTGGAAAATATTTTGTTAGAGAAGTCGATACAGACTCTGCGGCAAGAAAATAAAATCTATACAAATAGATGAATGTATTCGCAGTCGATATGGCTTGAAAGATATTATTTTATTCTAGAAAATATTTGTACAATAAAAATGTATACTTTATAGACATAAATGTGATACGTTTATTGATTTTTGATTTGTGTCTGTAAACATTAAATTTAAATTTAATAGAATGACTGACGGTTCGAATATAAGAGTTGAATTTTATGTATATTCAGTAGTGACTATACTTCAGTTATTTTCCTTATTATTTGAATAATTGATTTAGCAATAAATTACATATTTGGATAAATGAGAGATATGTTATTTTATTGAATTGTTTATTATATAAATATGAATAAAAATATGTTAAGAAAAACAGATGAGTATTCAAAGCATAAATATAAATTATATTCTCTTTTTAAATTAATACTCAAATTCAAAAAGATTCCTTTTTTAATTATAGAAATTGATGCATAAAGACTTAAAATATCAACAAAACAAATCGTTAAATTTCTATGGATTTGTAGAATGAAATACGAAATCATTTTTATACACATTTTTTTTAAATCAGCACCCAATTCTAAATCAATAACAGACATGTGTGTTGTATTTCTGATTACTCTACTGAAAACAAATGTCGAGTACTCGGCTGTCGAATGGGTTTACATAGTGGAATATAATCTCAGAAAAATTATTTTTACTGAACATGTATTAAATATTCATAGTCCATTTCAGTTCGAGATATTGCATGCAATCAAGTCGACGATTCTTACATTCAACGTCATTACTACTTAATCGACAGAATCTGCACAGTTGCGGATGTCTGTAATGAATTTCTTATAATGGTAATTCGTGCCATGGCTGATATCAAATTGAGAAATGTACACAGTGAGTGAGTTTCGATCATACAAGATTATTGTTTATTATGTTCCTTTGTATATAAAATCTGCATAAAACAGTATATTTAATAAAAAATGTCATCGTGCTGTCTTCTCAGCATTCATGAAAAATTTAATAAAATTTTGAGATGTCATGAACGGAAAATAACAAAATTTCAAACTATATACAATAAAGTATTAAACCAGATATTTATAGAATTAAAAAAAAAATTATTAATACGTTTTAGTGTCAGTATTAAGTAATTAATTTATAAATAATCCATATATAAGAGATATTTTAATTTTAAATTGTCCTGCAATTTTTATTTGTTTAATATCCTGACTTTTATGTTAAAGAGTTTACAGCACTCTGGATAAATTAAATTTCACAGATGAACTTTTCTTTAATCTCACAAACTGAAAACATTTCAAAACCAAAAACGATTATCACTGATTTTTGTTTATTCACATTTCGATGAAGATATCATTCTCGAAGTGTTAAGATACGAAACAATCTTTGTCGATCACTGACGTTCCTGAATTTTCAGGATGATAACTCTGAGGGTGATAAGATCACTACGAAGAAAAATCAAAAATGATCAGTAGTTCTTTTTCATCAGAGAAAAGTTTATTTTGTAAGGCGAGATAAAAATTAATTTAGGGAAAAGTAAATTCATTTAGGAAAAAGAAGAAGAGTTTAATTAGAATGAACAGATATTCGTTGATACTGAAAGAATTTTCAGAATTACAAATTTAATTAGAAGAGAAATAAATGCAGCATAGTTTCAAATAAACAAAACTTTCAATGATATTATCGAGAAAATATTATTATTTTTTTTTATCCGAGCTTGAATCACTTTGAGGGTGGATCACGGTATATTATAATGGTAGTCAGACAGGAAAAGGTTTTTTTATCCTCTTTGAGTAAGATTTATATATATATATATATATATATATATATATATATATATAGGTTTTATGTATTTGAATGGCAGTAAGACTGACAAGAGTAAATTTATATGTATTATGTGTGAGAAGAGAAAATATTGAGAAAACTTTCTTGCTTGCTGTTAAGGAATTGATATAAAATAATATGATGAACAAAAATTAACGAAGTCCTTATTGTCTACTGTCAAGGAACTGAAACGAAAGAAACGAATAAATAAAAAATATGTATAATTACAAATATAGGAATTTTCAATGTGGAAAAAGGATGATAAAAGTAAAGTTGTTCACAAATATAAGACAATAATAATCAAAAACCAGAAGGAATTAATTTAAGATAAAGATCATGTCTTAAAGCGGGTCTTAGATGTTACTAAAAATATTTTTTTCTATATATTTTACGATTTTATATGTCGATTAGCCTGCAATTAAAAAAAAACATATATTTCAAGAATGCCTATGTCTAAACATAGACAATTTTCGTAAACAAATCGTAACTCGATGAGTGTTTATAATTTTAATGACAAAGCTAAACACATCAAAAGGCAGCTTTATTATTCAGAATCTGACGTTAACTTACTAAATTCCATAGTATTAGTTTTAAACAGATATATGTGAAGGTATGTGGATTAAATTCATGTATTGTATTGTCACTACGTAGTTAATCCTTAAAGAAAGTTCCATTTAGAGAAAGGATACCCACGAAAACTTTTCGCATCCCTGCTGAAAGCAATTGTAAGCTTGACAAAGCATCTGTAGAAAATGAATGAGATCGGTCAAGCATTACATTACCGCTTCAATCAGTTTTCTCATGAGTTACTTTCAAAATTAAAAATATCGGTTAGCGACGCCATTACCTGACGTGTCCACTTCACGACGAGTTTATTTTATTCGAATATCTCGTTCGATAAAGCGATAAAAACAACAGAATTTTAATAATGGTTATGAAATGTGTAAAGTGAATCCGAATGTCCCCCGCACTAAAAACAACTGTTTATATTCGTTGCGACTGAAACACAACATAACTAAAAAACGATCGTTCACTCAATAACTCATTAATAATACGACCCGTTACAACAGATTAAAATCGACCATTTTATAACACTATGAAAATATTTGCGTTGCGCTTTATTCGTCCGGGCTTAAATGTATTGTGTTAAAATTGTTTTTGTAACGGTCGACCTGTGGTGATAATAGTAACCGAAAAAAAAAACGATCTGAGGTCCATATTGGACTCGTTTTGATAAATTATTGGCCATTAAACGCGTGTAACGTGTGTTTTTCATTTCATACCTGGAAACCATCATATGTCCACGATCCAAATTTCATGACACATGTTTGTTCGTCGAACGGGAAATATTCCACATCGATCTCGCACGATGACTTGTAAATTGCGGGCGGTTTCCACTCGACGCGACCTGTGTAGTTGAGTGTGGCCTTCGTCGCCAATGTCACCTCAAAGTTACCATCGGCGCTGTAATATATAGAAATCGGTAATACGTTAACAGGATTGTTTAAGTTTTATTCGAATAAGAAAAAAGAAATATACGAGCGGGGAGAGAAATGAGAAAGGTTCAAGGAGAACAATAAATAATTTTACATAATTTGTATTTAATCAATATTGATTAATTGTAAGCAATTTTTATCAAATGTAATATGAATATTTAAATAATACACACACACACACACACATATATTTTAAATATCGATTCTAGGAAATGATAAAATAATTTAAGTACAAAACTCATTCTATACATAAATTCTCTTTCATTATTTAATCCTTACTTCTTTTCTCCTGCAAATTATTGAATAATTTCTATAGAAAGAAAATCGTTTAATTTTTGAAAAAAAATGTATATAAAAAGACTCGATTCTTGGAACTGATAACAAGTCACGTTTTAAAAATTCTGTTACCATTCCTTTCTGATTTTTAAAATGAAATATTATTAATATATAACAAATTTTCAGGGTTTTTTTTTAAATGGAACACTTATTTTTCGATACGAAAATTGTTCGAATTGTTTTTATAAAAGATTAAAATTTTTTTTATCCGTTTCAGACCGGCTTTGTTTATTTTTTAAGGTTCTTTGAAAATATTTATTTACTGAAAAGGTACGCATTAAAATTTTAGAGCGATTAAAATTATAACAGTTTTATCTTGTGTAAAAATTGACGAATAAAGGGGTTAACTTTCAAATATATTTTATAAATATTATATTTATTCATTATGATATTTAACATTACGTTTATCTTCAAATTTATGTGTAAAATATCATTAAAAACTGAGATATTATAGTCAAATTCTATTATTTGATATCAATCATCAGGGTCTATTAAATTATTATACAACTTATTACCTCAATAGAGATAAATTAGCATTAGTTTTTTTAAAAAAATATTTTTATATAATTTTGTAATAGCTATCGTTTTGAATTTTAGACGGGACTTCAATTTTATAAAAGAATTTTTAACAAATACACTTTTTTCAAGACATGTCTATTATTTAGTACAGTAGATATCTTTTTTGATTTTAATTTATATATATATATATATATACATAGAGAGAGAGATACATATACAGACAGATAGATAGATGATAGATTGTTAATTAGATAGAAAATTGCTAAACGATTTTCTATGAAATATATTTAAAATCTCCCTGCTATAAAAATTGAAAATTCAACATAGAATTTTTATAGATATTATAACACATTTCGATAATATTTGAAACATTTCTTCCATCTGCAAGTAATTCTTTTAGTACAGAATTTTTCTTGTTATTATAGTCCTCTGAGCCAATTTTCTTTATGGTCGTTATGATCGGTTCCAACACGAATATCAATTTAATATCAGACTAAAGTTGAAAGTACTTGAGAACGGTGTTCGTGTTGGAGTAGCTTGTAGCGACCAAAAAGGAAAGTGTCCCAGCGGAAGTTGATGAAAGAATTTGCTTTTTTGTATATTTTGAATTTAGAAATATTTTTATATGTTTTGTTAGAGTCGAGGGAACATTTTCATTGTGTTTTCTTAATTACTGATTTGCATTTTTAAAGTGTTTAAGAAAAAGTAAATTGGATGGCTAAATTTAATTTACAGGAACACACATACATTTATAGTTTAAATAGAAAAATGTTATTTTATAAATTAATTATTCATAGTAGAACTGGTAGAAAATTTATAAATAATATTTAAAGTACATTTTAAATTTGTTTTTGTATTTATTATAATATAATTATAATTAGATTATATTAGGTCTACTTATCTGAAAAATCATGAATTTTCAAAACTAAAGACATTGACTTGAAATCATACTATAATAATTAAAAATCACAAATATATATAAAAAATAATGTATTTTCATAGATTATAAATCCGTATATCTTAATAAACAGACATACATTAGACATTTCGAATTTTGCATCAAAAATATGGAATCATTTCTCTTCAGACCATTTTTAAATCCAACCTATAACTTTTTCGCATACAAAAGATTGTGTCTATTTGAAAAATAAATGTATTTAAAGTTTTTAAACAGAAAATCCAATATTTCCTACTAAAATTATTTTTTTTAGAATTTTTTAAATCGTCGAATAAATTTAAATTTCTATAAAATCATTCTTTTGCCATAAAATATCGAATTTTCAATACAGGAAACAATTTTTGCCAGAAATTGTATGTTATTACTCCAAATGATCGATCCATGATGAAAAATCGGGATAATTTAAACTTTAGATTTTTGGTCAAAAAAAAACCACGACCTACAGTATGCGAAAATTGTTGAAAAATCATGATTTTTCAAAATTGAAAATATTGACTCGAAATCATAATATAACAAATAGAAGTCACAGATATATATCAAAAAATGTATTTTCTCAAGTTAGAAATCCGTATGTCGAAAGAAATAGGCAGAATATTGAAATTTCGGATTTTGCGTTAAAAATAAACAACTATTTTTCGATCGACTTCTCAAAACAGCCAAAAAAATTTAAAAAAAATTCTAAACATTTATAAATGTATTATCACTGTTCATAATTGCAAAAATTGTTGCTGATCAAAAATTCAATAATGGATGTTTGACAATTTTGATAATGACTTATTCTGAGAAAAGGTATAGAGAAATCAGAACAGATTTGTCTGTATCTCAACACTTTAAGAATGATAGTATCGTTATAAAAATACTCATAAGAAGCAACTAAAAACGATCAATAATCAAGTATTGAACATTTTTGAACATAAAAATATCTATGCCTCGTAAATTGAGTGAAAAATTCATTTTTTTTAAACACTTTTAAAATCAAATGTAAATGACAAGATTTAAACCGTTTAAAAAATCGTCAAGCACTAAGATTTTAAATAAAGAAGAAACAAATTTTTCAATTATATCCCTAAACCGATATCACAATTTATCCACTAATCCAAAAATATATACAAACTCTTATATAGATCCAATTCGATACTGACTTACTGAACCTGTCTGGTATTCCTTGCATAAATATCATGTGTAAAAATTCCGATACGTTTACACATTCTTTGATGTATTATTTATTTGATTGGAGAACGTTGTCAGTTTATATACAAACAATAAAAAAAAAACGAGACGAAAAACATTTTCGCACGGTCGTGTTTATATGTGCCAGAGTCAGAAGCTTCATCGAATTTTGTCAACGCGGATAAATGACACAGAGAATATTGAATACCTGTGCATTGGTTCAGAACTTGACATGAAAACAATATATCCATATATATATATATATATATATATATACATACATATATATATATATATATATATATATATATATATATATATATATATATATATGTAGATGTAGAGATAGATATATGTTATAGAGTAATCTACACAAAGCGGGTACATGTTTATCTCTATGTTGTTTTCGTCGTATCAGTTCTTTTCATATATATATATATATATATATATATATATATTGAATAAGAAAATAGAAAATACAATAAGAGAGATGGATATTGTCTGAAATGAGATACACTTACTGATTTTTCAATTTACTTTAAGTTAACGCTAATCTGATTTTTCTGTTTCGTTATCAGATGCAAGGACCAAAATTACATTTACTTGTTTCCATAAAATTATATATATATATTCTCACACATATATTGTATATGTACATATACATATACATATATATATATATAATATATATATATATATATAATTACAATTTGTTAGTTGAGAAAGATTGAAGAAATGTGCATTAATATTTATTTATGAACTAATAATTATTTTATTTGCTGTAAAGTAATAATTTTTAAAGGTTTATTTTTATAATGTCGTAGCATGTTTGATATTAGATAATTTCTAAAGCATGTATATATTTTACAATTTAAATTATTTTTTTGAAGCATCATAGAGTAGCACAATGTTTTCATTTTTAGTATAAATTTATTTAGTATTTTTTTGTAATTGTAATGTATGTTTTATTTCTATAACTTTTGTTGAATTAAATATAATTGAATTGATAAAAATCAATTAAGAGAATTGTTGTTACTTCACATAAATATATTATAAGAAAAAATGTTTACTTTTCTGGAAACAGATCTGGTTTGTAAACTATTCCTTGTTTCGAATCGAAAATCGGTTTTGAAAAATTGTGTTTTTAGATGAAAATTAAAGGTTTAAATGGGAATATTGAGATTTTCGAACGTGATATCTTTTAACAGTATCTCGATGATTTTTCGAAGAAAAAAAACATTTCTATAAATGGTGATTCTTCATAAAATTTCTATTTATTTTAAATAGTTATTTATTTTTAATGCAAAATTCGAAATTTCAATATTTTGCCTATTTTTTTTCGATATACGGATTTCTAACTTGAGAAAATACATTTTTTGATATATACCTGTGACTCTTATCTGTTATATTATGATTTCGAGTTAATATTTTCAATTTTGAAAAATCATGATTTTTCAACAATTTTCGCATACTGTAGGTCGTGGTTTTTTTTTGACCAAAAATCTAAAGTTTAAATTATCCAGATTTTTCATCATGGATCGATTAGTTGGAGCAATAATATATAATTTCTGGCAAAAATTGTTTCCTGTATTGAAAATTCAATATTTTATGGCAAAAGAATGATTTTATAGAAATTTAAATTTATTCTCATGAGATAAAAATTGTGAAAAAAATTATATTTAATAACTATGACTTTGTTAAAATTTTCTTCAAATATATAATTATATTAAATGTATAAACATATAAGATAAAACGTGTTACGTTTGTTAACTAAGCCAAGACTCAGAAGCCCAATTAAATAAATGAGTCGCAGATGAAACTAGAAGAATAAAATACATTCCTGTAAACGAGAAGTACAAGTATTTCGAATATAAAGAAGAACCGTGCTTGTTAATTCAAAAGAAAAAAAACAGGACAACTAGTTGTTGTTGTTCTTATACAAAATGTAATTAAAAAATATTTTTATACGTGTCTGCTTATTATATTGTTTAAAAAAATTCTTAATGCCAATATACTGTTGTATAATGCATAAGTTTGAATATAAATATGTAAATTATATAAAATACACAGACGTGGTAAAATAAAATAAATGAATATGATGTAAAGGAATTAATAAAAAAAAGAACGGACTCGTATCAAAGAAAGCAAATTAAATATAAAGTTGTTGATGAAACTGGAATAATAACAGATTATATATGAGTACACGTAAAGAAAACTCCGTCTGCAGAGAACAGAACTTTGTCAATTTCATATTATACCGTCAAGATAATATGAAAATAGAATATTAAATTTCTACCAAACGGATGCACATTTTTATCGAATGAAATATAATATTTTTTTTTAATTTGCTGTAAAGCGGAATTCTTTTTTAAAGACTGATAGTTCCATTTTTTTTTGAATGAAATCGCATGTAAAAATATTCAAAAAAATAATTTCTAAATATGAAATTACATAAAAAGATTATCGAAACAAGCTCAACTAATTGAAACGAAAGACAGAAATTATTTAATAGGAGGCATGAAACTGTTTACGATTAAAACGTCGTTATTAAATATTCAAAAACAATCTGCGGTAAGAAAAAAATAGGACATAATAGTGAACAAAATTTCTCTACGGGAAAATTGTCCCTGTAGTTCGGCGAACGTAGTGGCTGCTAATAAGATATAAATTATTCATAATTCATGGACTGCTAATGTAGGTTGTCACTTAACGAATAAGTGTTGTAAGGAATGATACTCCCGCAGGATACTTACTTGTTGTACAGGACGATGTCTGGACGCCAGATGTGATCTGACGGCACATGTAACATCTCCACGCCGCCGTATTCCTTTGGGTCCCACTTGAGCTTGTAATCGTACCACGACTGTAAACAAAAAATATACAATACTACAGTCAGACAATCGACAATTGATATTCATTTGTGTTTTGATTAATCGTTTATTATTGCAAATGACTCTTTGGTCTTATGATAAAGTACAAACGAAGATCATACGAGAACAAACATTTGTGAAAATCAACACTAAAAATCTTTATCGTTTTTAAAAAAAATTCTAAAACAGTCATTTTGATTACAGATTATTTGAAAAATAGAAAAATTAAATTATTTATTCATAATATTACTTAATCCAATGTTCATATTTCAAATTAACACACAAAAAAAAGACGTTTAAATAGAATGATCAAACGTTAAAATACATTTATGAAAGGACAGCAAATAATGAATATTTTTAACAAAAAATTGTACTTTTAAATCACGAAACTCTGATATAAAAATGTATATTTTTTCATTAAGAAAATGGTTGCTGCATGTAACAAAAAATAAACATGGTATTTTTTTCACTAGAGAATCTGACAGAAGAAAAAGTTTCGGTTTTATTTCTTATAAAAAAATAACAGTGAGTGAAATATAGACGTACATTCAATCTGAAATAATTTTTTCTTCATCATATGATTAATTATTAATTATAATTATTAATTATTTATCATTATGATTTTCGTTTATTTTCATTTAAATGGAGATGTTGTAATCCTCAATGAGATAATAAAGTACAGAAAAATTAAATAATAATCTAGCGAATTGAAAAATCTAAAATATCTCTTTTAGATAGATTTGAGATAAAAGCAACGTCGAACATATCCTTGTTAGTGATTCAAATGAAATTTTTACATTGAATCGAATTGGAATTATTAATTCTCTAACATATTTCATTAGAACTGTTTTTCTTTCTAAACGTCAAACAACTATTCCTCATGAAAAGTTATATTTCATATCAATCATAAAATAGAATTAAGTTAAAAGACAGTTCTGACACTGACAAAATTCACTTTATAGACAATTTAATCAAGAAATATGTTTTTTTGACGATATGGGCGTGGATACATATAAATAATGTTCTATTTGTAAATAAAATTAAATAATATTTAAATTTATCAATTAAATCAATTAAAAATCAAACCTATATTTGTTTGAAAGATAAAAAGATGTATCCATCCACAGGAAATTTTCACATCCTACTGAATTGTATCCTGTCCAAAAAAATACTTTTAAAAAAAATAAACTATGTAATAAAAAAATAATCGAAAATATTATTTTTTAATTAACATTCGTTTCCGTGTGAAAAATATTTTTTTTATTAAAAAATAATTTAAATGTTATTTTAATGTGTGAAAATAAAAAGACTAGAAGACTAGTTTTACTTGTCTACGTGTGCCTAGTATAACGTTTAAAATTTTCACCGAGTTCAAGCAGAAACAAGGTAGTACTTAATATATTTTAAACCTATTTAATATTAAAGCACACATAGCATTACATTTCAGAACTGTCTACTATATTACAGAGTTTCAGAACTAATGGAACAGCTTATTGAAACGTGACCTTTATATATTACCAACGAAAATACTAGGTGCGATTTTTGTCAATTTTCAACTGGATTTTATACACACACACATACATTTACATATACATACATATATATATATATATATATATATATATATATATATATATATATATATATATGAGAATATAAAATGTGATTTTATCTGTAGCGATATATGAAAATATCTTTATTGTAAATAGATTTTATCAGGTTTGATTCTTAATTTTATCGTTTTGTTTCTCGGATTTAAAACTATTGTATCAGATAAGTTATTCTATAATATCTGTAAAGTTATAAGATATAAATTTTGTAGAAGAGAGATAAAAAATAAATTTCGTTTTAAGTGAGATGTATTTTAATTTATATTCATATCATGATTCCTTTATACTAAGAGAATTTCTACATCAAAAATATTCTAAATATGATAAGATGAGTGTTTATTCAAGTTAAAAATTATGTAATATGATCTTTATTCAAATATAGACTTGCTTTGAGCCTTTGACACACTTGAAATTGTTTCAAATAGATGAGATTATAAAATGAGATTCGAAGTAGAATTTCATTTACAATATTTTCAAGTTTAGACTTTATTCTATTTCACAAATGTATTCTTGTCTCACTGCAAGTTAATTTAGACAGTGTTAGAACTGTACAGTGACTTAATGCTATTTTATGACTGGTATAAAATTTAATGGTTCGTAGGAGAAAGCTGTTTGATGTTTAGAAAAATAAAAAAATCAGTTGCGAAGAAAGATATTAGCGTATTAAAAAAATCCATTCCGATGCATTTCGAGAATGATAAATGCGTCCTTTTGTGTATATTTCTCGTCAGCGTGCATTACGTCCTCCCTTAGAAAGCACAACGACTGAAGCTCACAAGTAACTAAGCATCGTCGCTCACCATTTAGCCAACAGTCACGCTACGTTTACATCTGCACGCTTTTAACGGTCAATAAATACGCCTGTGCGGATTGTGGAAAGACGATTTTTGTTGTGAATATGTTTATTCGGTCGTTCGTTTTTCTCATTCGCGTCGAATGATTAGGGGCAAAACATTGGAGAGACCTTAATCACGATGACTGACACAGGATTAAACGTATAATTCTCTTGAATGACAAGTTGTGAACCTACTTCGTTCACGACAATGATTTGATTTGTTATCTTATTCTCTTTTCATAGGACAGCGTTGCCTTTTTTTGTATCATGTTTTTCCTCATGTTATTTGATTATATCCGTGTTCACTTTATTCAGATGTCATATTTTTTTATACATGTACGCCATTTCATTATATTGAGTTTGGTTTAGTAAAAGGATACGCTCGGATTTGATTAGTTTCAAAATATACGAAAATATGAAACGAAATCTTGTTTTATTATTAATATGTACGTTTCTCTCTCTCTCTCTACGAATTTATCAACATCTACAAATTCGAATACATATGCAGATAAATAAGGATTTCATTTATTTTATATAAAATTAACTGGAAACAAAACCATTCTATATTTTAAAAAATGACACTTTTCAATGTATTAAATTTTTGTAAAATAAAATAATATGTACTGAATATACTGGAAAGTTCTGTTCTTTTTTTGTTTAATTTCTTTTTAAGTATCTTAGAAACATTAAATTGTTATAAATCAATCGTAAACCAGAGAAAGTGTTGTATCAAATAAGAAAAACAGTATAAAAACATAAAATTGAACTCTAATTTTCGCTTCGAAAACAAAGTTTTTTCATTAATTAAACATATTTTTAGTAATGAAAGAAGGTAGAACAATCTGTATGTCTGGTTTCAAATAGAGATTAATTTTATAACACTGATATAAAATATATAATCATTTTTGATATATTTGGGAGTAGATATCAAGTTTCTTTATTGTAGTATCAATTATTTAAGAACTGATCGATTTCATTTATAATTCTATTTGATATTCATTCAAGTATTATATGAAAATTAACCTTAAATCACTTTTAGAATACGATTAAAACAATCGATCGATCGAATAATAAAATCTCTTTACACTTTTTCAAGAACAGAGACACCGAAAGCACGTAAAATCTTCCTCGGAACATTTCTCAAACTATCATTATCAAAATTTATCAATAAAAACATAAAACATATATACGTGTACCAATTTCAAATCCATTAAGTGTTATTTATAAACTTGATACGGACGTACAAAATGTATTATTCATGACAGAAATATATATAAATTGTGAATTAATAACGCTTAGTACGACTTTCAATAAAAGTGATCGAAACCAGTAACTTAATAATCGATTATCATCGGCTATAAAAAAGATTCCGGTCAGCGCGTTAACTACTAACGTGTATCTGAGGGTCCTCGTATATTCCGTTCAAAAATTTGCATTTGTATGTGGAGCACAAAAGTGGAAAACGCGGATTTTCGTTACAGAAAAAATGATATGTCAAGTAAACATGACGTAATGTATATTACACCTCATAAACTTTAAATAAGAATTTTAAATGAATGATGAACTTTTTGTTTGGTTTATATATACATATATATATATATATATATATATATATATATATATATATATATATATATATATATATATATATATATAAGTATACATGTGTTTGCGACTAAATTATTATTCTATAAAAAAATAAAATTATCATTTCCTGGAAATGAATTTAACGCGCTAGAAACTTTATCTTTATACAATTAAATATATTGTAAAATTATACAAAAATATTATTTTCTCTCATGCAATTACTTAATTTGTTCTTTTTTGATAAATAAATAAATATTAATCTTTTTTAATAAATATATAATGTCTAAGTCTTCCATTCCCGTGGAATGGAAGACTTAGACAGTTGTCTAGAAATATCGAATGAAGTAAAACTATCTATGTTGCATAAAAAACTTTTTTATTACTTTTCAGACAGTAATCAAGGATAATATCTAAGGCCAATTAATTATTTATACATTTCTAGGAACGATAATAATATTTTCTATTTCTAAAAAATCAAATTAAAATTATAATTTAAAAATATAATTTCGTTTTATGAAGTTTTTTAATTTTAAAAATTCTGAAAATAAAACAGAAAAATCAAAAAAAAAAACATTAAAAATAATTTGGTATCACGTTTTTCAAGCTTATTCTTTTATATAACACAACAAGAGATTAATTTGATTTTTAATCATGCACCTTCTGATAGAATATTTGTTATATATCTAAATATCAGTGTGTGTGAGTTGAATAATTATATCAGTTCATTATCTAATACTTCATGAGAGTTTTCCTATAGTGAAAAATCAGTTGAGACTTAATTGAAACAATATTACAGTACGAAAACTTTTATAAATAATTCATTCGGTGTCAGCAAACAATTTAAATCCCATTGATTATTTAAAACATTGTTCTGTAAAGTACGATTTAGTTATTAAACAAATATACATATATATATATATATATATATATATATATATATATATAAACACATATATATTTAATAATTAATATTAATTAACATAACTGCATTCAATGACACAGTTAATGACGGCAAGTGTTATTTTCATAACTTAACAAAATGATGGTTGAAGCGCCGGAAAAATAATATTTCTCTGATGTAATTTTCCTGCAATTAATGATAATTAGAAATCGTCTAGTAGTAATTTACAGCCAGTGGTAATAAGTAAATATTAATTGATTTTTGATTATTTTATCTAATTTTGATTAGTGTATAAGAAAAAAAAGCTTTGTAGTACTGATTGTTGATTTTATCTTAGTAGAAAATCTAAAATTGAAATATTTTCTAAAAAACAGTTAGCACAATTTTTAGAGATACATACGTCTGACATTAAATAATAATAACCGTACTGTGCAAAGTAAATAGTACAAAACATTAAAACCACATCTGTTTACATAAACGGTTTTCATTCATAATCTAGTTTAATTTGTGCGGATCTCATCGTTCCGCCCAACTAATTCAAATATGTTGTTGAAACATCATGTCGGGTTCTGTTTGCCTCATTTTATATCATTTTATATTTCCTTATGAGCACGCTCTAACACTCGAACGGCGGCAATAAACATTAATTTAATCTTTGTTGCTTAGAACAGTCGTCGCACGTCGAAACACTCCTGTCAGCGGAACGATCCGTGTTTTATTTATATTTCTTTCGTTCGCCGAACAATATCTAATTAACTTAAATAATAGAAAATATACATTTTTAAGACTTCGCGTACGCTTTTGTTGTTGTTATTCGCCGTGTACGCGCCGACGGTCTTTTAAACATTTCATTTTACTTCCCGTCCGCTGCGCAGCTTTATTTTTAAATGAATCTTTAATTAAATTTAAACGCTCATGTTTTCCCGTTGTTATTTCAAATATCGATCCGAATGCTATATAACAATTACCGCGAACTTTTCTAATGTGAATTCGCATGGGGGGTCTCGCGTACATGTGTAAACCACAATATCATCGATACATAATGGAATTTTGTTGAACGCAAGTCGAAAAACGTTCGTATGGAAATCGATTCGATTAACACGTACACTGGTTTCGCAATTAAAACGTGCACTCTTCTTCTATTACAATTAACGATTTGATTCGGTCACGTTATGACTCGACATATTTGAATATAAATTCGCTGTTTGGAGAGTATGGCTCCGATACCGGTCTTGATATTCGTTTCCCAGTAGAAAAATCTAACAGATTAATAATTAAAATAAAATCTCATATATTTTTACAAACATATTTCATAATAATCCTAATAAATATTTTTTTTGTAATCATTTGAATGATTAATAGATCAATGACTTTGTGTATCTAAATTTTTTAATTTAATTGTTTTTATTTACTACAACATCTGATATTTAAAAATGCCAACGCTTTTGACATCAATAACATAATATTTATCTATTGTTAATGCATTATTTATTAATAAATCAATGCAATTATTCATAATTACATTGATTTGTTAATATGAAAATAAAAAATAAATGTGAAATTATTTATAATTTTATCTTTTTAAAAGAAGAAAAGAATTTGATTGAAAACCGATTTATTCTGATTAAAGTTTCAATTAATTTGGTATCGTTTTTCATCGAATATGTAACCGAGTTTTGTATTTTTTTTAAAAAAATTCTGTTGTTGACTAAGTATTTTTCATATTTCAGATAAACTGTGAATTCGATCAGAATAAACTTTTCAACTGCCGAGGTTAAAATATTATCTGGTCATTTTTTTTAATCTCTTCAAAGAAAATGTACTTACTGTCATTGAGAAAACTCTAAAGAGATATAATGTGAAGAAATACAAATACTGATATAATGTGATACCAAAAAATGATAAATATAAAAATATTTAAAGGAAAAAAAATTAGTAGTGAATAAATACATATTTAAAAAATGTTCAAGAAATGTTAGAAGTTTTATTTAGAATTGATATTTCAAGTGGAATGATAGAAGAAATGAATCTCTTTTTCGAGAAAACTACATTAAGGATGAAGCTACAGCATTTTTTATAATTCCATTATTTCTTATAACGTAGATAAAAGGTTGTTTCAGTTTTTCACCTAAGAACAATAGAGATCCGAAGAAAACTTCAACAACACACCAACGACAAATCATATCTACGAAAGCACTAACCGTTCGTTTTCTGTTAAAACTTAACGGCATCGTTAACACAGCAACAACGAATATGAAACCGTATTTATAAATACGAATTCGTATTGATTTCATAAAAAGATCCCCGTTGTGTATTTGTGTTCGGTATGAAATTTGAGAATAATTCATATTACCGCGAATGTTGTAAGAGTATATGTCATGTTAATATATACTTTAATAGGGATCCATTAGCGTGTACGAGTACACTTATTTGTAATGCATTTAATGTTCTCCCTGAATGTAACTGTTAGGTAAATGGATATTGTCTGGATTTTTTTCCAGCCGAGGTTTTCATTGTTGCCTCTTGTACAATAGTGTTGGGTAAACGTTAATGGCTTCGTTATAAATGAAAATGTCTTGGCTTAGAAATAAATAAAAAAAAAAACGATAAGAGTACAGGGAATGTTGTTAAGCTATTAGTATGTACGTAAACTATTTTAAAAAAATTCATATATATATATATATATACATAAACAATGTATTAAAGTAAGTATAATAAAGATTATTGTTTGCTTTTACATTCCATGTTTCAAGCTGTTGTTCATAAAAGAAACAATTCACGCTAAGAACATAAATTTACCTTTCTTTTTAGAATTCTGAACGAATTTTTATGCATTAAATTGAGATACAGACCAGAGTAAGTGTGAAGTTATATAAAAATTCACTGACTAATGAATTTAATACTTGTAATTTGTTTCATTCCTTTGTACCAGGATCAGAAGATATGTTTCTTGACTTGAAATCACTATTCCTTGTTTTTTATCAACATCTTCAGACAGATATTGGAAATATCTGTCTGAAGATGTTGAATGACGAAACCGGTACTGAAAAAAAAACAAAGAATAGTCATTTCAAGGACAAGAAGTACAACTTCTTGAATTTAAGATCTTTTTGAATTATTGCTATAAAAAATTCTATATAAAAGATTAAATATGATCAGGAACTAAAAATCAGGTGTAAAAATTAATTCGGTGCCTTTACATTTAATCAGTCATAACTTTGTTTTGAATTACAATATATTGACATCATTTTAGGATTTTGAAGTGGCAACCTTAACATTTAAAAACACTATATATCTTGGATAAGCAGTTGGTATAATCTCACAAAACAGTAGTGAACAAGATGGAGTCCGAATGGTAGCATACTTTTTGCATTTAATTTGAAAAAAATACTGCCAAAGCCAGAGTAATGATTTGTTCAGTTTTGAGAGAAGATGTTGTGTGGCATAAAACATGTAATAAATACTTAAACAGCGGAGGAGATCTGAAAATGTATTATGACTTCATCGACTTAAAGTAGTCATTTATTTTTAGGTAAGGGATTCGTAAGTTACCTGACATATGGAGTAAAATTATACAAAATAATGGGAAATATTGTGAGGATTGAAATGTTATTTAATTTTTTCATAATCAATCATTTTCTTATAAAAATGTACCGAATTTATTTGTACACCTAATATCTGTCTGAAGATGTCGAAAAACGAAACCGGTAGTGGAAAAAAGCAAAGAATCATGATCTCAACGACAAGAAACACAACTTCTTGAATTTGAAATATTTTTTAAAACACTAATATGTAAAAAAAAGTGTATGAAAGATTGAATCTGATCAGGAGTTGACAATCTTGGTAAAAAAAAGTAGAACAAGTATGAAGGATATAAAACGAAAAAGGACGAACTGATTTCAACAGTTTTCGATCCGACGAACAAGTAGTATTTTGATAGACCTGTAAAATTTGCATAATTGTCGAAACGTTTATTAAGATAATTCCATATCGATTATTTTCAAACATCGGCGTTACTTCAGATAATAAATTAGATCAATGCGCGAGCCGTACGGTACAGAAAATTCCCTTTATAAACAGACACGTTGTCGCAAATGAATGTAGGTTTGTGCGTTTCGGCGTGAATGTTTTCTCGACACATAATGTTATGAAAAATTTGTGCGAAATATAATATGCGAAAGGACATTGTATCCGTATAATATATTTTCATCACTATTCAACTCAGTGTAGAACTACCATTATATCCGTTGAAGTCTTCTGTGTGTGTGTGTGTCGATGTGAACAACGTTTTTCTCATACAAATTTCGTGACAAGTATCAAAGTAAGATGTTAAGCACAACAAATTGCTTCTTACGATATATTTCCTTTCCGTATGTGTGATTTCACGAATAAAATACAGTATTGAGCTTAAAAGAGAGCTCCGAGAGATTTTTTTAAGTTTCTACATTCGTATTGATTTACTTTTGTTACGGTTTGATGAGTGTTTTCAGTTCTTTTATTTATTTGAAAAAACATTCGTCTCCGAGCAGTATTCCGATAGAGACAAGAGTTTCAGCACGCCCTTTTTTTTAAAAAAAAAACGAAATTACATTTTAATGATCTCATTTTTAACTATTGATACTGTTATCCGCATTTCACTTCTTCCATCTATACAAAACTCATCAATTTCTGTTTTAAGTCTCTCGATTGATTACTTATTTAATTATGCACGGTTTGATTACGTTTTAATTATTTCATAACTTCTTTTCTCCTAAAAATTCATTCACTGATCTAATTAATCGATGATAATGAATGTATCAGTGAACTCGAATTCAAATTTCGTGGAGCTTCGACGGTCGAAGCAATTGTGTAAAGATGATTGTTGCTTTGAAGGAAGCTGGTATCAAATTCATCGTTTTAATCATGTTCGATTCTTGAGTCAGAAGATTCGATTTTAAAAATATTTCGGAATTATTCGTACGGATCTGTCATAAAATATACCACGTTTACGGCCAAACAACAAGGATGTGAATCTTAAGGTCTCCTTTTCGATTGATATCACTTTGTAATAATAGAAACAAATAATAGTCTGATGGGACTATATCTGAAGAATACGGAAGGTAAGTAAAAAAAAGGTTTATGTTTAATTATTTCCGTTTCTGTTGGGTTGGTTCGCAGTATAATTTCTGGTTTAGTTAATCTGAATGATAAAATTTATTGTGATTAGCTAAAATTTGATTTTTTCTTTAATTGTTTTCTTCATTTAGTACGATTTCGAATAATATTTTTCCGATGTTATTATTTTATTGGAAAAGTGTAGCTCAGAAAGAAACTCGCTTGTAATTTCAAACCAAACAGATAGAAATATGTTTGAAAAATCCCGAAGAGCTTCAATGTCACTCTAGTTGTTTAAATAGATAATCTTCAACTTCCTTTCATGCTTTATTATTCTACCGGATCAATTTTCATCTACAAATCGTGTCGTTCTAGAACAACAGTACTGTTACCAATATTTTTGGTTGCTGAAAATCAAGCACAAGCGACTAAGACTCATGTCTCACATTCGGACGACATTCCAGTCGTGATGGTACTTGAAAATATCGACCATTTCAAATCGAAATAAGTCACTTGACTAGGGTTTTCGCTAAACGTGTACTGATAGTGCGGTCTGTATCTAGTTCAGAATCTACCAACTGATATTGTTCGAGATTCTCCGAGCATTTGCAACCTCCTTCGCACATTTATACACACTCTGTAGCACACACACACATGTATAGCGACTGTTGCCATGACGATTTTATGTTGTTGTTGTTTGATAATTAATATTGCAGTCATTCTTCCGTACCAAGCATATTTGCTCACATATTTTGTACGAATTTCTTTCTCCTCGAACGGAGCATGTGTAAACCTGGTGGTTAATAAACTGCGAACTGTTGACTAACTAATTTATGTTTTTACTGTTCCGGATCTTATCATAAACATAGATAAAAAATGATCTTTATTCCATCATCTTAGCTGAAAACTGCATGCTAAGAAACAAAAAAAATTAAACCCTTTTCGGTTTATAGAAAATAAGCTTTGAAACGCACTCAAGCTTTCTTACACGCCGAAAATCGATTAAATTATTGATATTCAATCTATATGTAATTTTCTTGACCGACATCTATGTATTTATCTCCAATAAATTTGGAATAAGATCAACATCAAGGCTTAGTCTTTTACTAATTCAATAAAAACGTATTCATAACGAACCAACCTGTTTTAAATGATAACCGAGAATATACTCTTTCGGACAATGTGTAAACATTATAAATTTATAACAGTATCACTATAATTAGATGACTGTAATAACAACATCTTTTGAAAATCGGACAGGACTTAAACATTAACCAAATTCTTGTTCAATTTGAAAGCTTTCCGTATATCTTCTTCAACAGAGAATATCATAATTTTCTATTTACTAGGATTTAGTATATTTCACCACTATGTCTTAATATGTGGTAATTAAACGGATTTACTGTTCGAATAGAATAACAATATATATATATATATATATATATATATATATATATATATATATGTATATATATATATATATATATATATATATGTATATATATATATATATATATATATATATATATATATGATTCATTAGCTCAATTAGTTTCAAACTATGCGTTGGAAATTATAATATAGTTCGGTTTATAATAAGTTGATGAATCGAGTACGGAACTAGTGAACCAGTGTACACGGCACTTCTGGGACCACTCGAGCATTGAAGCGCACTCGAACGCACCAAAGGAACACACGGCAGTGGATTTTCGACATAGCGAATAGACAGACAGACAGAATCGATTTCGCTACATGTTTGATATTGTGCTTTTTTTCACGCCGCGTCCCCGTTCGGAATTCTAAACTGTGTCTTGATCCGTCGTGGTTATTCAATTAGCGCACAGTCACACGCGCGCACACCGACTCAGCGCAAATAAAAGGAAATTTGTTTCTGTTCGGGTTGCGGTGAACGCGTACACACATTGATTATCTCGCCGAAATCGTTTACAGTACTCGCACGCGTTATCTGGGACACGGTCGGTCGTGGGGTGTCTCAGAAAAACGATACACACACGTTTCGGCGAACGTTTCATGCGGAACGTCCCTCAAAAATAATTTCAATTATGAAACGATTCGATGGGTTTCTCGAGATGAGGATCTATTGTTCTATCAGAAACTTGAGAACCTTATTGTTTTTCATCTGTTTAGAATAGTAAGTTTTATTAATACAACGGTATGAATTGGAAATGAGAATTTAAAAAAGGTAAAGAATGTTCTAATTAATCCATAAGTTTTACTATTACAAGAACAACTTGTATAAAGTTAATCATTTGTTGTATATATTTTTGTTTTCAATTCTTTCAGTATGGGTCCCAAAGAACGACGAATATGTAAATTAAAAGTAAACACAGTAGTTAATTCACTTTAGAGAAAAAATAACTTCAACGTCGGGATATTTTTTTTACTAAAGCTTATAAAAAATTAATATATTTTAATATTTCATCAGTCTTTGTGTAATTCTTTCATACTATTTCTAAATGTTTTAATAAAATCTAAATATTTATATTGTATTTTTAGTTTTTATAAAGAGATCACTATTATTCTTAATAAACTGAATGACAAGAAAGGTACAATATTTATCACTTTGAAAAAGAGAATAAAATCAGTCGAATGACATTTACTAAATGGTTGATATCTGTATATTCAAATTCGATTTAAAAAAATAGTTCCTTTTTCAGACTGACTCGGGTTTCAAAAATTAATTGAATTTCACCCACTCCAAGAATAGACTTCACCGGACTTGAAGCTATAAAGATGTGTTGAACAATTAAAAATCATCAATAATCAATTATTGACTGTTTTAGATCAAAAAAAAATGTTTGTGGCTCGAGTGGAAAATTCTCATGTGAAAGCGAATTAGCTGCTGTGATAAGACTATACTGTGACTGTCTTGAATGTTTGATGAATATATATTTCGATTTATTTTTCAAATAATCAAAATAGAAAGTATCTGAAGATAGTTTATTTCATTAAAATATACTTGAATTAAATTAAAGTTCTCAAAAACAAATATATATTTTGCTACAAAAAGCGACTAGGTTACACATGTAATTAATTTACATTTTAATAATTTTCTAAAATAATTAAAATCTTAATATTTGAACGACTAGTTTATCTGATTGATTACCAAAATATCAGAGCTCGTAATTCTACAGTCTGTTTAACTAAGATTCCATTATTTATTTTATGAATATTTTCAAACGAATAATTAATAAAAAATAGTTCCATCCAATTGAAATCTTGTTTATGGTTCTAATGAATATAATTATACTCAAGATACGAATTAATTATGTTCGAGAAGACTGAAAGTTTCAACAATTACTTCCAACTAATAAACTGTGATTGATAGCGATTTTATATAACGATTACAATTCACGGCTTTCATAAGTTTGTAACTTGTTCGTATAATTGAAGTTTATAATTGAATCGTATTTGATAACAACTACAATAAACATAAACACTCTTCTGTGTTCATAACCAATTCAAGATAATTTACAAGATCGCACTCTGTTTAAAAGTATTACTGATTTTTTTCCTACATTCCTAATTGAATAACTGATTAACTTGTCATAGAATTTTTGAATTATTATCAAAATATTGAAACTTTTTTAAACATTAACCAAATAAGATTTTAATGAGTTTATTGTTGAATTGTCATTAATTTTACAACAAAAAGTATACAAAATGGAATGAAACTTGAAGAGAGTGAAATAAATCCCTACGGATTCGTCGCCTGTTTGTGTATATATATATATATATATATCTATATACATAGAGAGAGAGAGAATGTATGTATGTATATACGTACAAGAATACTAAACTTAGATTTCCCGTTTAATGTACTTATCTGTTCCGGAAACCGTATTGTCAGAACTTCATATCTCTACCGGACGTACTTCTTATTTACTAGATGTTGACCTGAGTTCAAGAGAAACAGCACTGTAACGACGTAGTAAATACTTGCGAAACTGTTGGGCATTAAGCATTTGAATATTTAAATTTAACAAAAAAATAAATAAATAATTGGTCTCTTTCTTTTAGTTGTCATTCTCTCAGTCGTTATACAGCTTGTTTTTTCACCAGCATTCAAGTTAAATGATATTCTAATTAATCACGATAATCAATAAAATAAATATGTAGAAAAACATACAAGCATTTATTTATGAAATGATTGATTTTCCTTGTAAGTTCAATTTCTCTTCAATATTTTTCAAAAGTCGACTCAAATATTTACTATGTTTTTTTTAGATGTGATTTGGAATATTATTTAAAAGCTAGATTGTTGATAAATAAGTGACCTGTATCTTAATATAGATCTATTCTATAAAAATATACAAATGTTGTAAACATTTTCAATCAAACAGATAAACATTGTGTGCTTTGCGCAAACTGCATGTATTGCTTCTATATGTTTCGATCACAATGCTATTATCTTCTGAATGCAGGTCAGCGCTGTTCGATTTTATAAAGAATTTAAACTATTAGTACTTTAGAATATCCACCTAATACAAAGAGTGAAATAAATTATGTATTCTGTACAGATTTCCAAAGAACAGAGTATGAAAACAGTCGAATCGAATTTGAAATAAGATAAAAAAATATATAAATATATAAAAGTAGGTCAGACATGGATAGATTGTAGAAAAGGGACAAATGTATGATTAATATACATGGGATCGAGGTATAGAAATTAATTTCGAAAATGTACCAAACTGAAAACGAGATTCTGATAAAATTTTCTAAATTATCGAGATTATTTTCTTACAAACAGATAAAGTATCATGAAAGATGAATCAGAATTATGAAAAACGAATGAGTTATGAGTATTATTACCTAGTTTGAAAGCTAATTCAGTACGACGAGCCTTGTGCTAGTTTCAGTAATTAAATTTCCTCGCAACTTATATCAACTTTTTATTACATCAATCCATCTTTATTTTTACAATTTTAATGCGAGCGTTCACACACACAGTGATTCGTTCAATCGGGGCGCACTTCTCGTGAAAAATATTTTCTACTAAAAGCACATTCTATTGATATGGTCGAATGGAACGTGAAGCTTTTTCATTTAATCAATCAGAAAAAGCTTGGTCACCCATCTTGTCGACGTCAATAATCTACAGCTTACAATGGCTTACATCGGAATGGAATAAAAAAAATAGAAAACAAAGGACTCTTAAAACCGCATTGTATAAAAACGAAAATTCTATATTTATACGGTTAAATCCTGTACACACATTGACAGGACGTGAAAGCGGTTTGGCACATTTTCCTGTATAGATTTACACAACCGGTTCGGATTGAAAATGCGATTGAAAATTATTAAAATAATCACAGGAACGTAAACAAACTAATAAATATTTAATAAGATTATTTAAAAAGTATTGAATATTAATGACTAGACGAAACGTTGAATTTTTATCAAATGTTTATCTGGAAATAGTAAATTCTTATGAAAAAAATGCGTTATTTTTATAATGAAACTGTTTTTGTTTCTCAAATCGTTTTTAATCTTGTGAACCAGTTAATAAATTTACATTTATTCGTCCTTTTCTTGACACAAAACACAAACAATTTCTATTAAATATTTATTAATTACCCCATTGGTATTCATTATAAACAAAAGGATATAAACTTTTGCGTTTTAAACAAATAATTGTTGGGAATTATTCATGGCACAACTACAACCAAACCGTATTTTGTGGAATGTAGCAAGTATTATGGAAAATGTAAACAATTTAAAATTTAATATCTGGTTTCGTATTCTCATTAAATATGTGGTTCAGGCAAGTATTTACGTAGAAAGGTATAAACTTTACAAAACGAATTTATTTATAGGAATTGTGTACGACAAATTCTTCAAGTCGACACGAAATAAACGTTATTTCATCGGAGAATTTCATTCATTATTTTATTTCATTCGATATTTATATTCTGTGGATATATATATATATATATATATATATATATATATATATATATATATATATATATATAAACATATATAAAAAGACACGCTTGCGGCGTAGTCAATTAAACGGTTTCTTGGAAAACGATCACGTCTTTTTTTGTAAGAAAATTTTAAGGGATTTTTAATGTTTCCTTAAGGCTATGTAACTTTATTGTATTTTCGACTTATTGTGTTTTTGATTTGGGTTGAAAATCTAATCGACGTCATGTGAAAAAATAAACATTTTCAGAAATGTGAAAGATAAGAATGTGTTTTTATTCGACCAGGATTTTAAACTGAACGGAACAAATAAGCAAAAATTCGTTGGTTTCAGTTAATTTTTAAATAAAATATTAATGGAGTCTTACTCTAAAAATATTTATTAACCTTTATTCGAGCGAAAATGGTTTATTTGATTTTTTTATAAATCACAGTATTATTTAAAACAGAGACAATAGATTTCCATGACTAATTTTACAAATGATTTTCTTTTCTTTAACTTCATTTTTCTTATTTTAATATTTTAACAGTAAATAATGATTTTTCGAACAGTATTGATCAGAAAATATTTTTGTAGCTTGTGAGGTGAAAACAGAATTCATGTGTGAAAAATAAGTATTCAACTGAGTTTTTAAACTGAAATGAAAAAATAATCAACAATTTGTTCGTTTCAGATAATTTTTAGATATTTTTTAAAGAATATATTGATAGAATCTTATTCCAAAAATATTTATTAGGTGTTTATTCGAGTGAAGATAACTTGTTTTATTTTTTATAAATCACAGTACTGTTTAAAACAGAAACAAATTAGTTCTGGTACTGTAACTAATTTCACACATGATTTTTCTTTCTCTACCTTAATTCTTATGTTTCTTAATACTCTAGAGATCGTCACTAGAATGCATATAAAAACAATCAATAATGATTTTTCGAATAGTTTTGATCAGAAAATATTTTTGTGATTTGTGAGATGAAAACAGAAATCATCTGTGAAAAATAGAAACAATTAAATTATTCTGCATTGAGAGGATGATGGTATTTTCATCAAAATGTGCATAAGAAATAATCAAATTTAAAATTAGTGATGAGAATTTGCTATTATGATTTGAAGATCCAATGAAAAATTAATTTATTTCATTGACTTTAGCAACAGTGCTAAATATTATTATTTAAGAAATATTCAATAACATTCTAATGATTAATAAATAATGCAAATTTTTATTTAGCTAATAAGTGACACTAGTGTTGAAATAAATACTATGTAACACCAATAATAATAATAATTTGAAAACTTACCTGCTCAACCCACAGATTGGTGGTCATAATTTGATTTTTGAGGTTCTGAAATGAACAAAGAGATAAAATTAAATCACAATTACGAATTCAAATATAGATTGTTATTTTAGACGAAAAGACAAAGTACATCTCTGGCTAATTTATTGTTCTGTAATAATTATTATAATTTATTTTATTCGTGATTAATTTGTGAAAAATGATTAATTTGTGAATATTTCAACTAATTTGAATAAATAGGGACCTAGTATGTATTTGTTAAGAACAGATTTCATTTTTAATGATGGTTCATATTGTATTTTTCTCTTAAAATCTGCATAAATAGTGGATTGTGTTAGAATTCAATATTATTGTATACAAGGAGGCTCCACCTCCTGCTTGCAGTGCTCGCCTAACCCCGGAAGTGGCTTGGCCCTCCGTTCGTTAACGCTCACTCTTCCCCCCTAACAAATAACACATACAAAAAATCTTCGTAAAATGTAAGTCTTATTTTTTTATTAGAAAAGCAATAAAAATTAGCATAACAAAATACAATGTTAAAATGTGTAACAATTTTTCTATTCTATATCTTCAGTGATTACGATATTTTGAATAAATTTCTTATCAATTTCACACTGAAATAGTATATCCTCTTTCGTTATAAGCCGTGAAACAGAACACTGATCGTGTATCGATATCAATCAATCAGAAAGTAGATCACGTGATCGCCGTCATCCAATCAGAACACGAATAAAAGTGATTACACGACGATGATCAAGGTTTCGATTTTTATTTATAGAGAGATAAATTCGATATTATTAATATTAATTATTTGAAGGTTAAAACGATTATTCATTTCTTATCTTGGATATTAAATTTGGTTCGTTAATTATTTCATATCTCTTTAAATGTATTAAAATATTCTTTAAGTAAGCATTGTGTTATACAGTTTTTCATGTATTGAAAATATAAATAAAAAAAATAATAATGATAGAAAACAAGAATAGTGATGTGTAATCAATGAGTAGACAATTGTGACTTAAAAATAAAGTGTTATGAAAATTATCAGAGAACATGAAAATAATTTGAGAGATTTTTCCATTGTTTGTAATGTGTATTGAATTTTATATAAAGTCAGTACGAGCAGATTATTATCATTTTTTTTTGAAATATAAATCACTGTTACATAGAATGAATGTAGACTGAAACGTAATGTAGGTTAATATTATGTATTAGCAGTTCATTTATAAATGGAAAACCGAGAATTTGCTATCAAAGTGCGTCAGACAACGCAACAATAACAATAATACATAATGTAAGTGAACCAGTACGGAGTAATCCTGTTGTTCTCGTATATTTTCCATGCGAAGAATTACCATAACAGTAAGTACATAAAACAGTAGATAAAATGAAGCCTTTACGATCTCCCGGGGGCATCGACGGCGATCTTTTATTAAAAACATTCGAATTTAGTTATGCCGGAACGAAAGAGAGGAACTCCGACCCGTCTATTCGGCACCACGGAACGCAACCGTACAACACGGACGCGAAATCTGAACAACCGCAACGAGATGGTTTGATTTATGGAACTTTTGAGAGCCATAAATCAAGCGCCCGCCGCCTCTGTCACCGTTCTCTTGCAACCGCACTGATTTCTTAACACTGGCGTTTGCGATAATCATATTCTTCACTGTTCTTGTTTTAATATATTTATGTTTTAACTTTTCGCGTTTCGGCACAAGCACCTGTCACTCTTTCACGCAGACAGCGAAATTAGTGAATGTGTAATACTCTGATAACTGGAGACGGACTCGAATGAAATATGAATCTAATATTTTTTTTTAGATGAATTGGATTTGCTTTTGACAGGTTTTCGGTTTGATAAATATTATTTTGCATGTTTTCCAACAATGTATACATTACAGATACTTAAATAAAGTTTGTAAAGAAACAACGAGCAGTACTCAGAGATTATTCCTGTATGCGTCCTGTGACGAATTTCCAGGATTTAAAATAGATAGTAGGAACAACTTTGCTATATCATTCAGAACGGAACCTCGCATTAACATAACAAAAAGAAAAACAACTCGTATAAAACTTCTCCGTGCAAACTTCGACGTGAGCCGCACACGGGAGGAAAAACTTGTTACTGGTAGCATTATCAGAATCCCTCGTATTTTTATAGTGTCGGGAGTCGTGAGAAGATCACCGGATATCTCACGAGAAGGCACATCAAAGTCTGAACTGTACGTGTGATGACAGACACCGCACAAATTTGAACGGTCGTGCCGTCCGACCATTTGGTGGCTGTTGACCGACCGCAACGCCGTTAATTGCAGTTACCCCCATCGGAATACACTGCGCCGTTCCATTTACTCGACACAAGAATGTCGAGGGTTGATTTGTATACGAGCGGGAGTTTCAAGTGTGGGCACATGTGTGTGTATGTGTGTGTGTGAATACGTGTGAATGCGTTTTGTTCAGACGAGTGATATGTCCGTGAGTTTCGATGTGTAAATATGCGAGATAGTGGACGGAATATTCTAAATTGGAGATAATTATGAATTATTGATTATCGGATATGTGAGAATTTAATCCATGATTCTATACTAATCCATTCGTATTATAAATAATATTTTGTATTGTGAAATTCCAGCTCTTGTTTGATTCATATAAGAGAGAAATAGTTTTATAAAATTTACCTTTTTTTGACATTGAGATGCTTTTCAGTATAATTCTCTAATAAAAATAAAAACGGAATTATCGACTATCACTCTATAACAAAACTTGATATTTTAAAAAAATGTACTTTTTCACAATAGAGAGATTTGTTAATTAGGTACTGGAACAATAACACGGTTTTTCTGAAAAAGTCATCTGGACTGATCAAGCTTATTTAAAGCTTTCTGGACATTCTAACAGGCAAAACTGTCGAATCTGGAGTGCAACTTATAATTAATATTATATATAAAAGAATTTATTTATAATTTTCATTTTGAAAATATTTAATTATTTTCATCTAACATTATCCTAATTTATTGTCGATTAAATTTTTGCTTGTATTCTTCATTTTAATTTTTTATTCTCTATTTGTTAGATTTTTATTTAATTTAAATATTGACTAATTTCGGATCTTAAATAAAAAAACTAGTTTGGTTGAATTTTATGCAAGTCTATTCTTAAAGACCTATTAGTTCAAGTGAATCTAAACCAGATTTATCATAGGCATTAATTTAAGTTTAGAAAAGATAGGTTCTTGGAGCACATTTTTTTAAAGAAACGCAAGATAATTATTTCTCAAAATATTAATTTGTTTAATTATTGTTTTCTTTATTTTTATATATCCTTGTCATAAGCATATTATGACGTGTCTGAAAGATTAGACAGAGGTGTAACCGATTTAAATTATAATTAAGAATGGTTGAAGGCTGTTCTGGTCAAATAAACTAACCTAGTCGTTATTGATAGTGTGCAGGTAACTCTAGTTTTAGTAACTTTTCATTATCTGAGTCTTCAATATGCAACTTTAGTATATTTTCTATATCTCCATCATAAACATTTCTCAACTCTAATTTCTGTATCATTTTTTTTTATTATCAATTAAATGATTTATTAAAGTTATGGTAAACTTAAGAACATAAGGACATTTTTTTTGTTTTTGCATTATTTAACATTTTAAAGGATTGAATAGATTTTATTAATATTTTTATATCGCTCTCTTTTTAATTAATATTGAGATTTCTGTGTTTCATTCAAATTAAAAAAAATAGTAATTAGATATTATATGAAACAGTGATGTCGCCTTTTATTTTGTATATAACATGATAACTTGTTGAATTTCGTTAACAAATTTTAAAACCAGAAACAATGTATAAGTGATAACATGTATCGGATGAGTGAAAGAAAAAACGCTATTATATATAAATATAATAGTAATAAATTTCAGCAACAAGTTTCGATAATTCGCTCGTACAAAATGTCCGCCGCCCGGCAATAATATTTCACATGGAGTCATAGCGTACAAGAACGGGAGATAGATCAATGAAGATTCCATTACGACGACATACGCACACATATATACACAACAGTGGTATTAAAGATACACATAACAAATGACACGACATATTAAATTGTTGATAAGACATAGGAGGAATCAGCATTCGGATGACAATTTTGTTCATCATAACGACGTGGAAATATATGACCTTAATAAACGTAATAAAACATAAAACATGGCCGAGTGAACGTTAAAGGATGAGACGCCGTGCGGTATATAAACAATATGTACGTACGGTTGAAATTTTTCACTGCGGCACGAAACATGGACGCGAAGAAGGTAAGTAACGTCGGATTTTTGACTTTGTACGCCGACGGCGAAGCTATTCACGGGAACGCCGTGTCTGGATATTGGGAGAAATTTATGATTTTTTTTCGGATGGAAAAAATACTACACCGGCTGGCAAATGTTCAACTTTTCTTCTCCTTTATTTTATTTTAAACGAGTTTTATATGTTTGTTCGCGAAATTATGTTCTTGTATTTTTATTAAAGAACGATATTCGCGCAGGAACGTACAGGAACACGGACTTTTTTTTATAAATAAAAACCATGTTAATCAGAAATAGTTCGAGTTTATAACCCGGTATTATCAACAATTCAAAAAGGACGCCTTTTACAGAACATTCGAGTGAGAGACGTGAAGATTAATTCGGTGCCTTTAAATTGAATCAATCTTATCTCCGTTTTAAATTAAAATATTTTTTCGACATTTCACGATTTTGAAGTGTCAACTTTAACACTTAAAATCACTATATATCTTGGATAAAGCAGTTGGGCATAACCTCACAAAACAGTACCGAACAAGATGGCTTCAGAGAAGCAGCAGATTAGAAATTGCATACTTTTCGCATTCCAGTTGAAAATAATTCTGATGAATGATTTGTTTAGTTTTGAGGAATTTTTTTATGCTTCATAAAACAACCAGAAAATATTAAAACAGTGAGAGAGGTCCAAAAAATATATTACTACTTCATCGAGCCAAAGCTGTCATCCTTTTTTCGACAAGGGATTCATGAATTAATTGACAGATCGAGCAAAGTCATAAAAAATAATGGAGTACATGTCAAGGATTGGCAAAGTATTCAATTTTTCCTTAAACGTTCATTTTCTTTAAAAAAAGGTACCGAATTAATTTATAAACCTAATAGTTATTTTTTAAAAAAATAAAATATTCTCAACTTTCTATTTATCATTTTTAATAATCAATCGATTTCATTTCCTATACCATCTGAATACAGATTTTTGTAAACGACCTTCATTAAAACGTGCAAATCTTTCTTCGAAATTGAAAATTTAATCTGTTATCTCGCTCCTAACATATAGATACGACTAGTGATATCTTCAACGTTTCATTTTACTGGGACCGGAATTGTGAAACCGTGGCACGGATCGAATAGTCGTATTCAACTCCAGAGACACTTTGTCTGGAAATTTTGAAATCCTGTGGGCTTACGACGTTTTCTTACGAACCAGGACTAGATACATTGCAAGAAAACATATATATATATATATATATATATATATATATATATATATATATATGTATATATATATGTATGTTTATGTATGCTCCCGAATAATATTTCATGAAAATAAATAACAGAGAAATGTTGCTAACAGCGGTGAGAGAAAATCTTCAAACTGACATATATATATGTGGATAAACATATAAACTTATTTTATTTGAAATAATAAGAACGTCAGTATTTTCATCACACATATACACGGAGATGATTCAAAAACTGATGATATAAGCCGTATATTTATTTATTTTAACGAATAAAATAGGACCAAACATTATTGTTCTTTCATATAACGATAGCGTTTATCCGCCACATTAGACTAATATCCTTATTTATTTTTTCGAACGCATCCAGAAAAATATATATTCACAGGAATTTAAAAGGAAATATACGACTGTCTTTATGAGTTTCATCTTTTAGAATGTGTTCGCCTCTTAATGTATTATTTTAGGACTTATAGATATTTTTCAATTATACTTTTTAATCTAGAAATGATTAAATTATCCATGTGTCCAATTAAGAAATAACATATCTATTTGTAGAATCAAATAATGAAATGAAAATAAGGATATATCTTCCCTATTCGACATACTGTTTAATATTTCGATACTACTTTCGAATATAAATAACGAAAAACTGTAATTTTATCAGTCAGCCATACATCCAACACTGATGATTAATTTAAATCCATCAGGTGAAGTTCTCTTTTCGTGCATTTCAAGCGAGTACATTAATTAGATTCAACTCTTTCTTCGAAGAACACTTTCAAGTGAACGAAATACTTAAAAGAACAAGAACGTGTTAAGAACACTTAATGCTCAGTATTTATATATCATCTAAAGTATATTAAACTACAAAAATCTAATAAAGTTGAGAGAAAAGTTTTTTTTATATGCGCGTTAATAAAAAAAAACGTTACACGGTTTCGCGGGAAGTGGAAGACGGCGGAGATGCGGGCGAAAAAAAAACGAGCGGATTTTTAAACAAAAAGCTTTTTTGAACACGAAATACAATATCCATCACATTATCATACGCGATATATATATATATATATATATATATATATATATATATATAAGGATTTCGTACAATCGAAACAAAGTCGGTCACCTAAAACATTGAGATGTCACAAAGCCGCGTGTTGAATTATACATTTGGGACGATGGGGCCAAAGAACGTAGACCAGTTTGTGTCATGTTGCAACACGCATCGTATTTCTCCCTCACAGGCATGATTGGCTTCGAGATTAATGAATGTATTTAAGTTTAGAAAGGTATGACTGGCACAGAGAAATGTCTCGGAAGTCGATGCTATTTAAATTGCATTTCATTAATCTTAACAAAGTAAGAATCATCTACGATTACTGATTCGTGTCAATCAATATACTTTCACACTCTATTAACGATAAGAAGATCTTTGATAAAAAAAATGGTAGATGGAAATAGGTTGGTTTTTTATCATTTTGAATTTTGCGACGATTTTTCTAGTTACTGTTATCTTTCGTTTTAATCATGTGATACATCATTGTAAACGATGAAATTAGCGTTATTGTTTTCAACTTTTATCTATTGTTTTAATTCTTTAGTATTGTTGGATATAACCTCTTAAATTAGTCATGGAAAAAAGAAATTCGCACGATTTTGTTCATGAGTTTAAATTGGGATGTAAAGCAACAGAAACTGCTCGAATATCAAATTTGTTTCTGGAGAAGAGTCAATACAGCTCAACACTGTTTCCAAAAATTTCGTAATGGAAACGAAAGCCTTGATGATGAGGAGGATCTTGGATATCCTTCAAGTGCAGACAATAATAATTTAAGAGCCATTATTGAAGCGGGCCTACATAAAACAACTAGAGAGGTGGCAGAAAAACTCAATATTGATCATTCAATAGCTGTTCGACCCTTGAGCTTAACTGGAAAAACAAAAAAGGTGGATAAATGGATGCTGTATGAACTAAATGAATATCGATGATCCCTTCCTTGAACGCATTGTCATATGTGATGAAAAATGGACTCTATACAACAATCGCAAACGTTCATCACAGTGGCTAGATCAAGGAGAAGTACCAAAATAGTTTCCTAAGCCGAAGTTTCATGAAAATTGATTATGGTCACTGTTTGGCGGTCGCCAAGTGGAATCATTCGCTAAAAGTTTTTTTTAAAATCCTGGTGAAAAAATAACAGCAAAAAAATATTGTCAAGAAATTGAAAAAATGCATGAGAAGTTGTATCGTTTACGACCAGCATTAGTCAATCGAACTGGACCAGTCATTCTTCATTCCACACGTCTTACAAGTGACTTGAAAAAAATTAAATGAACTGAGTTATGAAGCCTTACCTCACACACCTTATTCTCAGGACCTGTCTGTCCCACAGATTATCATTTTTTAAAAAATTTGAGTAATTTCCGATAAGAGAAGGTTTTCAAAGATCAAGCATCCGCTCAAATCTCTTTCGACGAATTCATTAATTCCATGACTCCAGAATTCTATCCTATAGAGATAAACAAACTCGTTTCCTGTTGGGATAAATGTGTGGATCCCAGTGTTCTTTATTTTGATTGATAAATATAATTTTAACTGATGTATGTGTCTTTATGCTCGATACGTAAAAAACGCAATTATTTTTGCACCAAACTGATAATTCGTTTCACTTAAAACAAGTCAACTGTTCGAGTAACCATGAATGCCTTTAAAAAATATCTAGGGGATTAAAATCCGATACAGACATGTGAATCGTATCAAGGTATTAAATCTGATATTAAAGAATTAAATATAAGATATTTAATAACTTCAAGAATTCTTCAACAACAGATGTAGAAGACGTGTTCAATGGAATAGAAAATAGGTAATTTCGTTTAAGCTCGTCTTTGTAACAGACAGGTTGACATAGTATTGTTAATGTGAAGAATATTCGAGTTCACTTTTATGATTTATATGGAAATTATTATCAACCCATTACAAATCCAATTTCTCGATTGTGTTTGTTTATATAATTAACGTTCGGTAATTAAAACGTGTTCACGTTGATATACAATCTAATTAGCGCTAACTCGTTTACTAAATATTATTTGCTGTTTCGTCTCGTATAAATTTCAGACGAAATCATTTTTAGATAAATTCTGTAATTCAGCAAACAAGTCTGATACGATTATCATTTCTAACTATTTATATTTCTTAGAAATGGAACGCATTGAGACCGAAAATACAAAGAATTCAATCTATTTTCTTCTCACTGCTTAAATCACGAAAACAATTAATCGTGAATACTGAAACTTGTTATTTTAGTGAACTGTAAGTCGGCACGAGGGTATGTTTTCGTGTATCGTTATTTATATTCGCTCAGATAACGTCACTCACTGCTCGAAACGAAATACATATGAAATTGACTAGATTAAGCAAATAATTAAAATCATGTTCCGCGGGTGAAACCGACTTAAATTTTAATTATATCCAATTAATATTACTTGGAACAGCATTATTTGATATTTAAATTCGCACCATCCGTTTGTTGTTTAATCAAGATTAATTCCTATCAATGGATAATTAAATCAGTTAATGATTTCCGCCGATTGAGATTTTCTCTATCGTTGTGTGTCTGCACGCGTTAATTCTAGATTTTTTAAATTTGATTATAATCTTTATCAAATTCAAGACTTGAACTTTGATCCACACAAATTTAAGATAAAACGAAATCCTCTAACACTTTTTAAGAAATATTTTTTAAAGTTTTAATTGTTTCTGTATATATCTTAGATTCTATTTATGCGCTGTCCTATCCTAGTCGTTCTGTATCGTACAAGATTTGAGATTTTATATGTTACAAAGAAATGTGGAAAAAATATCATATTTTTCTATACATTGACGATGATTTATTAGACATCGGATTGCTGATCTGAAAAAAATAAAAATAGAATTCATTTCTGAAAGTGAATGTAGCTGTCAGAACTGTATTGTGATAAAATACTTTTTAGAGTTTCAAAGAAAATTTTTATATATCGTGTTTGTTATTTTAAACAATTTTTCTTCTCATATTTACTGAAGATGTTGTCCTGAACGTCATATTCATATAGAATCACCTGAAAATCTACCCTCCTTCGGCTAATCCTTGCCGATGTCTCTCTTCAGCTGATACTATATGAAAAATGCCTCCAAGGCAACATGCTAACCGGAATGCAAGTACAGAACATTACATGTATCCTGATATGACTTTTCATCATGTGATCTTACATGCGTATCTTGTATACCTGATATGATTTTTTCATATCAGGTACACAATTCAGTTTATATCAAAAATTAAAAACTATTCCAATAAACTATTTATATTTTTATTAATATTAGATTAAAAATTAATTCGGTGCCCATTTCTATAGAAACTAAATGAATATTTACAGAATAATGGAATGCATTTCAAACCTCAAAATATCATCCATTGTTCTGTATAACTACATTCAATCTGTCGGGTAACTGACGAATCACTTGTAGAGAAAAATATAGAAGGTTCGAGTCGATGAAACAGTCAATCCATTTTCGAATCGCTCACTGTTATATACATACATACATATATATATATATATATATATATATATATATATATATATATATATATATATTTATATATATATATATATATGTTTGTATGTATGTATGTTTTATGTGTCACAATACTTTCTCCTAAAGCTGAACAAATTATTCCTAGAGTTTCGGCTGCAATTTTTGCAACTGGAATGCGAAAAGTATGCAAAGATTCTTATGGTGCTTTTCGAACACTACCGTTTTTTAAGCTTGTACCAACTGCTTAGCTAAAGTATATAGCGTTTTTAAATGTTAAAGTTAGTATTTTAAAATCCTAAAACGATGAGAAAATATTTTCATTTCAAACAGTGTTATGATTGATGCAATCTTAAGGCACAGAATCAATTTTCATACCTGATATATAACACTGTACCATAATTGAAAACAAACTTATTAATGTATGCAAAAAAAACAATGTTCAAAGGATCAGAGATCTAATTGAAATGTTCGAGTGGAAGAAATATCCGTGTGTTTCTCTTAAATCTGCAGCTTCAAAGAGATCGACTAGATTGTCTGTCTCTGTATTCAAAGCAGATACATTCGAAACGTTCTGTTTATATTGTCGGGTGATGTTTCCCCTACAAACACAACTATTGTCGTATTCATCGCTGCGAAAATGTATCTCAGCATATTATTTCCGTAATCAAACAATAATTCACTACACACATTTTTCATTAACTTTAATCGACGTCCTCCAATACACTCTCCGTGTTAGTAAAAACGAAACAGGAACGGAATTATGTAAACAGTCGACACGAAATTATGTAAATATTAATATTAAAACGACGAAAATTAACTGTATAAACAAAACATGGAAATAATTAAAACGGAGGTTTTCTTAACTAAAACTATGTACATATACATGAAACGTCTAAAAAGCTCTGTTTATTTGAAAACGTTATTAAGGGAGTGCAGAGGAAAAAGAAAGAAAGGGTACACGAACGAATGAACATTGTCTTGACGTACCGAATGAATTGATGAAAAATCGTGTTCTATTTTTTTATATACACACGGATATAAAAGACAAGGTGGTGCGTTCATAGGGACAAGAATGTAGAACGGCGCCGTCGAGCAACTGAAATACTTGAATGGTACTTTTTTTATATCAAAGATATCGTACGTACGTTTCGTACAGAAAATAATGTATATTTTTCTCCTCCTCGCGAAGATGCTGATAACATCAAAGTGCCGTTTGTTATTTTTATTTAAAATCATATATCTGGGACGAAAGTTCGACGACGATTCGTTCGAACGTTTAGCAGACGGAGTTTTTGTACAAGTACCTTTTTTTCCCTTGCCGAACAGACTGATAATAAATGTTGATATTTTTATCAAATAACAATTCTCGGAATTTAATTTTTCTGTATTGAATATTATCAGCATGTGTGGGTAGGTACTCTTATAAAAAAAATCTTAATAAACGAATTGAAACGTTTCAAAAACGCAATTTCAGGAAATATATTATCAATTTTTATCATCTTTTCATATTTCGTATTACTGTTTGATTTCGATTCGTTTTTCAAACATATTTTCAAAGAAATATTACGGAAAATACACTGAATGGACGCTTTAAATATCAACATTGAATATTTTAAAAATAATATATATATATATATACACTGTAAGATTACTTAAGGATATTAATTGAGAAAATATAATTGAAATAAGAGGACGCAGACATGATGGAAATAATGAAATTATTTTCCGTTTCCTTTTCAAGGACCGCAGACCTTCAGTTGGATTACATCTGTAAGAATAATCGATTCGAAGACCGGCACTCAAATTAACACCGAGAGCAATTGAGAATTCTGTTTAAATTTCTCCACTTTTCTCTCAATTATATATATATATATAAATTGTATTATGAAATATTATATCTACACTAATTGTAACAGCTGCAAATTACAAGACTGAATTATCTGGTTGCATTGTGTGAAACTAGATTGTAAATTTTATCTGTTAAAAATGTGTACTCTGTTAAAACGTCACAGTTATTAAAAATATCCATAAATTATATCTTTAACAGTATATTAATATTAACGGCTCCACTCTGTTTATTATTAAAATATTAAATCGGGTTTAAATTTTATCGCTCAATTAAAAAATAAGTTGATTAAAGTTTATCGCCTAAACATTTCATTGACACAAACAACGAGCGTTCGAGGTGATAAAGAGCTATTATCGTTATATTTTACATGGACTATTTAATTGCTTTATTAAAGATTTATTTTAGAAGTGTAATTGTATCAATTATCGGTTTTATATAACATTATAATTGAGTGAATATTTAGTTGAGTGATAATTTGTAATTATTTTATAATATGTAAGTATAAATTTTGAAAATTTAAATCGGAATGGAATGTTTTTTCGGATTTGAATTAAATATAAATTGTTGATGATTTAAATATAATTTACATAAATAAATTATGCATGGTTGTGTAATAACTCAATAATAATCTCGGTAATTGAAAAATTACTGTTTAAACGATTAAAGAGAGTAAAAGAATGAATCATTTTAAACTGATTTAAAATGATTCTCCGTGTATGAATAAACATATATTCATACATAGACACGTCCGTACTTGTTAATTTGTTAAAAATAAAATCTACATAAAAACAAACACACCGATTATCACAAATGAAGAGATCCCGTAACAAAAGCACATTGTAAACGAAATTACGTTTTGTTATGAAGGACATAATGTCCTTCATAACATGTTTATTTAATATGATGAAGAATAATGAACCTTTCCATGTTCCATACAATTATTTAAAAAGGTAGCTCGTTATCTTTTGATGTGATATGCACCTACGCACCGAACGAGATTTCTTCAACAAAAGCCCTTACATTAGCATAAACTCGACGAGTATTGATCACATAATCCATCGTTCATTTAGCTTCATTATCTTATTGTTCGGCGTACGTTTTATGGACGCGTGTCGTTTATATGGTTTTTAATAAAATGTGTAACACCTGCAATTGAATCCGTGGTGTGGAGTTTACACACACAACGTGGAAGATAAATATACACGGTGTGTAATTAACTTTTTTGGTAGTGTGTTGTAGAAATTTTTATGATATGAAAAAGTTAAATTAAAAATAAACTAGATTTATTTAAAATGTTTTTTTTTAAAAAAAAAACGATTAAGACCGACATAACTCTCTCTCATATTTACATACTAATTAAATTTTTAATATAAAAATGTTTATTTAATAAATTTTTAAACGTCATCCGATCGACTGATTCAAACAAGATGTTGAACTCGAAGTGAATTGATTTATTATTAATTATGACAAGCGAGTTTTAAATGGAAGCTATTAATCATACTAGAAATTTTTATAATATAAAGTTTTTAAAACATTTAAGTGCTCCAGTGAACTTGTTCTCGGATAGTTAATATATTGTTGTACAAGTTTTTAAGTGAGGAAGTCTTTTTAAGACATTGACTCGAAACTACACTAATATGAAATAATTTTCAACACTAGACAAGTACATCGACTCTGCTCTCTCTGCCTTTTAACTTATATCATATTTTTTTAAAGAAAATCACTGTACATGTTTCTTTCTAACATTACAATTTTCTATCTGTAGTCATGGTATTTTTTTATCAATAATTTCATAGAAAGATTTACTATAATCACAAAAAATTCTAACTGTTAAATTTGTTAGAAATATTAGGCATAAAAATTAATTTGGTGCCTTTAAATTGAATCAATCATAACTCTGAGTTAAACTAAATATTTTCCCGTCATGTTAAGATTTAAAAATGTCAAACTGCTTAGTACCTGACAGACTTCACGACATTAAAACTGAACCTGAAAGGGAGAAGATTCACTACAGTGGAAGATATTCGAGAAAAATTGCAGAGACCCTAAAGAATATTTACAGGATTGGAAGGAGTGCTAGGACAAGTCTATCGCATTTCGAAGAAAGTATTAAGTGCGAAAAATATTTCGGTCCTTTTAACTCGAATCAATAATTACTCTATTTTAAATTAAAATACTTTTTCGTCATTGTAGGGTTTTGCATTAATTTGAACAGCTAATATTTAATTTAGATGGTAAGAGATTCAAAAATGCTTTGGTAGGTACATCGACTCAAATATACTTTTTTTTCGATAAGGGATTTATCAGTTATCCGACAAATGGAAGAAAGTTTTACAAAATAATGGGCGATATTTTGAAGATTGAAATCTATTCGATTTTTCTGTAAATAAACATTCATTTTCTATAAAGAAAGGCACCGAACTAACTTCTACAGCTGATATATAATTATTAATTCCATAAAATCATTTCATACGAAACGACCAATACAAATAAAAGTAATTCCAAGTTACGAGCAAATAAATTCCTACACCTATCTCGCAGATACGACACGCCCAGCGAATATTAATTTAAAATATGATTATAATATATACACATAACGATTGTAGCCATTTTATTCGAGCGAACCTCCACCGGCTGTTTTTATTTCTGCGGAATATAGTTGAGAAATAAAATACGACGATAACTTAATAACATCCATGTTCTTTAGCAGCATTAAAGGTAAGAGTTGCGGTCAAAATTAATTTATATACAGCTGTTAAAACTTAACAACGAGGTCACGTTGTAAAATATGTCTGTGTGCTTTAACGTCCTTTACACACGGTTTACCATGTATTTTGTACATTTTATGCAGACATCTAATTAAGAAAATATTCACTCGTACCTTGTACGATTGTGTGATTCCGAAGTTGTGCTTCAGTCGTATTTTTCAAAGCTCGTCTCCTATACAAAACGGCATGTTTGTATCGGATGTCTTTACAAAAATAATCGACTCGCTGAATATTCAATAATTGTCCGCTCTCAATTAAAACTTCCCGATCGAAAAAGAAAACAAACTAATTACATGTTCGAAATGTTACTCGTGCGATAAACGATCTGAACTCCGTCGTGAATCGATCAAAAAGTCATCTGATAAGTAATCTTTCGTTGCAAAGCTCACGGCCGGTCGCGTGATAAGAACTGTCATACCTTAAGATAAAGTATGCACGTTTTGTACTGGTGCGACGCCGTTTAACGAGGCGCAGTGCATGCATACGTCGTATATTGCATGCCGTCGGAGGAAACGAACGGACGGACGGATGTAAATATCAACAGGAATTGGGGCGCGCTGCATGATATCTGGTCATCGGACGAGCAGGTGCTGGTTCGCTTCAGGTCAACGCCGTGAAAATTTGTCAAGATGTGAGTACACTGTCATGGACGGATTTCAGTATTTGTGCATTTTATGTATTCAAGAATAGTTTTGGAAATCTTGGCCGAGGGAATGTTTCACGGAATGGTGTAATTAAATGACGTTGGTGTGCACGTTCGAACGTGCTGTGAAAATCAATGAACGGTCTCGGAATACAACGAGATATATATATATATATATATATATATATATATATATATATATATATATATATATATATATATATATATATATATATATAGTCATCCCATAACTAATACGGTATTTTTATATAGGCGAAAATGGATGATGCAATACTTTGCAATTATTGCAATAACGCATTTAATGCACATGCTATTCAATTGTACCGAATGTTTTCCCAATCTATAAAATCATGAGTAAAATGTCACACATCGGGAGAAAAATAGATACGATAAAAATAGACTTTAGTTTTTCTGATTTAAAGATTTTAAGACAGAGTACTGGTATGATGGTGGAAGTTTTTTATAACATTTGTTTTAAAAAAAATAAAAGTGAAGAAGACATTTTAAAAATCATAATGTATTGGGTCATCGCATAGATAATGCGGTATTTTCAGATAGATGCGAATGGCTGATGCGATACTTTATAATTATTAGAATAACGTATCAGCTGCATATGCTGTTCAATTGTACATAATGTTTTTTTACGTCTTATCGTTGAAGATTGACAGTGATCAAACAATTCACAAGAAAAAGTATTAGTTAACATGAAAGTATCAAAAGTGCATATTAGTTTGAATGGGAATCTACGATTTTTCCACCATTCATCCACTCTATCGACCATATTCCATTGATCTAAGGGACCTAGACACTTTCATCTTCTGGTAACTGATGAATCTTTTTTGAAGGCAGCTTTGAGTCGAAAAAGTAATGTATTTTCGGTCTTCTTCCATTATGTTAGCATTTTTTGCATATTTTGTGTCACAACACCTTTCCCCAGAGCTAGACAAATCATTCCCGTGACTTAAGCAACATTTTTTTCAACTGGAATGCGAAAAGTATGCAATATGCTGTTTTTCGTACGCCATCGTGTTAGACTGTTGTTTTGTGAGGCTGAAAACTGCTCGTCCAAGATATATAGTGTTTTTAAATGTTAAGACTTCCACTTGAAAATCCTAAATCGATAAGGAAATATTTTAATTTGAAACAGAGTTATTGTTGATTGAATGTAAAGGCACTGAATCAATTTTTACACTTAATATCTACTATAAAAAATGTTCCAGACTTAATATATATATTTAATTTACAATATTAAATGAAAAATACCAATTTTAATTTATTTAGACATTCAATAAAACTACAATCAAATCAAATACCAATATTCTTTTCTCGACATCTGATAAAATACAATTTCAGTCTCGATTCACAACTGATTATGGTGTTAAACAAATATTCAAATATTAAATTTCGTTATAATATATAAAATATATTAATAACAAACGAGTTTATTCTTCTCTTTAACAAGATATACCTTTATAATAGATTAAACTATTATTCAATTAAATAATGATGTCTCAATTAATATTTTATGACAAATAAAATCGAAATCCGTAGAGTCCAGTATTAAACTTATAAATAGCTTATAACTAACAAAACTAATAGATATATACTCGTACTTTGCACAACTTATGAATTGTTTATGGTAAGTAATAATTAGTTTGCATGAGGATGTTTTGTTGGCAAATCTTATAATCATTACATAAACACACTGTTATATATATATATATATATATATATATATATATATATATATATTAGAACTTTATACTATAATTTAATCAAAAACGACTAATACGACTAATAAATTGATCATTTGGTTGTTCCCTTTTCATTTTGTTATGAAATGGCAGAAAATCATTTTAAAAACAAATCAAATAAATGCCTAGATTTAATTCGTCATAAAACTGATTATTTTTGTACGGAGCATATATACATACTGTATGTTTCATATACTGGATTAAATATTAAAAATAAATTGTTATGCGATATGAATTTTTTATGATTTAATATTAAAAAATTATACGTGACGTTAAACACACGTTTTGTCTCTTAATTATATCCGGTTACCTGGAAAGGTACTTCAGATACATAATTCATATGATATATAAATATTGCGTGGACAACATTTCGTGAGTATGTAAATATATATATATATATATATATATATATATATATATATATATATATATATATGTGTATATGTGTATATATATATGGTTGTATATATACGGGTAGAGTTTTAAAGTCGACCAAAATATATATCCTTATTTACAAATTAAAACTTCATAACGATGTAAATATATACATTAAGGATTAAAATGTAAAACGTTTTAATGCAATTATATTTTGCATTTTTCGTACATGGTAAACGTGTTGGTAACATACATTTTTGTTTTGATAGAATATTAAATTACCTGCGATGATATTAAAAGTATTTTCGGCTTGATTAATGTTTTATTTATATTTTTAATTAAAGAAGTTTGAGTTTAGTTGGGAAGATGGTTGGAATTTTATTCTATTAGGTCCATAAATTAATTCGGTCGCTTTCTTTTCAAGAAAATGATTGTTTATGGAATACATTTCAATTATCAAGACATCTTTCATTATTTTGTATAGATTTGGTCTATTTGTTACCCCTATCTGATGAATCGCTCGTTGAAAAAAGGATGGTGACGTTGAGTCAATGAAATAGAAATTCATTTTCGGATGTTTGTCATTACTTTATCGTTTTTTGCATGTTTTACGCATCACAACACCTTCCTTAAACCTTATCAAGTCATTCCATTGGCTTTGGTAGCATTTTTTAACTGAAATTCGGATAACTGATCTCTTGTCGAAAAAAAGAGTATAAAATAATTCATTTTCTTAACTCTTCCACTATTTTAACATTTTATGCATGTTCCATTCATCACATTCCCTTCTTTCAAAACTAAACAAATCATTCTCGAGGCTTCGGTATCATTTTTTTCAACTGGAACACGAAAAGTATGGAAAGTCTATTATGCTACTTTTTGGAAGCCGTCGTTCATTACTGTTTTGTAAGGTTATGCCAACTGATTGGCCAAAATTTGTTTTTAAATGATTGGAGCTTTAAAATTCAAAAACGACGAGAAAATATTTTAATTTAAAATATAGTTATGATGGATTCAATGTAAAGGCACGAAATTAATTTTCTCACCTAATAATTATTTATTTCTACAAAAGAATTCATTTCCATCCCACCAAATATAAAATTGCTTTTTCTAATCAAATTTTCAATTAATCATTCGTTATATTTAATCAGAAAAAAATTTTTTTTCTGTACTTTGTTCTTTGAGTATGATGAGTAAATCATCATTTAAATGCGTTTAAAGAATAATCAATAATGATTTATTGAACACTTTCGGTTAGAAAATTGCTTTTGTTGTATATGAAGCGAAGAACAATTCATTTGTGAAAGCGAATTTCACTACAGTGCTGGAACTGAATTCAATTATTTATTTTTATGAAATATACGATTAAGTATAACCAAAAATTAATACTTATTTTTGATGGAGATGATGTTTCATATACATTTAGAAGTGGGTCTGCATGCTTTTCATGTACATCATCGCTTCTCTATTATGAAACTTTTACCAGACCATGTGGCAACTCAATTGAATTGTAGACGTAAATAAGATTGTAACATTGTTTGCAGTCCCGTGGGTTTGATATTGTGTTCTGTCGTACCGATACTGTGATATTAGTTTTAGTCGGTTGAATATTGTACGAATGTAAAAGAGAAGTTTGACCGAATCAGCGCGTGCATTAACACCGTATTATTAGGTATATTGTAGGTATTAACAGTTTTCAATATAATACAGTTAATGAACTAGCTTGTGAAATTGTTATATACACACACATATATATATATATATATATATATATATATATATATAATTGGATAATTAATGTTTTCCGTTTTCCAGTCGTATTATTTTATTCGAATCAATATTTTACAAATAATGGATAAATGTCGGTATCGTCCAGTTGATATATTTCTGTGCATTATTAATGTTTGATCGAGCTTTATTACCTTTATATACGTTTTGTATGCTCTATAGGTTACAGAATTTATGATTCTGGTTGAGTTAATTGAATTGAATAAGACTGGTCAACTATCAGTCTCTTCTTAAAAGTGTATGTAAGAAAATTTGATATAGTTAATATATATCTTTATATTTCATTAAGAGACGCAAAACAACACAGATAAGTATTGCAAGGTGTTAGGAATAACAAGAAATAATTAGAAAAGAATATAATGGATAGAAAACAGACAAGAGTCACAGATATAATAAAAAGAGTAAAGAGTTTGAAATGGAAATAGGCGGAGCATGTTGCTAGGAGAGAAGACAACCGATGGACAACAGAAATTATTAACTAGTAACTAATAAATATAAAAAGACCAAGAAAGAGAACAATGAACCGGCGAGATAAGGAAATTAAAAAAAATATTGGAAATTAGTTGAAAAATTTTTATTTTTGAACATTTTCAAAAATAACAATTTTTGAAAATGTCTATAATATAACTTTCAAGAGAGTGGATTATAAATTACACTTTTTTTCTTTCCTACGTTTGATTTTTGATCGTATAAAATGGAAAAGCATGGAAAATGCCTTTATTCAGTAGTGGATTGATTATATATATATATATATCATAAATTCACTGCTAAATAAAGGCCTCTTCTATGCTTTTCCATTTCATACGATCAAAAATCGAACGTAGGACAGAAAAAAGTGTAATTTATAATCCGCTCTGTTGAACGTTATATTATAGACATTTTCAAAAAAAAATTATATTGCTTTCATTGTTGTTTAGCTTTGACAAGAAGTTATAAAAGATGATTTATTACAACTGATTAGGTGAAGATTGAACCTGTCAACATTCAGTGTTATTTGAATGGAGAGTATAAGTTACTTATATAAAATATTTAATATGTTTTTAAATTTGGATTAAAGTTAAATGGATGTATAATGTGTACACTTTTAGCCTGACTCGAATATATATATATATATATATATATATATATATATATATATATATATATATATAATAATAAACGAACGGACGTGCCAGCAAACATATTATAGATCCCGTGCAGACAAAAAAAGAGACCCGTCGTAAGACCACCACTTAGCCGGAGTCAAATTATGCCATTTTATTTTCGAATCGTGGCTTTTACACGCTCACAAATTCCACTTACACACTTGATGAAAGACCTTTTCTCTCCAGTAACCCGCATAAAAATCGTCGAACATTAAACAAATGATTTCTTTGCCGTTATACAGGTGAAAAGAAAGCAAATAATGCGTTTTTCGAATGCGTCTACTTATTATATATCTGCGCGACGGTGAGTCGGCTCTCTGTGTTCGGTTGGCGTGCGCTTGCTGTTGCTCGTGTGTCGAGGGTGGGTGGTTTGTGTGTCGGCGGCTGTGTACGAACGGTCGACGTCGAGGGAAATTCTGACAACGAACGTTGCACAGACAGCTTGATACCGCAATTTCCGGTTCGGTTTCAGGACCGTAATACGGAATGTCTTATCTGCGCGCATATTTATATACATTATGAATGAACGTTTTGAATCAGTTCGAATATGCCTTATCAGAGACATAATGTAAAAACCAATTTGATTCGTTATCGCGGCAACATTATGCGAAGTTATATTTATTCCGTGTAATATAAAATGAAACATGTTTCCATTCTGGCGGTTTCTATGCGAGACATAGTTTATGAATCGGTTGCGGTGTGCCACAGGTACGCAATTTACATACTTACGCAGTGCGAAAGAGAGAGAAACGTATTTACGACCAGGAATTATTCGAACGTTCGTAATGTATTCGAATAAATTTTCAATTATCTTTCTATTCGTTCTCTCTATTTATCTTTTTTTTTATATCTGCGTTTTGTTATGAAATGTTCTTTAATTTACATAAGAGAATATATTTAACTGTCTTAGAAATAACATAATTGATGAAAAACACTAAACAAATGTTTTAATAATAGTGTATATATGTTTTAAACTAATTCTTACAATGATGCATTTTTCTTATTTTCAATTACATTAAAAATAAGGAGAATATAAAATTGAAAATATCGGAATTGTTTCCACAGATCAATCCTCTATAATTAAATCAAAAATCAAAGTTTATTTCTAGAAAAGAGTATTTTCCGAATATGATTTCCCTTTGAAATATAACTTTTTTTTCGTACCACAATCACAACTTAAAATTTAAAAATATATAATTTTACAAACATTTCAAATAAAAATATAATTGAACATGAGTTTCTAAGGAAGTAATCCTGATTTTTAAAGTCGTATTTAATTAAATAAACAGCAAGCCATTATTTTACTGAATTTCAGTTTTTAAAATGAATTTATTGCTATTTTCATGTTCTTTAATATTATATAAATATTATTTTTTACTTCATATGATATTGTTGGTGTACGTGATTGAATTTTTCAGCAAAAAATTCATTTTTAAAATTTTTGATTTTTTGGCAAAATTTCCATACTATAGGTCGTGGTATTTTTTTCACTAAAAAAATAAAATTAAAACCATTCAGATTTGTTACTGTAAATCGATCATTGGTAACAAATTGAATAGAAAACCAAGAAAAATTATATTGGATTCTTGAAAATGAAGTATTTTTTTAGCTTAGTTGCTGACGGGGATTATTTTTTTACCTTACTACTTTTTCGATTTAAAATAAAAATAAATACGATAATAAAATAATTGTTTTTATAAATGTTTCGTATAGATTAAATCTTAATATAATATTTTCAGGCAAAAATATCGATTTAAATTATGATAACAGGTATATAATTGTTGATAATCGGCAGCATGGTAATTTTTAACTGAATAATGAATTCTAGATGAGAATTCATTTTCCTTCTGTTCTAAATCAACTTCCTTGCATTAAAATCATCTAATTCTACTCTAAATAGCATCATTAGTATATATCAATAAATTTTTAATCAAAAAATTCACTTTTAAAATTCTTCGATTTTTTGCCAAAATTTCCATACTATAGGTCGTGGTATTTTTTTCACAAAAAAATCAAAATCGAAAATGTTACGATTTTTTATTATAAGTCGATCACTCTTATCAAAACAAACAGAGAAATGCAAAAATTACGTTTGTGTATCAAGAATATACATTTTTATCAGCCTTGATTATTTTTAAAACAACAATTTTTTTGCCCAGAATAAAAATGTGAAATTCATTAGAAATAAATATTTTAATAAATTATTTTGATAAAAATTAAACCTTAATAGTACATTCATAAGTCTAAATCATTCATAGAAAAATAAAAATCGATTTTATAGTACCATAATATTTTTTAATTTAGTAAATTTCAATATTTGATTCCCATAAATGAATTCATCATTCATCACACAAACCAATAAACAATTTCTGATTAAAAATGTTTAATAATCGATTATCAATCATCTTTCATTATTATTGATCCATATTTCAAAGTCTATGCTATCGATTTCAGAGCGTTAAGACACAGTAAAATCTTTTTCCAGTGTGTTAAAGGACAGAAAAATGTTTTTTTATAGCTAATCAAACTCTCTTTGTTTTATTTTATAAAATATGACAACAGAGTAGATTTATTTGTGTGTTACAAAATTTAATTGAACATCTAAAACTATTTCTTGTGTCAGATATAACATTTAAATAATATAATACTGATTTAAAAAATAATGCTGAATTTATTATGAAATTTGTATCATTAAGTTGAAAAACTATTATTTGAAATTGTTTTCATTATATATATATATATATATATATATATATATATATATTTAATAATAATTAATTTATATTCTACTATGGCACAGAAAATTCATTAAAATGTGTTTTATTAAAAAAAAACGTTTGATAAATTTGCCAAATAAGTATAAGGTCTAAAGATTTCACAAAATTCAGATATAATTTTGTAAGTTTTAGATGAAATCTGACTGAATTTATTTAAGTCATATATATATATATGTAATATTAAAGAACAGAATAGAGTACTTTTTGAGAAAAAAATGAAACGGTACTAAATATAAACAAGTTGCATCTGTCTGGAAATACAAATCATTATTAAATTACAAAAGTATCAACTAACTCTTGATACTCTAATATATAGAATATTGAATAGTATAACTACATTATACAAGAAAGGAAAACGCACAAAAAAAAGATAAATAAATGTGTAATGTTCGATGTATCCGTATTTACCACGAGACGTATACACAAACGAGTAGAAAATCTATGGTATCTTCTTGAATGGCACAACAAAAATAAACACTTTACGTGGGAGGATTTCTTTGGAACTTTTTAGATATAAAAAATTTTGTTTGTCTGCTCTCATTTCAGTATATTGATATATATATATATATATATATATATATATATATATATATATATATATATGTATATATATAAATGTTTGGTTTGTTGTTGACAGAACGGATAGTTTCGTGTCCACAATTTAATATAAATTAGCACAAATCTTCCTGTAATTCTATATGGACCCAGAACCCCATCTTCTTTATATCAAATTTATTTTTCTTATATGAGATTCGAGCTCATATTGTTAATTTATCAATTAATAAAATTTACACATATTATTCTCCAATCTAATGATAATATAAACTATTAAAATTTGTCTGATTTAAAATTTTGCTCTCCTTCTATAATTTTTACATCTGTACTTCTTTATCAAACGATTTTGTTTCAATGTATTGCCTATTAAAGTAATGCTGATCTTCTTCAGGTTATATCATAAACTTTTACATTTTTTATGTTTTTTAAATCGTTCCTCATTTGTCATTCTATTCACTTATTTCACTTTAACCATTTTTTAAAAAAATATTGAGTGTTAAAACCTTCCAGTCTTTTTTTACAAATAATTCAATTGTGCAAGATGTAAAATCATTGGATAAAATTTCACATACAAATGTTTTCTGGTTAAAACTGTTCAATAAATCATTATTCGTTATTTTTGAAAAATCTGTATCTTGAATCACTGAAGATGATGACGCTATGATCGAAATCTGCATAAGAAGGAATCAAAAATGATCAATTATGATTTATTGAAGATTTTTAAACAGAAATAAAATGATGATTTGTGGAGTGAAAAAAATAATGTTTGTGGACATTTCACATGTTTGAAATTTTATAGAGTTCATGTATAGCTAATGGAAATTTAATATCTTGGATATGACAAAGTTTATATTTAGAGATGTTCTTGGTCAAACTGGATCGATTGGGAACCATACATTTAATAGTTTAATGTTTTCGTCAGACTGGAGAACAGTATGTGTATTTTTTTTTAATTGACAAATTGAAAATATGAACTCGAATCGCGTACAAAAAAAATAAATTAGATATGAAGGATGATTTATTAAAAAAATACGAGTCACTGATTTATTGATATCGATGAAAATAAATGAATGGAGACGACCGTTCCCGTTTCCGAGAGAATACTTAAGATAATTATTGTCAGCTATAGAGGCCGAGTTTCTCGATTCCGTTACACATATTTGCTGTCCATTAAAACGGTGTCTATCGCTCTCGACAAAACCGTCGAGTAGACTTCCTGTTAAATAGAACACTTAGCCAACTTTTCGTCATACGTCAGCGTAAGTATCTGTCCAAGAAATAAATATGTGCGAGACCATTAGATAAAGCAGCGAGACAGCAGAAGTAACGGTCGCGGCAGTAGAGTCGTAGTACTACTACCGACTATTAGAGAACCGTGCGCCAGATATAGTTTCGCTTGATTCATTACATCGCTCGAGTGTCGTGATTTATTTGAAAAGATAAAAAAGATGGGCGCGCGCGCGCGCGGGGGCACGAGGACGTATGGGAGGCAATCATTGCGCGATCAATAGACGTAAGTTGAGACGTAAAATAACACTTTCAAGACGGTGTAAACGAAACTTTTCGAAACGACGCCCGCCCGCCTCGCACGTAAACTGAGATTTATTTGCGGCGGAAGTGGCGAAACTTGTCATATTTTTTAATATGGACGTAAAAATACTGATATGTTTGTCAACTGTGAAATGGCTGATGTATGGATTTTGCACTCGTGCCAATATCTGGTATATTTTTCAATTCGCGCGCCGTTATATCGGCCGAGAAATTTATACAAGTGAATATCTACACACGAACGGATCAATTTCTTTATGTGTAGGGAAATCGAAGTTTCGAATCTAACATTTTTGTCTTGTGAAACATTTGAAATGGTTATCAGTGTTATACAGGTACTCATTTAATGGATATAAAAACGCATCGATGCTTTAATGTATAAAATAAAAGCGACAGTTGATTGAAAATGAATAAGTCAATAAGTTAGATTCGACAAATCTTAAAAATAAACCTAGACCACTGATTTTTGATACAGAAATACGTCTATAGTTTAGAGGCCACATTTTTATTGAGCGGGGTGTTATGTTAGCGGTGAGAGCGTTACCAAATACTGTAACGCAGGTTCGCGCTCAGTACTCTACAACCGTTCAACCGATTCACATCTGATCAAAAGTACTTGACAGTTAAAGGACTTCGAAACGTAAAAATGCTTCATTGGTTAGAATCCGTTAATTAGAATAAAAGTTATGATCTTAAAAAGAACATCGATTTTCACATTGTGTCAGCATTAAAAGGTGAACATCTTGAAAACTCTCTATCGTACGATAAAAACTTAAATGTCTACGGATAGATCTTTCAAAACTCCGAGAAAAACGCATATTCACTTATGTAATATTTAAAATAAAAAAAAATGGATAAAATTAAAATTTTAAAATGAATAATTACAATTAAAAGTTTTGTAAACCTATTATACATTTTCAATAAATGTTTATTTTTTTTAATCAACTTAAAACATTTTCACTTCTCTAACTCAATGTAGTTATATGTAAACTCCTGCAGTTGTGTACATATACACCCTCATTTTTTTTAAAAAAAATATATAAGAATCAATTCAAATGAAATAAAATAAAAAATATATTCTGTTCAATATAATTCTGTTCCATCATACACGCTCGTAAAAAAATTGCCAGAAGTTATTTCAGCAGAGAAAAAAGTCGATCGAAAATGAACTTCCTAGAAGTGTAATTACAGCGACCAGTCAAGAAGAATTACTATCGTTCTGAAGAGGATGGTATCGTAATCGAAACACGCATAAGAAATAATCAAAAAAGATCAATAATCAATTACGGAAAATGTTTGTACTGGAAAAAAATTAGTGAGAGAGTAAGAGATTCATTGAAAGTGAATTTAGACAGTGCGTTTAATTGAGTAATAAATAATAATAATAAAGATAAATGACATAAATATTACAAAACAAAAAAAATAAATGTTTTAAACTCATTTATTCTTTTTGCACCCCAGCCTGTATGTGTATATTTGACAATAATGATATTGGGTGGCTAAAGGGTTTTATTTTTTAAAAAAATCGATTATTATTTAAAATAAAAATTATATTTTAAATATTTAACAATTTGAAACATACTTTCCTATTAAGTTTTTAAAAAAAAAATCACTTAGAAGCTTTAACCTTATGTATTTGATAGTATATTCTCTTTTAGATTGTATATAAACAAATATTCTCTCTCTCTCAGACACACACACATAATATATATATATATATATATATATAGAGAGAGAGAGAGAGAGACTTATATTCGTGTAACATTTCTGTACAGCTGCCCTAGATAAAAGTGCAATAAAACACACGGGCGTTAAAACACACTGACCCACGAGACATTATAAAGTCAACGGAACTTCGATTGTTTGCGCCGTCCTAAAATCGTGTTCTATTTACCGTTCGCCTCGCCGTCTCGAGTTGAAAACTTCCCACTTTGTGATTTCAGGGGAATGTAAGTTGATTCATTAAACATTTAATCAGTTTCCACTGTTTTGAAGTTACTTCGCTAACGTCTATTTAATAATTTATTCATGTCGTTATCTCCATACTAGTTACAAAACCGAAATCTATCCCGTTTGACTTGTAAATGCGCGTCTGTTAAGTTCTGCATAACATATTTTGTATATTATCAGAAATATCGTCGCGATCGTGTTCGAAAAAAAAGTAAAAAAAAGCACCGAACGTTCGTTGTTTTCGTATACGATGGAGTTCTAATAAAACTGAAACATGTGTAAAGTTATACTCTAATACTCTATTATATCATGCATTCGATACGAGTGTGTAACATATATTTTAAATAAATTACAGTGTGGAACGGGATCCGCGTACCTTTTGTGCGAGTGGAAAAAAAATCACACATTATTCACACTGGAAACAATTGTAAAATTGTTCTGTAAAATTTATATAGTTCCTGCGTTTCACTCGAATTCATATCGCACGCTGCGAATATTTATTCACAGTCGGCGTTCTTATTTAAAACTGTCGGACATAAAAATTCAAATTCTCCGGTCCGTTCTATAAACAGCTTTGATTTATTAAGACTCGTCATTAAATTAAATACTGTTCAAAATTAGCATGCCGTAGAATTAATTTCATTTCGGAATCTGTACGTTGTTTTTGATTATCTTCTCTATTTAATACAAATATTATATATATATATATATATATATATATATAATTGAGGGTGGTTTTTAAGCGAATGGGTGTATATACGATATGAACATATAGAGAAGAACGAGTAAAAGAAATAAATTACAAACATGCACAGCAGTTGGCATACGATAAAAAGAACATCATTTCAATTAACTTGTTGGATATTCGAATAAGTTCTCTATACAAAAATATTATAAAATTTGAAAAATATTATCAGTGAAACTATTAAGTCTACAAATTGATTCGGTGCTCTTTTTATAGAAAATAAACATCTATTTATTGAAAAATGGATTAGATTTCAATTCTCAAAATATCACCGAATATTTTATACAAATTTGTCGGGAATTGACGAATCATTTGTAAAAAAAAGATTAGTGTTTTTAAATCAATAGAGCCGTAGTGCATTTTCGGATCTCTAGCACTATTTTAGCATGTTTGCATATTTTATAGGTCACAACACCTTCTCTCAAGGATGAATAAATCATTCCTGCATCTGCACATGTTTTTTTCGGACGTAATCGTATTCACTACTGTTTTGTGAGATTGTAAAAACTGTTTGGCCAAAATATATAGTGTTTTTAAATGTAAAGGTCGACACTTCAAAATCTTGAAACGAAGAAAAATATTTGAATTTAAAACAGAATTATGATAGATTCAATTTAAATGCACAGAATGAATTTTCACATCTAATAGAATAATATAATTTAAATCTAAACACTAAAACAACAAATCTATTTTGTTCAATATAATTCTGTTCCATCTAATACACTTGTAAAAAATTACCAGACGTTATTTCAGTAGAGAAAAAAGAAAGAAGCAGAGAGAAAATAACAATTTTATTGTTTTTTTTTTCATAAATGAATTATTGTTTCATTTCACAAAACACAAAACTGTTTCTGATCAAAATATGTTCAATAAATCATTTTTGATTTTTATTTAGAAAACAATGCCATCATTCTCAAAAAATATACAGAAAAATCATCTGTGAGATGATTCCAAAATCATTTATCAAAGTAGTTCAGCCACAGTGCTAGAAGTATATCGAATTGAGAAATTAATTTTTTGCCTTTAAACGATTATTTCGGATGAATATAATATTTTTACATGATAGTTTGTTCGTATGTGAAAATGGCCTGATTTTTATCATGGCAAACATAGTGATACAAATTATTAAACGATTTTTAAATGTGAATAAAAATGTAAATATCTACTTTTAAAAATCATGAATAATTATTTTTGATTAATTGAAAAATTTAACCTTTTTTATGAATGATAAAATGCGACTTGCATTTTCTATAACAAAATGTAAACATAAGATGATTGTTTTATACCATGTACTAAGAAATGATCAAAAATAATTTATTGAACATTTTCGGTCAAAAAAACTTTTTATAGTCTTTGAGATGAAAGCAGAATTCAATTGTGGAAGAAAATTCAGTTACAGTCTCAAAACTGTATTGAGATTTTTTTATTAAATTCTTAATTAAATTAAGTTTTCTTATTAAAACATGCGGTATCGATTCTCAAAATAATTTATTTAAATTCAAATTAAGGTAAAGATTGAAACTAACTTCTATATTTTAATATTCAATAAATTAATGTTTTTAGTAAAGTTCTATAACATGATTATAAAGAAGGGTCTATGTTGAAACAATTTCTTGTTGATATTTTTTATTCAAGATAGTTTTATTAAAATTATGTATATGTATATATATATATATATAAATCACAGATGAAATTTCAAACATATCTACATATTTAATTATTCCAGATCTTAAAAACGGATTAAAACTTTCATTAATGAAGTTTATGTTGTATGTATAGCATGTAAATATTCGTTTTAGAGTTTACAAACTTTGTAGAATCACTTGTTCATATTTTTAAAAGCTGCAAAATTACCTCAGTTATTTAAAATTATAATTTTTGAAGTTTCGTGTTCATATTTAATGTATACACTGCTTTATGTTTTGTAACTCGTTACTAAATCATTTTTTAAAGAGATTGTAGTAATTAAAGTATTCTGTTTTTAAAAGTCGTTTTTTTTCATTCATTCAGCGGTGATTTTTTCCATAAATGTTAATTTCATTTAAATTTTTTAAACTAAATATATGTTTTTTTGGATTGTACATTTTTTTCTATATTTATTGAATTATTTTAGAGATCATATTTAATTTATTTGTACAGTTTCTGTTCTATGACACTTTCTGAAAAAAAAAATCAACAACGATCTACCAATATTCTTCCGATTGTTTATATCTAACGTACATTGTATAAAAGCAGTGGTTACGATTATTGTGACTACGTATCTCATCGTATTTTTTCATGAATGAAAATTATACGACTGAAAAAGTTCACGAGCGATTCAAGAAAAAGTGTCATAGAAAGAATGAAATTTCTAACAAAACTTTCGACCGAGAAATATTAGTTGTCGAAGTGTCGCGATAGAAAATATGTTTGAAATATAAAACGACCGAACGTACTGTAAAACTTTCACGGAATTGAACATAAAATGAATGCTAGTAAAACATATGTTAGCTTTTTTTCTTGAATGCAATTTGTACTGATTACACTTTCGTTCTATGGAATTTCGTGGTCTTATCGATAGTTTTCAATCACGTTTTTAGAAGAAACGGGTTTTTTTTTATCAATAGAGAAGAAGTACTGGGATGTACGATCGAGTTTTATATTAGGTTTGTGCAAAAATAATTACGGTTTTTATCATTTTCGGTTTTATCTGACCGATTTTTCTAGTTATTGTTATAGTCATGTGATATGTAATTTTATATCATTATACTAAAATGTAGTTTTATATCATTATACTAAAACTTAACATTCACATTTAAGATAGACAGAGAGAAAATCAATTCATTTAAAATATTGCAGTCTTTTACAGGAAATGTAGTTTAATATTGCCACTGTTTTGTGGTCGGAAAATGGCATCGTTCACTACATTTTTTTAAATCCTGGCGAAACAATAACACCAGAAAAATATTGCCAGAAAATTGAAAAATGCACGAGAAGTGGCATCGTTTAGTGGACCAATCCTTCTTCATGATAACGCCCGACCACACGTCTCACAAATGACTTGAAAAAAATTAAATTAGCTGAGTTATGAAACCTTATCTCACCCACCCTATCCTCTGGACCTGCCTGTCCCACAGATTATCATCTGTTTAAAAATTTGTGTGATTTCGGATAAGAGAAGGTTTTCAAAGATCTAGCATCAAATCTCTTTAGATTAATTCGTCAATTCAATGACTCTAGAATTCTATCTTGAAGGGATAAACAAGCTCGTTTCCCGTCGAGGGAAATGTGCGCAGGCCAACGGTTTTTATTTCGATTAATAAATACAATTTTCAACTGATATATCTGTCTTTATACTCGATACGTAAGAACCGCAATTATTTTTGCACCAACCTTCTATTTATGAGTTATTTATTGCAGTGAATCTCTTATTCATTTATTCGGTATAAATAGAACTGTAAAGTATGAATACCTGGAATATATAAAAAAAAACTGATCGGTTCTGTAGTTAATTCTTTTGCCAAACTATACATACATATATATATATATACATATATGTGTATATATATATATATATGTATCTGTAGTGTGTGCGTAGTTTATGTAATACGATCGTTAAACCGAAACTCGGGAGATTCTGCACGTATCAACTGCGCCCGCCCATGTCGGTTTATCCGGGACTTTTCCCGATGTCCCTTTAGACAAATTACGAGGTGGTTTCTTTATACGCTACGAAATAAATAAATACAGAAAATTGTTCCCGACTGCGTGTCATGATATTTTATATGATTTATTGTATCCTCGAATACTTCTTCGTGTTTTATTTATTTCGAATACTGAGCCGGGTAAACTCTAACGTTACATATAATAAATTGTAGGTGAAACGACGTTAATTATTTTGTCGTAGAGGATAATTAGTGAATATCTTTTACGTTTCACTATCGTCCTCTCGCACATATCGTTCCTTGTACGTATAAACAATTCAGGTCGTTCTGAACGCGCGCACATTCTGTGTATCGTGCGTTCGGAATAATTCAAGCAGACATGTCTTGTAATCAGGATAAAATTTGAACAAAATTAATTGACAAATCAAAACCGGAAAATTTATAAACATGGTGTTATGTATATATATATATATATATATATTCGAATATTTCGTTTAGAGAAAGAGGGTAACAGAAATGGCCGAATTGATTTCCTTTCATCGCACGACCGTTCTTTAATACCGTGATTGATCTAAGATTAGTTCGAGAGCACTATAACGGCAATGTTTTCGTCCAAAATGTCTGTAGTGGTGGCCTGTCCAATAAATAAATTTGATTGTCTTACACTTTCAGCATCCACAAGCGCGCGTGTTTGTTTGGAGATCTTTTATTGTGAAGATCGATCGCGTTTATAATGTGAAAATATATTAGACCGCTCGTCCTTTCACCACTATACACATTCGTATAATTGTTTTTGAATGTGTTTGTTGAAAATAGTGACGATTAGAAATTATTCAAATATTTTTTAACAGAGAATATAAAATAATAAATGCTATATGGTTCGAAGGAATCGAGAATTGATACAAAGGACTGAGTTTTTAGTGACGACGGATAATCTATTATTAAAGAATAGAGTAAAAAACGTTTAATCTTCACAATAAATCCAGGAAATCGCTGAAAATTTTGATACGTTTCACAACTAACAGACTTTTTAACTTTAGTAGAAAAAAATATGCTTTCTTTTATTTTTCATAAGAATCGTTTTTCCTTTTTGGCTTTTATCTATACACAACCATACTTTATATATATATATAATATGTGTGTGTGTGTTTGTGGAGTAAAAACTCTATATAGCATGGGCGTGGACAACATGAATAACATTCGCTTTAAAGGCAACCCACGTTATAATGGAAAATATTTTCTGTAACAGACAGACGGTCAAAGTGATAACATAAGCTCTTTTTACCAAAAAAAAATACACACTGAAAATGACATAAAACTTGAATGTGTCAATTAAAATAATTAACGGTGAAAAATTAATGCGTTTTTAAGATTTTCCAGCTAGAACTGATTTAGAGCTGTCTTGTTAATTTGATTATATCTAAATATGAGTATATGTAGTGGGAAGAACAGTTAGAATCAAATAAATATGAAAGTCGTTTGAAAAAGACAAGTTGAAATTTTTCAGTAAGCTCTATTTATAAAATATTGAAAATTATATATAATAAATTTAATTCCTATTGTTTTTCAGTGCAGTCGCTATTGAAATTGAAATATTGTCCTATCGATGCATCTATTTGGAAATTCTATCGAGATTAATACAGTGGTTTCAATTTTTTGGTCGAAAATTTCATGATTCTACAACTTAGTAAATAATTTACAAAATTATTGATTTGTGTTGTTTTTCAGTACTTCAAAAAAGAATATATGGATTATGTAATGAGTGAGTAAGAATTTTCCTTCTATGACTTGTAATCTAGGCCTTTATTTGATTTGATGTATGAAAAATTGGTTTATTAAGAAGAAGTTTCATTCCTGAAGGAACTTTTCTCATCTGAACTCTTTTACTGATGAGATAAATATTTTAATTTGAGAAAAAAATTTACTAGTTATTCAGTTAATTGTGTATAATTTTCGAACTTTTCAAATGACTCCTTTATTGTAATTTATGAAAATATTAGAGTTTTCCAAACCATGAAAAGTATGATTATACTCAGACAAGATTTATAAATCCACGATTGAAAATCTGATTCTCAAATGAATGAATTGACAAGATGTCACCATTAAATTAAACCGAAAACGTTTGAATATAAAGGAACCGCGTTCCTGTTTTTCGAACGTTTTCTTTTCATTAATCCCATTTAGTATCCAGTTAAACGTTTCGTTTCGTTCACATTAAAAGTCATCAAAGAGGAATTATTTTTTTAACCGCGGTGTCGACGCACACAAAGAGATTGTATTTCATTCCTTAAACACATTTACACTAGTGTGTGTTTTGAATTAATTCGCTTTAAAGTAACTGACTTGGGTAGTTTATCACTGACATTTATATATATGCAAATTGAAACGAATAGATCTTCAGAATAACATTAATATAGATGTCCTAGTTCGCAAAATTTGATTGTTTAGCAAGTACTTTTGTGCAGGGAATGCGTACGGAATATCGAAATTTGAAACATTTCAGTGTTCTAGTCACGCGCTGGTCTTATGGGAAAGTTGAAGTAATTATGAAATACGAGTTATAATAACGTGTTAAATGTTATTAAGTAACTTAATATTAATGATTTGTTACACGGGGATACGCATCGGTGTACTTATGTGGTAAATAATCATTTGTAATAATAATAAAACTATTATTTTAATGTTAATCTGGAATGACCTAAATGAGGCTTGAAATTAAAACAAATTATCAAATACTATATGTATCTAAAACTAATTTATATTTTTTCATTGATTACAACTTTTATTAATAACAACTAATATTCTATTAAGATGTGTTGAAGAAATCTTAATCAATTTTTCTAAACACATATAATTTTTTAAATTAGAAAGAGATACAATAATATTTATAAAATGTTACCCAGTATCTATCATCAAATATGATTTAAATTTGACATGAACGTCAATCAAATAAATCCAGTTACTGCACAGTATGTCGAACTGTAATTCAAGTAGAATTAAAAAAATGATACAGTCGAATTAATTAAAACAGTAAAAAATATATATCATATGAGTATGTTATGCATCAACCAATTAATAAAAAAAAAACAATTAAAAACGTTATTGTGTTCTCAATGATCTGATTAAATTGAAGAGTATTTCGATTATAATTTTCAATCAATCGACATACTTTAAATTATTATGCAGTTCAGTACGATTTAAATTTTCTGACGATACTCTCGACATAAAATTACTTTTATGGATTTGTAGAATATTTTTAATAGCATGTGTAGTGAATATTTATTTTTAATGTAGTGAATCATATAAGTGAATAATTATAAGTGAATTATAGTTAATAATTGTAAGTGAATTATATATTATGTTTAGTGTAGTAAATATTTATTAATATTTTATAAGAATGGCGAAAACATATATAAAGTTTTTAATCGATTATCACTATATCTTTTAATTTATCTATCTATATATAGGATAATTCAATTTAGGATTCCACATGGAAGTATTAAAAAGGGGCACAGGTGTTAAGAAAACTCATGTTATTTTTATTTAGTATTTTAGATCAATTCAATACTAAAGTACTATTGAACTAAAATACTAAATGAGGGATAACATGTTTTTTTTCAAATTTTTTAATACTTTTGCGTGAAAGTCTAATTTGAATCACCCTATATATATATATATATATATCTGTATATTTATAGATCAATTCAACACTAAAATACAATTGAATTCAAACACTAAATGAAGGATAACTTGCTTTTTTTAATTTTTTCGTTTTTCTGACACTTTCACGTGGAAGCCTGAGTTAAATCACCCTATATATATCTGTCTATTTATCATCAATAAATCTTATACGTTTTTTTTAAATCTTTATTCTGTTTAAAAATACCTCCTGTATAATACTTTACAGCACAGATAGACTCATCTGAAACATTGACAGCTTTCATTAAATTGACTTGTTTGATAATTTGAAGGACTGTTAAACGTCAATTTTGTTTATTAGTAGCTACAGATAATTTGTCTTCTATCTAATTAGAAGTCCTTGTTTATTTTCATTTCTTATTAATTTAGTTTTACGTTGAGTTTAACTTTTTAAAATCAAGAGAAAAGAACCCGACCCTGATGCATATATATATATATATATAGTCTAAAATGTACGTAGTATGAAACAGAGATTTAATCATATTAAAAAAATATACACAACGCAGCGACACGCATTTCTTCATTAATTGCACTTATTTTTCCTCCTTTCTCGTGTTCCTCTCTACTTCTTAATTGTGAAAAGTGTAATTCACGTACAATGAAATCTTGTGACTTTGTTGTTCTGTCGCAACGTATGACAAAGTATTATGAAAATAAACACATAGGAAAAACGGAACAGAATGTGAATAATAATGTTGGTAGTGAGTGAATGAACAGCTTCATCGCTCTATTTTCCCACATACACGCCATTAAATTAATTATGAAAACTGTATGCAATCTAATTAAGATCCAGGAATGACTAGTGATAGAATAGATTTTTTTTTGGTCGACACTTTCAAATATCAAGATAAAATTAAACAATAAATGAAGATTTTTTGAAGCGAGTAAACTATTTTCATCGATTCACAAGTAACTGTAGCATGTAAACTTACAGATTTTTGAATAAAGTAAATATGAATTTAATTTTTTTAGTTTGAATTCATAATTCCGGTTGAAAAAAACACACACGAACTTAATTTAAACAATTTATTATTCATTCGTTTTATCATTTCAATTAACTGAGATAATTGCAATGATAAAAATGACGGATGCATATTTGATTCCACACAATCTTATTTATTCGATAAGTAAAAGCGATCATAAAAAAAGATTTATTGAAACGGTCCGTCGAGATCACTTAACTCCTGAGAAAGAGAAACTCGTCATAAAAAAAAGTTTATACAAAAGGTCGTATAAACTATAATTACAACGGAGCACTCCTATAAAACGCTAGTTTCGTTTCTGTAAAAGAACTCGCATCAATGTTGTAGCACAACTCGAACGTACGAAAATGAGAAAATCGTTACCATAAAATAACGTACTGTAAATTATAAATTCATCGCTAATCTTACACGAGTGGATGGACTAAGTGCTAGTCAAACACCACTGCATATTTCGTTCAACTCCTTAGTGGAATAGTAAGTTTGCTTTATACTGTCTACTGCCATAGTTTGAGATAAGGAAGTACTTTCGACTGACATAAGATAATTGTGAATAATTACGTTTATTCTACATGTATGTCTATGAATATATATATATATATATATATATATATATATATATATATATATATATATATATATCACTGTTTAAACTATGAAATGTCAGAATTTATGTGAAGAAAATTCAAATTTTAATACCTTTCACAATTAATCATACATTTATAGTTGTGTTTCTTAAACATAAATCGATATTTTGAAATTTTTTTTTAAATATTTCTGTACTAAATATAAATTGATTTTTAACTATATACATTTCAAGTTCAAACAATTCATATTTAATAGTTAATAGTTTAACCCAAATCTGAATGTTTTCTTGAAACACTGTAACAAATTTTCAAACCAGATATTTTAGGTAACTTGTGAGATAAAAGTTCGATTTTCTTTTCAGTTTATAAAGTACTTAAAATTTATGAAAGTTTTATTTTCCCAAAAAGATTCTTTCAGATGCATGCAAAACACACTTGTTCGTTCCTGAATCAATTCCGAACTATTTCCCTACACGTCTCAACCGAACGGAGACAAAAACTTTCATCAATCGATAGGTAAATTTCACACTTGATGAAACGTGCAGTAAACAGGGATTATTTTTCTCATCATTGCGAAAAGCGAGATTCAAGTAAAATAGATGTGATATGTAGTAGGAAATAAAGTGACGGGCGACATAGTTGTACGCGATAGTCGTTGATTGCATTATTGTCTGTTCGAATAATTCGATTTACAGTATCTACAAGAAGCTTTTCATTGTATAATGTACTTCACGCCTAGGGCGACGATTGTTTTCCTGCTGCATCTTAAGTGTCTATCGGTTAAAGTGCATCTATAAAAAAAAAGAAAAAACTAGAGGCGCGCACACAAGCACCAACACACATGTACACCGCTTGACGCTGTCACAAACTCGGTCGATATGCTTCTAGGTTTCTGACATCGGTTTTCAATTTATCATATCATGTATATAGGTAGTGTAGTGGCATGTGAACTTTTTCTTAACTTTTCTTCGTTTTTTTCCTCGCCCGTTTTCCAACAGCACAACTTCTTATAATGGATTACCGTTTTGGTGACAATCGTGTGTGTGTTTTTTTACATTTGTTTCCGTTTTATTATTTTTCCTGGAAAACTGAATGCGTGTTTATTTTATACATACATATATATATATATATATATATATATATATATATATATCGCAAACACACAAACACACACATATGTATATATATGTCAATTTTTTTGTGTGGTCAGAGATCAATGTTTGATTATATATGCGAATTTCAAAAGAAAAGAACGAAAACAGGCTCGCGTATCGTTCCAGGTAATAAACTGGGCGGAGAGTGATGTCCCGCATGAGAACCCCTGTCAATAACATTGTACATTTTGTTATTTTTATGTGAAAAATAATTTTATAACAGGCGACATAAAAATTTTACTCCGTTCTTTAAGAATGGTAAAAAATGAAGATTGGATGTGTTTTTTTATTTGTTTTTATTGTTTCATTTCGGCGAAGCTACGTTTAATGTAGAAACAAATACTGTTCATACACAAATATTTTCTCTCTTTCTCTTTATATATATATATACATAATAGAATGATAAAATATTTTAAAAATGTATTTTTGTAAAAAAAAACTTCAATATATCAATTATGATTAAAAATTCTAATTAGATCTACAGATATTCCTTGATTTACCCCAATCAAAATTTCTATTTCAAATTCATAAAATTAAACTAATGAGTGTTATAAAATCTGTTTAAAAAAATAAAAACAGAACTCTAAAAATACAAGATTCCATTCTTGACGAATTTAGACTAGTCTAATATTTTAATTGCACTTAAAGCACTTATCAAATACATACATACTTCAGAATTAAAATTAAATAAACGAAACTAAACAGTGTCCTTTGTTCCAGTGACATTTCCATCTTCTATGTTTCCAACAATACGGCTGTACTGTAGAAAATTGCAAGTGTTTTTCATCTGTGCATTTTCGAGTGTAATTAAGTAACATAATCTTGTTTATGACTTCTGTACGGAATAATTTTGTTTTATGTCGTCTCGTAAAGTCAAACCTACATTATAGAGTACTTAAATAGATCCATTACCTCGAACAACATCAACTAAATCTTACATTTTATTTTATAAATGTTATCTCTTCAGTCTTCTTTATATTGTAAAAGCATGTCATTCAGGTTCAGTACAATTATTGTCATTACAATTACCCGAAAATTATATTCGGATATTTTTTCAATAATAAATTTAAGTTTTAAAAAATTACAAGTATTTAATTTTAATATAAAACGAACCATAACTGTTACGGGTTTAATCTTCTCTACAAATTCGATAGAAATTAAAAAGCCGTATCTTACAATTTTAATCATTTAGTAAGTTTGATACAAAATTATAGTTCGTTTGTCTAGTTTAATAAAATTCTTAATAGATCTAGTGTCGTACTCTTACATTAAAAGGTAAAAATATCAAATGGTTTAAAAATTAAACCGAAACAGGTCTTAACTGACAGATTTTTCTTTTCGGAAATTGATTTTCCATTCACTCTGTCCACCATTATAATATTTTGATCAAAAATTTGATTTTTTTTGTACAAAGAAATAATCAACTGTTTCAATGTTTCTTGTTGTTTGTGTAATTAATGAAAAATTCATCCGTGTGTATGTAATTTATCCACAGTTCAAGAAAGTATTCTTTTAGTTGTCTAATTAAAGAGAACATTGTGATACGTATGATTCTAATTCTTCTTTACACGCTCTATTAGATTGGATCATTGTTAAAGTCGATTCAGTAATAATTAAATATCCGAAAACATTTTCATACTTTCATGATTACTCAAATGAATTTTTCACTCATTCCACAAACAGCAAGAACTGTTTAATAAATGTATATTGATATTTTTAATTGTACTTATATTCATTTCAATAAAGATTCCATCATTTTTAGAGCGCTAAGATATCAAAAAAACAGATTCTTCTATACTTTGCACTTTGATGATATCTTTTATGGGTTTTGAACAGTTTTTTTTTAATTTAACTACACTTCTAAAACTATTATAATCTTATTTATTGAGTAGTAGTCAAATGAATGTATTTTATATTTGAGAATTTATAAAAATAATGCGTTTTTAACAATGAGCCAATTTAATAGAGATTGTACAGAAGAATTAAAAAGTATTATTTTTAATTAACTCTTAAATATAAAATATATTATATTCATTTGACTACTACTCAATAAATAAGATTATAATAGTTTTAGAATTGTAGTTAAATAAAAAAAAACGGTTCAAAACCCATCAAAGTGCAAGGGATAGAAGAATCTGTTTTTTTGATATCTTAGCGCTCTAAAGATGACAGAATTGTTATTCAAATGTATATAAGTAACAATCAAAATATTAATAAACAGTTATTGAACAGTTCTCGTTGTTTGTGGAATGAGTGAAAAACTCATTGGAGAAATTATGAAAGTATGAAAAAAATGTTTTCAGGCATTTAATTATTGCTAAAAATGAATTTTTGTATAGAAAATAAGTAAAGATATTGATGTTTCGAAGCATATAAGTCATTTGATAATAATAAAATGTTATTTAAATTTGAAAACAATTAGACTAATTTGTCCGATTAATAAAACAATATTTGACTTTTATCACATGCGTTTTTTCCCCAAAACACAAATCGTACATGTGACATATTTAAACAGAGATTTTATTTGCTGTTTTCCGCACGTTTACCTCTCGTCAAAAAAAAACGCACTGTTCATTTCGCGCCTTGTCAACATAACTACGTGTACGTTCAACATTATTTCCCAACCCGTCACAGAAGTCAATACACAAGTTCTGCATAGACAAGGAAATTGTCACCGGCAGCCCAAATCTGGTACCTAAAACGCGCGTCATAACGCTTTTTCAATTTGTCTGTTGACATATTTTCGCGAACAACGTGCACTTATTGCCGTAATGAATATTTCAACGGTTGTCCATTCGACTCTGTGCCGATGTATATAAACAAATACATATTTTTTCCTATTAATTGTTTCTCTGTGAAACTGTTACAGCGCTTTATAACAGTCACGGATCAGTTTATCGATTTTGCGAATAAAACGTGCATGTAAATTTACGGCCGGTAACAAAAAAAAAAGAAACGAACACTATTGTATTTTATTGGCGACATGTAAAACGGTGACGGGGTTCAAATGAACGGACAAATCTAATTATACAGGGAACATGCAGTGGCAAATTTTCATTGGGATGAAATCGGTTTTTTAGTGGCGAGCTGATTTATTTCATTCACTTTCTGGTATTTTGAATCATAATTGGCCTTTTTATATACATACAAATATACTCCTCTCTCTCTCTCTGTCTAGGTATATATATATATATATATATATATATATATATATCGGTGTACATATTCGTGTTTATTAAGAGAGAACATACAATGTGTATCTTTATCCGCATACAAGATACAAACAGTATGTGCGATCATACGCATGCAACATACATATTCGCAAGACGATCAAATAAAGAGCAGATTCGAACTCGTAAAGTAAATAATGTACGAGTGCGTTTATTTAAGTTGTGCACGAATAAAATATTAACAAGTTTGCTGTAGTTCATTATTTAACTAGAGATATAATAAATAGATGTAATGTATAGATTTTACTCTGTACTCTATTTATATTCATCTTCATTTCTATCTTTATATAAATATACACATATTCATAAAAATATATTAATATATATATATATATATATATTGTACTACATTTTGGCAAATAAGAAGAGGTGAAGATATTACAAGGCAAAAAAATATTACTCGTTCTTTTCGCGCCACCCTGTACATCTGTATGTACACGTTTCGATTTAAAACACATTATGTTACACAGTGTATTCGCAAACGCGCGGACCGCATCGATATTACAGACTTCATTCTCTTCTATTTAATGTCGTTCTGATAAAAAAAATGATATATGAATCTACATTTGAATAGCATACGTCCGTACATATGAATTCCGAAATACTGTACCGGCAGAGAACGGTCTGTTTTCAATAATTTGTCATCCCGTGAGGTACAGCGCGAAAAAGAAGTTCGGTTAAAGAAGAAGAGATCTCGTATGTGCCACCCGGCATACTAAAACGCCGTCACGTATGCAACTTTGCGATGAGAACTGAAGGCAATAATCGACCAGGCTTCATTCCAACTCTTATTCCAGTCACAGTCTCGCAAGTTTTCCGTATTCGGTGTCTTGTTTAACGCGTTATATTTTTCTCCTTCTCGATATTATTTGCACTATCGAATGATGAATACGCGATGGAATTTATTATTACATATTTATTATCATCATTACGTTTTGAAGTTAATCCGCAACATAAATATTTATTTATTTATATACAGACGAACAACAATTTCACGTGATAAATCAGCGTAATAAAGTACACTTGTGTGATCCTTAAACGTTCGGGACACGGTGTTTTAGAACGTAGTGTACGTTCGCTTGATGAATATGTCTTCATAAAATATAATGTAATGACGTTGTATGAATGTGTACGCAATACCGACTAGAAAACTTTGATAATTATAAATTTATAATTATATGTTATATATATATACACGTGCTTGTATATATTTAAGATGATACAACATTATAAAAACGACTCCCAACACAGCAAGTATTATATTTACTTTGTACATAAACGTTTTCTCTTAATTATTATGAACGTCGTTATTATTATTAATAAAACATGTACTCTATAATTACTCTAGAATGCTTTAAGAGAATCATTTAAAATTTTAAAAAAAATATTCAGTCACGGTAACAAAATAAAATTTCGTCTCTTCTTCGCACAGATCTTTTATAGTAAATGATCAGATCCATCAACAGTGTGTTTATTTTTTAATCAAAGTGGAACGATAATACAGATTAGCATTTATAAAGAAATTTATGATATGTCAGACATATTTCAAGCTACGCAAAGATTTATGTCCGTTGGATGTCTTGAATACTGAATCCAAAATAAGGCTGAAATTTGTCAAGTATATTTACTCAAGAAACTGAATAGGATTTTTCATTGTTTGTAACCGCTAGAGATCAAATTTGAGTATTGTTTTGACCTGGAATAATTATTCTAGAATCGTTTAAGGGAATTATTTAAAATGAAAAAGAATTCAGTTACTGGAACAAAATTATGTTTCATGTTTTTTTCGTGCAGATCTTTTATATCAAGTGATCAGATACATCAACAATGTGTTTATTTTGCAATAAAAGTGGCACGTCAAATGATTCATAATGGTAATACAGCATAGATTAGCATTTATAAAAGAAGATATGATATACTGAACATAGTTCAGGCTACACAAAGATTTATGATCGTCGCATGTCTCGAATACTGATTCCAGAAATGAGACTGAAATTTGTCAGGAAAATTTACTTAAGAAACTAAATAGGATTTTTAATTATTTATAACCACTGGAGATGAAATGTGAGTATAGTTTTAATCTAGAAGAAAAGCTAGTCGTTGGAATAAAACAATGGTCAAGAGAATATTCAGATTTTCTATGATAAAGTCGACGATTCTCAAGGATTGACTAGTTATTTTAATGGATTTCTTGGAGATAAGACATCACAGTAGGTTGAATCTTTCAAAGTAGACATCCGTGCTAGATCAAGGACATTCTAGCCGAACTATTCTTCTTCATCACAACGAATCCGTACGTTTTAAAACTTACTAAGAAATCATTCAAGAGGAATGAATTTTAATACCATTTTTATATCTCGTTCTACCAACATCTGTCTTATTATTTCAAGTATTAAACATGATATCAAAGAAATGAATTTTAATTTTGATGACTAAATGAAGGCTTCTGTGAAACTCTGACTGTATAGAGAGATTCACTTTCAGAATGAAAAAACTTGTTTCAAATTACCAGAAATGTATTGATAATGTTAGTCGTTATATTGACAAATATGTACACTATTTAAAATGTTATATTTTAAGTTTTCTTCTTTCTATTTTAGTCGAATATCTTAAATCAATCAAGAGTTATAAGTGTGTGCGCAAAACTGTTCGGCTGGTCGCTTATAAAACATTTAATTTAATAAAATAAATTAAGCACGTTTTGATATATCTTATCAGTTATTATTTTTATTTATGTTAAAATGTCTTTATTTATTTTTTATAATTGAATAATACTATTTTTTTAAAAATAAAAAAGATATATGAAAAATTATTTACTGTTCTAATGCAATGTTGTTAAATTCACTTTCACACCTCTTTTTTTCAGCTCACAAAAAATTACTACTCATATATATTCAATTGATAGTTATAGATTATTTTCGGCTGTTGCTTGTGAGAATTTTGATGAGGATAAGATGTAAAAAAATCATTTATGAAATCTCTCTCATAACTAATGAATAATATCTCTATTTGTTGAATTTGAATTATTTTTTAACCCTATTTAGCAACAATTTCTTAAACAAATGTTACTAATTATAATATTAAAATAATACACTTTATATTATCTCTTTTGTGTACCCTATTTGAAAGATTTCCACTGATTAAAGCGATAACTGTTAAGTAAAATTTGTTTACATCCCTACTTATAGAATTAAAACGGGTGTTATATTATTCCATCTACCTTACACCGTATACTCTTTATGATAAATTATTTTCAATAGCTATGTAATTCTCAATTCAAAACAAATAACACATCTGCCGAGTAATTTATAATACCGTATTAATTACAGAAGATTTGTCTTTCAGAAATTAATTAACGAAAATACGAATACTGCTCCAGAATTCGTTGAAATTTATAATTGAGAAATATTAAATTTATCGAGAACTATTTCTTTTGACTTTCTGCATTTTTCTATTAAACGTATGTATGTAAATTATTTTTTCCATGATTTATTTTAAAGTATTATAGAGATTACATCATCGATTCCATAAGTGAATTCTTTTTCTTTCTCACATATGTCAAAAAAAACATTCTTATCAAAAATAATCAATGATTTGTTGAATAAATAATGAAAAAGTGTTGTGGTCTGTGAGATGAAAAAATAAATATATTTGTAAAAGTGAATTGGCCGCAGTGTCAGACCTTTGTTAAATTATCGATTTATGAACAGAACATAAACAATGTTCTTGATATAAAAACCGTATACAAAACACTGAAACTTAACTTTAAGTCAATGTAAAATGATACGAAATCGTTGAAATATACATAAAAGATATTTTCGTTTGATTTTACAGCATTGTAAAAGAAGAAAGAAAGCAGAAACGTTTTTATTTGTAATTTTATTTCATTACACGATTGGTTGAGAAACGACTGTGGAAGTATATATTTTCCTCTTCAGATACCTGAATATATATATATATATATAAGAACGATCGTTTTAACGCGAACGAGATGAAAGGTATAGAGTGAGTGAAATCTGAATTATTTTTTTTTATATTAGCTTGTTGTGTTTTCATAATTGGACGCGGAATGATTTCGGCGAATTTTCACTGCAGATAAATAAAGAAATGAGAACAGTCTTCAGACAATTACGTATAAATGATAGATGGGTGTAGAATTAGGTATCCGTCTTCAAAATTGGATGTGTCAAACGGTAGATGTTAACTTTATATATCAATTTTTATTAGAGAGTTATGGATCTGCAGTTCGGAGGTCAGTCGTGGGGAGATAATGTTTTGTGCAAGGGTTAGATGTTCTTACGTCAGGGTGTAATTAATAACACACCCTCTGCTGGTTAGTACAAACTCACATAATTGAATCATATGTATGTCTATCTATCTATCTATGTGTATATATATATATATATATATATATATATATATGTCGTGATTTATTGTCAATGGAACCAATTCAATATAATAATTCATCATGCATATTCCTCCGAGGATATTTTTGAAGGTACAACGGACATTCGAGAAATTTTACATAATGGTTGATATAAATCAACCATTCTCTATTTGACGTTTTGGCATATAAATGATAATTTATGTCCAACTGAACAGTCAGTTCAAATTCATAATGTTTTATATTTAAACACCGATTAAAGATTAAGATTTATTTTCGAATTTAAAAAGAGATATTCGCTTTTTAAACACTTTAAAATAAGAATAGAATAATTTGATAATATTTTTGTAGCTGAGTACCTAGTTCTCTTCTTAAATTACTATTTAATAATGACAGAAGATAACCTTAACTGCAAGTCTTATATTTAAATAAATATTTCAGTTTATATTTAAATTATGATTAATCCAAAAAAGTGATGATAGATACAAGTGATGTATTCCCTTACAAACCACTACATGTTTTAAGTTATTTGCTGTATCACAAGCATCATTTGTCACGTGCAGAAGCCAGTACTTTTTGTCACGTGCACACGTAAAAGATGACCGTCTCGTTATCGGAACGCACAAAGAAAGAACAACGAGCAATAATACATATTCTCTGTACAATGAAAGAACATATTCGGAGGATTTACACTGAAGAATATTAATACGATATGAGAAAACGGATTCACATGTTTGAAATATTAATCAATGTGTAAATTATTCTACCTTTTGTGCATTCAACTGGACTGTGTTAATACATTTGTATAGAAAAAGGAAAACTGCGAATAAAATTAAATACAATGAAATGTAACGAGCTAAAATGAAGCTTACGAATTGAGTTTAACGCACTTGAGATCTTTTTAATAAGAAATATAAAGCTGTATAGTAAAATAGAACTTTGAAAAATGAAATATTCGATTCAGATATTATTCATTTACAAACATGTTTATTATCTAAAAGTTTTGAGAAATTAAAAAGAAAACACTGTTATAATCGAATGAAATCTATTTATAAATGATTATAAATTCTATTAAAAAATAATGAATGATTATGAAACGTCTGTATAGATAATTGAAAAAGTGAAAAATGTGTATAAAAAAAATAATTCAGATAAAAGATTGGTCAGTGGTCAATTACAATCTGTGCGATCGATTCAAACTGTAAACAATATTATTTCAAGCCCATGTAATTATAAATAGAGGGTAGATTAGTGAACCAATCAGTATTGGAACAGGTCTGTTTGGTCATTTGGAAAGATTGTCTGTTTGGTCGTATGGAAGTAGATAAACATTACACTTATTAGTACATCAGGTTGGTGTAGAATTCTATTCAGAATTTGTGATAAAATGTATTTCTTTTTATAAGTGAGTGTAAACATTGTAAAAATTTCTTAATCAAAATATTCAGCAGTTAATCATTGTCCACTCCAAGTGATTAAAGTGAATAATTAGGATTCGTTTGTGAAAATAAATTGTAAATAGATATATTTTTTGGAAAAATAAACAATATATTAAATTTTAAAATCAAAACTGATCGATAATTAAATTGTCTTCAATATCTAAAATTATTAATATCTATTTATAATTTTTTATATTAAAAAACGAGTATATTCTTTAAGAAAAGTCATTAGATGAAAAACTTGAGAAAGGTTTAATTCAGAATTGAATATTTTGATTTCCCTCAAAGACTGAAATCATGACCTAAGAATTATTCTTGATTTCCTAGAAGCTTATGGGATCGAAATATAATCAGTTTCAAAAATAAAATATTGATTACTGATAATTAGTATAAGTGAGAAAAAAATTATACAAAAATTCAGATATTTTAGTAATTATCGAGTTTCGTTTTTAAAATTTTGATAAATTTGAAAAAATCTCCTTTGGTTCTTAAGAAGAGAAGGTATTCAGTCGTATAAATGTTTTCAACAAGTCGAGTACTCACTTAAATTATAATATTAATCAGTCCATGACTTATAGGACTAGATACTATTCGCCTATTAATAATTGTTTTATTTTATAATGATAAATTTGATATTTATCTTAGTACTTAAATAATTATATAATTTATTAATATCTCTAATTCATTAAAAAATTCTAATTTTAATATAATACATTTATATATATATATTAAGTACTTAGCTCATTATCAATAGAGTTTTATACTAGAACCTTTTTATTTATTTGACTGTATGTCGCTGAATAAACTTATATTTTTATGTAGATTTTTTATATATTTGTTAATAATTGTCTCAAAAAAGGATGCAAGATAATGTAGTATTTATCAATTTATAATTAATTCTTTTGAAGTTTTAATAAATTAAAAACGAAATTTTATTTATAGGTAGAAATGAAAAAAGTATATTTCAATAAATTCCAAGAAGTACAGTATAAATTAATTTAAATACAATGAATTTTAGAATACGAAGAAACTTATTTAAAAAATTTAATAAAAGAATATTATTAGAATAATTGAAATTATTCAATCAATCCGAATAGACAATTTAAATTTTTTTCGCCATACAATGGCTACAAAAAAAAAAACTAGCTACAAGTCATAACTCGACACACAGAAACGGGAACTAATTAATGAATATTAATTAAACATAATAATTCACATCCGTAAATAATCGAAACTGTGTATCTAATTTAGAGATTTCGAAACATTTTCACAACACAAACTGGAGCTGATAAATAGTTGGAAACAAATGGAAAACATTTTATGGTACAAATATCACAGCTGAACGTGTTTTGCTATTACAACGTTTTATTTATTCACAGATGTAGAACGTTTTTAATGGACGATAAATTAATGAAGTTCAGATAACACTTTACGTTCCACGCGATTATTATTTTATATTATTTTATAAACGTGACACCAAATTTAATTTATATGCTTTTTAAATTAACACTCTATTAAAATGAAACAAATTTGTGTATTTGTACACATACACACACACACACACACATATATATATATATATATATATATATAATGTGTAAATAATCTCGATTTAATTAATTGTCGATATTTGCGCAAACGACCGTATGTTCCAGACCACACAAAATATTGTTTGGAACATAAATGCGGTATGTCAGACATCACCTCGAACCAAAATCGGAAATAAACCGTCATTTTTGACCGGAATAGAGCCGAAATAAATAATTTTTTCAAAGCGGTGCCAAAATAAAAATCAATATTTACATCGGTTGTTTCTCAGACACTGAATAAAAAAATATACATATATATATATAGCTATGCATGAATAATTTGAATTCGGACATAAATATTGTCAGTAAATTACCTTCATGCGGGAGTGTAAATATATATATATATATATATATATATATATATATATATATAAATTATTTCATTTCAACTAAAACCATTTGTTAATTTGTCATTTGTACTGTAGTTATCTGAAAATATGTGTATTTTCAGACAGTTTGTATTTGGATTCATAAATCCCCCTCCCCACACACATTCATATATATATATATATATATATATATATATATAATTGCTTATATAATACATTAATTTTTTGTACAAAACGAATTTACTTCTCCAAAAAATAAAATAACAAAATAAATATGTACTTTTTGTTACTGTTGACATATTTACACAATTATATTTTCGATGTTATGTGTGTATTCGAAACGTTGTGTGTTTAAAAATGTACAAAGAGAAATTATTGAAATGACTGGAATACGAGACGTTTTTCAATATTTTTTTGTATTGAAAATCAATGTCGTAAATCATATCACAAATACTGACTGCATTGAAATGGTTTTCCTTTATGTTTCACTATTTTTATTTATTAAGAGTGAGTGCTTGTTTAATTCTTTCGAAGACGTTCCATTTTTATTAAAGTTTTATAAATTATGATTGAATGGAATCGAGTATAATATACATTATCTGTTTTCTAGAAGAATGGATTGAATATTCAAACATTCTTTCGACAAGGACTAGAAATCAAATCCGATTATTATAGGATTTCGTTTTTTTATCACTAGGGGATGGTTTTTTTGCAATTTTATATTTTTAAATTTATATAGAACAACAAAATACATTTATATATATATATATATATATATATATATATATATATATATGTATTCCTGAATTCATTAGCAGAAATTGTGGAATTAACGAAAGAGAGAGGTGATACAAAAATAATCCACTGCAAATGATGCTTTATTTTATTTTTTTAGATATATATAATATTAACTGAAATTGTCAGAACGAAAATCCCAAATATTTATTATAGAATCGTGTATATATATATATGGTATATATGTACATGTACAACAACAAAAAAAAAATAAACCAACTATTATACAAATAGAACAAAAATATGTATGTATTGGAAAATTAACAAAATTATAGAACTTCTTTGTCGGATATTTTTATCGACACACACTCTTATTGCATCCTCATAAGATAACGATCTTGTTACACCTGCTTCATTATATAAAATAGAAAGAAAATGTAATCTTTCCTCACGATTGTGACATCGAAATTTATTTTTAATTAAAGATAATTCGGAGAAAAACGTCAGCTTATGACAAATTTACCTTTAATTAATTAAGTTTATTACCAACTAACGCTATCAGATGTTACACCCTGTTTGTTGATAGAAAAACATCTAATTTTATAGAATTTTATCGGTATTTTCTTACATTTTTTATGTTTCTCAAAAAAATACGTAAAACTATTTAAGTGACTACTATAATAATTGCAAATACAACCGAATTCTAAATGACAATAATGGTTTTCAATATTTGGTTCTTACATGTTTTATTTGTTTGTACAACGGTTTTTTTTTAAAAATTTTAGTTCATCGGGAGGCCCCTCGCAACACGGGACCCTGAAGATTAATAAGATACGTCACTGTGTCCCGTGTGAAAATATGAGAAAAAAAAGTCTGTGTGTTTATGAAAAGTATATATTTATTCATTAACTGAGTGTGAAGAAATCCATGTCAGTCGAACAGATTAAAAGCTTTTTTATGCGTATTTGACATTTAACGAACATCTTTCCCTCATCTATCTTCTCGCTGTTATTTTTCTTTTACGATTTTCAAGCATCAATAATTTAACGTTGTACACGAAACGTTACTCACGTTCCGCCACGCCGAGAAGACATTATCGCCGTTGCATTATTGTGATTTACTTTTCAATCGTTTAGCAACGAACAGAAGAAAAATAAAGCACGTCGGTGTGTGGCCCACCTGCTGATCAGATTTTCAATTACAGAAACGAACCGTGTCAAATAGCCGTGTGCAGTGCGAGATACGCAGATTGTTTGCGGCGCGAGGCGGGAATCACAGGGCCGTACAGATAGATGCGGCGGCGGCGGCACCGTGCCCGTTATGGGTCAGGGGGTGCGCTGTACTCTGCCGCCCCTTGACCTCGTTCGCGACCGATCTCTCCCCAGAGCGAGAAAACAAATGATCTCGGGCACCTTGGCGTCTGTCTTATTCCCCGGCACTGTTCACACGTGACAGCCTGTGAAATGTTGGCGTTCTGTATTTACAGTGCGGAGCGAATTTACATGTCGCGATGATTTTTTACATACTTATGGATGCTGTATGTTTCATAAAATACATATTTTACGGGATCGATACGGACGACAAATGTGTGCACGCGGTTCATTCCGGTATGGGCACGATGCAACGTCGAGACGAGTTTCTTCGTTTGAAATTACATCTACTCTATACACTCGATCGAAAAAGTCTTCATACACTTGTGTTAATTTTAGTGTTTTATTTGTAATAACCGTAATAATGTATTTATAATGGAAATATGCATATCACATATATTTCGTAATCATGTAAATAGAATGTCACAAAGAAAATATTATATTATTAAAATCAATAAACAAGTTAAAATAACAAAAGTCGTTTTTTTAAACCCAAAAAAGTCTTTATACACTTAACAGGCCCTGTAAATATTTAAAAAATACATGAATTGTATTTTCGAAACATTAGTAACTTGTTGAACCACCCTTTGCATTTATCACCTCCAGCATGCATTTTTTCAATCCATCTATAAATTTATTTGTTACATCCGAATCGATGGAATTTCATTCTTCTTGTATGGCAACTTTTAACTAGTCTTTGTTTCGAACGGTATGCTTTCTAATTCTTCTTCCTATTTCGTCCCACAGATGCTCTACTGGATTCATATCTGGCGATTGTAGGAGTATATGAAGTTGTATTGGTACATTATATATCAGCCATCCCTTGACCCGCCGTACTGTATGCTTGGGATCGGTATATTGTTGCAAGATAAATGATTATACAAATTCAAGTTTTTGGGCACTAAATATTAAATTTTTCTTCAATATATCCAAATATACATGTTGGTCCATTGTATCTTCAATGAATTTCAAATTGCCATCTCCTAAAGCACTCATAGACCCACAGACTAGAACATTTCCTCCACTATGCTTAATAGTAGAACACAAATTTTTAGTTTTTAGCTCTTTTTCTTTCCTCCATACCATAATTCTTCCATCAGAGCCAGAAACATTAACAATCAACTATAAGAAGTTTAAAAAATTGAAACAATTCAGAATCAAATAAGCGAAAATCTTTGCTACAGCTCGCTGTATGGAATCTTTTTCGATCCAGTGTATATAAAACAACAGTATTTTTACAAGAAGTTCTCGATAAGAAAAAAATCAATAAAAATACAAGATAAATGCTTCGAGTAACAGCGACGAAACAATTTTTCAAAATCCTTGAAAGTTTCATTCTAACAATTACACCGAATCGACTTTAAAACTTTATCACATTAATAAATAAACACAAATATAAGTTTCTCGATCGATGCAATACAGGAAACCGAAACCGATTAAGTTAATGTTCCGACTCACCATGAGATCCGAGTTGTCATTAATTTCCTAAGTATCCTAATTGAGAAGATTGAATATTACTGATATTGGTTATTCTAGCCGCACTCACTCGAACGCTCTGTAAATTTCGCACGACACGAACGGAAATGAACAAGTTTCGAGACGCTGACATCGAATTATCACGTGCTCGAAAGTTTTGTTGAAATTTTAATGAAAATGTATCTATATTATTTATTTATCTCGGTTAATTAATATTCATATATATATATATATATATATATATATATATATTATATTAAATTTTGTAAAAATATAGTAAAGAAAAATGTGAATTCTGCTAGAAGATTTCTGACATTATTTATTTATTATTTTTTTATTATATAAATATCAAATGAAAAAATATCCAATCATGTTAAATATACCTTTTTCTTCTTCTCATAAATATTTAATTAAGAATTTTAAATATTTATTAAAGTTGAAAGAATCTGTTGTGACAGGAAATTAAAAAATTGGCACGACGTCTTAAAAATTTATTAAATAAATCACATTCCACAAATTGTAATTATGTAGGCAAGAAAAATTATATTTTAAAACACACACACACACATATATATATATATTATTATATATATATATATAATGATTTATAAGTCAGTTATCACAAGCAAATATCAAATATATTGAATAAAATTGAAAGACTAACTGACTGTTCTAAATAAATAAATTATTCGAGGAAAAAATGTTATTACTTCTATTCTTAATTCACGTTTATACGTAAAGAAAGAGTTTTCATTTCGAAAAAAATAGTTTCTGTGATTCAATTCTTGAGTTGAAACACAGATAACGATAATAGTATAGATTTTTCTATATCTTAACGCTGTTAAGATGATATCATAGCCACAGAAATGCGTACAAGCAAGAATAAAATTTAATTATTCATCCATTATTAAAATCTGTTTGGAAACGAATGAAAAATTCATTTGTAAAAATCAATACTCACAGTCACTGAACTGTGAACAAGTTCATAAACATTTTATAACTTGTTAAATATTTACAATTCGATTTTTTTAAATTTTAAAAGATTAAACATTCATCCGTTTAGTCGGTAAGAAAAAAATATTAATTAAGATCCGGATTCATACCGGAATACATGAACGATTTAATTTTTTAATTATTTAAATACTGCTTGATGATAGGCAATAAATTAATGTCAACGAGCCAACGAAAACGTCATTTCCTTTTTTGTAACGTTTCCGTAGAGTTTATTTCACCTGTAACGTATCTCTAGTAATTTGTCAGTCTTAGATGAGCTTTTCTGTAAATCACGAGAACGTTAGCAACGTTACGAAAACTGAAATGAGTTTCACTTCATCAATACATTTATTGTTTTTGTTCAGATCTTATCATGATTACATGTTTTAAGGTAGTTAATCAGTATTTTTTTCTGGAGATTATTCGTCTGACAGAGGAGATATTAAAATGAACTCTGAATTAATTTCAGGTAAAGATTTGAAATATATGCCAGAACAAATATAAATAATTATTTTAATTACAATATAGTTATAATATTTTTCAACTAGATTCACTTCCACAAATGATTTCTTTTTTCACTTCACAAGTCATAAAAAAACGTTTTTTGTTGCGTCTATATATTTGTACATAGAGCTCAATTATAGAATACATATTTGATGAGACGTTTATTAGATAAATTAATGTATAACAGATATATATATATATATATATATATATATATATATATATATATATGTTTTAATAATTTAATACAAAATTTGTAAAATGAATCAGTTTTTAATAAAATTTATAAGAAAAATACCTAACGTTTTTTTTTTTATTCCTTCAAATAAAAATCTTCTAATATTTTTCCCATTTTCTAAACAGATTCAAGGGACATTTATCTATATGTATGAGGTTTAAGAAGATTCTCTTATCTTGATTAAAAGGCGAATGAATCAATTCGCTGTACGTTGTTCGGAAAAATCCACTGATTAATCCCAAGATGTAATCAATTAATCCATTTATCTTACTTCATGAAGACAGACTCTCATCTCAATATTTATATAACATCGACATAAACATATATTTTATTCAAATATCTGCATTTCGATATCAGAATATGCGACACTGAAAAATGTCGACGTGTGAAATACCAATGTATTGAGATATAAACCGATCCATTGAAATATTAATACGGCGCTCGAAATCGCAAATAGATTAATGCGACGTTGACACATGAACTGAAAGCGATACGGCATACTGGAAACTATCAGTTATTTATATATTTTGCATTTTAATGCTAGGAGAGCATGTTCCACTAAATGAAACTGTAGCTTATTTATTTTGTCATTTACAGTAGACTTCTCACTGTGACAGTGTCACTCCTTAATACTTCCACTATAGATCTTGTACGGCCGGATGAAAGAAAATACAGATAATTTATTTAGTTAATAAAACTCGTCTTTTGATAAATACGACGATAATTTAATTTGTAGTCTTGATAACATTTCCTGACATTCGTTTGTACATGTATTTTCTATCGGTTTTTATATAACATTGTTAGTAGAGCAGTGGATTATTCTAGTAATAAATTATCATCGAAAGAGTTGCTGCTCAAATTTAAGAAATTGCATTTCTTCTAATAAATAAATAAACATTTTATCTAGTTCTATTATAAAATCAAGTTGTCTTTTTTCAAAAGGAATTATGTATCAAAAAATATAATTAGAATTTAAAAATGTTAAAAATTCATCAAATTAAATCATGTTTTAGTTCAAATCTATTATTATAAAAATTAAAAGTATTAATAAATTTATCGGAAATGATTATTAAAGAATAAAAAAATCACGTTTCAATTCCAATTTAAAGCTATGAGTATTATTTATGTCCCTTACACCATTTTCTTTCAATTTGCAAAACACATATTCGTTAATTTTAAGTTTTGGATTATTTTATTTAATATTTCATGTCTAATAGTAGGTGTAAAAAATAATTCAGTGCCTTTAAATTTATCGATCATAAGTCTGTTTTAATTTAAAATATTTTCTCGTCGTTTTATGATTTTAAAGTGACAACTTTACATTTAAAAAATACTATATATCTTGGTCAAGCAGTTGAAATAACCTTACAAGACAGTAATGAACACGATGGAGTCTAAAAAGCAGCATATTAGGTATTGCACACTCTTTCCATTCCAATTGAAAAAAATACTGCCGAAGCAGTGGGAATGATTTGTTCAGCTTTGAGGGAAGATGTTATATCGGAATATAATGAAAGATGAATGAATATAATGGAAGATGATATGCAAAAAAATGCTAAAACAGTGGAAGAAGTCTGAAAATGCATTACGACTTCATTGACTCAAAGCCTCCATCTCTTTATCAACAAGAGATTCGTTAGTTGATAGAGTTAAATTATATAAAATAATGGAGAATATTCTAAGGATTTAAATGTACTCCATTTTTACATAAACATTCATTTTCTTGAAAAAAAGGCACCGAATTAATTTCTAGACCTTATACAAAACACATATTCGTTAATTTTTAATTTTGAATAATTTTTTTTAATATCGCATGTTCTATCTGTAAAATAAATGCAGATGTTTAAAAGTAAGCAAGACAAGAATTAAATAATCTGATATATAGACACTGTACAGTTCATCTCGAATGTATAAACATTTCCACGCGAGAACCTCGAGATTTATCAGCATTATATGAGTCATTAAACGTAACTACGAGACCACACCGAAATGAATCTTATTAGAAATAATGTCTGGTTATGGTCGTACGTTAAGTTTCGTGATGTATTGCAGACTTTTACATTCAGACTTAACGAATAAGATTCCTTTAAACAATTCATAAACCCTGTCTCGTTTCGTGGCGTTAGCATTCGGAACTGTTACAAATGACTTTTTAACGAGACTTATTCCACAAAAATTGAAATAATAACATTTTGGCAATGGTTCAAAGTTTACACTCAGTGCATTCTTTTTTTTCTCTAGTGAGATTCAATTACTGGTAGAGTGTTTCTATTCACAGCGCCGCTTCTTAAATAAATCGATTAGGTATACTAACAGAATTCCGGTGCCGTAACGAAACTACACTTGTCCAATCGGATTTTGTAACATAAAAGTCGAGATGGAAAGATATATACAAGATAAATTAATGAGGGTAAAGAGGTACAGTCATATTTGCGCAATAGTGCTATGCGGTAAACACGAGGAATTGCCGATGTTGTGTGCTACACGTATGCTTTGTATATAAATTAACCTGCAGTCAGTAACTCGGTTTATTTTTTATTTCATGTTTATGTACAATCAATATATTGTCGCTTGGATGTGAAACTATTTTTCTTTTAACAAATGTTATAAAGTAGAAGTAAGCGGATGTATAATAAGCACAACTGGCTGAATATTTATATATATATATATATTTATATATATTATAATTAAAACATTTTATGAAAAATAACAAATCTATCAACTAAACCCTATAGAATGAAAAAATGAGATCAGAAATCTATCATGTACGATTATAAATAAAATTTGTGTTTTTTTCAAGTGAGATGTTTTAACACCAAAACAGTCTATTTTCAAATAATTTGAGTTTTTCATCTTTAAATATTGAAACACCAGATATATAAAACACTAGCATTTGAAACATATGCACTAAAATAAAATATTTCAACAAATTTGAACAAGAAATCGATACCACTACCGTATTTCATTATTGATAAAGATATAAAAATAACACGAAATCGCAATTTACATAAAAATGATATCTGCATTTTATCACTGTACGAAACGGTCTCATAATTTTAAAAAATAAACACTCTTTCCATATTCATTTATTTCGTTTCATCATTAAAAATAACTGCAAACTATATTTTGATTATTTTAATAAACTCGTCTGGAATAACTGTATTTACTCGTTCCCATTTCTGTACGTTTATGGCGTTTCATAGTATGTGCTCGATACGTATGCACGCTCTACAATACGTTCAATGTCTGGAATTTTCATAACAATCCACTCTGTATTGATTAAAAAAAATACTGAGAAGGATTCTCATTTACGGATGATTTCAGGACGGTTTTAATAGGTGTTTTTAATTGATATTTTTAATTAATTCCAAAGTGTTAAAAAACACAATGAAATTTTTATTAAAAACAGTATCGATGGGTTCTGTCAGTATTATTTTTCAATACTTGTTCGATACAGAAAAAACAAGGTCTCTGTTTTAATGAAATATCTATTATCCTACTACAGCAAATTTTTTTTAATTAAGAAACAATCAAACGAACAAAAAAAATTAATCACGTCTCGCTGAAACTTAATAAGCACAAAACAATCGGCGATGTGTTAGAACTAGGAAACTTCGACTAACTAACAACCGAAATGGGTAACAAAGATTGATGGTATTCAGCGTAACGTTAAGCTTAGTTAAACACAATTCGAATCAAACTAGAAAATGTATGATCTCGAAAGAGGATTTAGTAGCGAAATATTGTCAGTTCGAGTAACACTAATGTAACTGTTGGTCAACATTAAAGGTCTTCATTTCCAAATGGCAACGCATCCACTTTATTCAACTAACTTGACCTCAAGTGATTATCCTCTTTTTGGGCCACTCGATGTGATCGTAAGTGGTTACCATTTCTATACTGACAAGGGTGGTGACAACAACGATGCACGAGTGGTCCATCAGACAGTTAATTAATATATATATGTCGCTCATCACTTATTCAAGCATTAAGCTTTAATGAAATAAAAACAGATTTAAATGACCTTTGAATATTGTATATACATACACACACATAAATACATACATACATATATATATATATATATATATATATATAATATTATTTCAAATTTAATATATTGTTAAAATGCATTTAGAGAGAAAATTAAATTTATCAACTGGAAGATTAAACATTTCTAGATACGAACATTACCAGTGACATTTCATATCAAATTTATTTCTTAACTATTTTCTATTTGAAATACAGTTTAATAATAAGACAGGGTTTTTAAATCTTTTTCTTAATTTATTTCAGAATTCTGAAAAATCTCATATATAAATAAATTAGAAAATGTAAGTCAATAATAAATAATTATAAAGGAAAGTGTGAAACGAAGAAAAGAAGAATATATTAAAAGTAAGTCATATTCAAATGTGATGGTTCTGAATTATTTAAGACGAAGTAATATCTTTTATTGTTTAGGATAATTTTAAGCTATTTATTTCGATTTTTTCATGTGTATATATTCGGAGTAAAATTTGATTCTGTGCTCTCGATTTGGATCAATCATAACTCTGTTTCAAATTGAAATATTTCCTTATCGTTTTAAGATTTTGAAGTACCGATCTTAACATTTAAAAACACTATATATCTTGGTCAAGCAGATAGCATAAGCTCACAAAACGTAGTGAACACGATGGCGTCCGAAAAGTAGCATAGCATGTATTGCATGCTTTCGCATTTCAGTTGAAAAAAATACTGCCAAAGTTACAGGAATGACTTGTTCAACTTTTGGGAAAGATTCTGTGATGCATGAAGGATGCAAAAAATACTAAAACAGCGTAAGAGGTCCGAAAATGCACTGATGACTCCATCGTTTCAAAGCAGTTATTATTTTGATAGATGGAGAAAAGTTATATAAAATAATGGGGCATATTTTAAGAAATTAAATGTATTCAATTTTTCTGTATACATTGATTTTCTATAAAGAAAGAGACCCATTAATTTATATAGCTAATACAAAGTTTATTTTAATGGAATCAAAAAATAAAAATTTTTCAAGGTATTATTAAGACTATAATTTTTTTTTAAAAAAAACAATTTATTAGTCAATGAATTTAATGAGAGACCTGCATCGATAGATTTTCATCCATTTTATTCAAATGACAGTATAGATTCGATTGTAAATAGAACACATTCTGCAACTGTAACATACGATATTTATAAAGGATGAAGTTCTACAACCCCCCTGTCACAGGATTGAGAATATTCTCAATAGGTTAGATTTAGTATAGTGTAGGTTAGGTATGAGAATATTCTAATAGGTATTAGATATGGTAAACGATTATAATCCGGTAATGTCTAAATAAACAGGAATTATATACAATAGCCTAATTTCGTGGTAAACCGAAGTCTTAATTTTAAATGGAATGAAGAGCTTTCGCGTACAATAATCGACTGTGTCTGATAACTTGCTTAACATGGAACATGTGAAAGCAGAATGCAATATTTTTATGAACGAATTCATTTTCTTCCGAGTATCATCGGAATGTTCGTGAATAATAAACAATATGATAAAAAGCAATAAATGATTGATAATGATTTAATATTTTATGATTTAATATTTATTTATTTAATATTTTTCAGCAGAAACTTTGTCACCTGTTAAGTGAAAAAAAATTCATTTGTGAAACAGAAATATGTTACTCAATAATTGACAATATAGATAAAAACGATAATAATTTTAAAGTTTGAATAAGACAAGTACTGTTTTCATTCTCAATAAATAATAAAAAATGATTTATTAATTATTAACATATATATATATATAAAGAAAACGTTAAAATTTAAAAAAAAATCCACACAAGAAATATGAAAAGTTGTATCTAAACACTACACGTCTCTCTCATTCGACATTACTAAGACTTTCCGCGAATCGATTCTGTTCAGAAATGCAATGAATATGAAAATTATCAACGTGACTTTCCGACAAGTTTCCATCTTGAGACGATCTGTAACTCGAGTTGAATATTTTGACATGCACACATGAACTGTACGTGAACCGTCTAGAGATTATTACAATATTTTATTACACATAACGTCTACACAAATGTGTTAATATACATTCTATACAACACGCTGAATACAATTCAAATGAAACTAGTCTCCTCATTGTACTATCTCGTCTAATTATATCTATTCAAATGATAGTCTGCACAAAGAAACGACATCAACGATAAGGACTTCCTTTTTAACCACTACAGACACAATCACGAATTTTAACTATTCAAATGTGTTCTTTCTTTTTTCAACTATATATATATATATACATATATATATATATTGAATAATAGAGAATTTGGATCTATATAAAGTTTTACAATTATTATATATCTTGAGACTAGTAAGAGGGTGTTTTCGTAGGCATTAAGGAGATGATCGCACGAACTAAGCAGAAAAGCCATATTTGGAGGCTACAGAAAATATCTCAAATACTTAGTGAGTATTTTTGATGCCTAAACTATTACTTTTTTATATAAATGTTGTTTTTATAATGTTGTTGCTTTTTTTATAAATAATAAACCGTAGTATTCGATAATCATTGCACTCAAGAACCTTCAAGTTGTAGACAATGAGAGAGGGGTCTCTGAATCTGGATACAAATGTAGAAAACATCTATAAGTCTCATCCTCTCTTTCTACTTCTCTCTTACTGTATGTACATATATATATATATATATATATATATATGTATGTACATATATATATATATATATATATATATATGTATATATATATATATATTTAAAAAGAAAGAGAGAAAGTGAAAGAAAGAAAGAGATGTATATTTTTTTAAATAAAGAAATATTTTAATCTTTCTTGGAAATGGTATATAAAATATGTTATAAAGGATTGTAATTTAAAGCATTTATATATATATATATATATATATATATATATATATATATATATATATATATATATATATAAAAGATGATTATATAAGTAAATACTGAGAATTCTAAGAACCGTCAAATGCGTATTCAGAAATAAATCGTTCGTCAAGCTGAATACCTCCGTCCGCGCTACGTCGTATAAATCATTTTTCCATCGTACCGTCTCGAACACAGAATACTGAACAAATAAATAACTCGTGTAATTCCCTTATGTCGAAGTCAAAGCATTTGTAGACAGGAAGACAATCCGACAATGACGCAAACCCGCGTCTTCAACGAAATGAGCTGTAAGGAACAGTTATCAGTTCAAATGGAGCGTGCTGAATTTTATAGCGAATTTAACAATTTCAAATGCAAATTAGTCGAGCGACGACGGCGAATCTCTCTCAGACCAGTTAACATTACACGCCGGAAAAAGTATAAACATCGGCGCTCGTCCCGTTCCACTGCTATACTGTTAATTCGAACATATCTATAATATCGTTAATTATTTCGTACGCGGCTCCTCTTGTAGCAGAAGGTGAGTTCGTTACAGTGCTTTTATTTGCTATTGACATACATCTGTGTTAAAAGACGTTTACATTCATATTATGTCGTTTATAATACAATTTTTCAGAGAATCAATTAAGTTCGATGTTTTTTCTCCTCCTTTGTAATATTTTAATTAAATCTGTAATTAGAAACCAATGAGGGATGATTAATATACAATTTTAATTCTCTTAAAGAAAATCAATTATACATTTATCCCGTTCCAAATTATAAAGGTTGCTCCGAGCAAAAGGACTCATTATATTTCGAGATTAATGGTCGGTGATATTTAAAAAATGAATTCACAGAAAAATGTACCAACGTAAATAGACAACGCTTAAATTTCACTCCACCTGACACTGACAGATTAAATAATACGTTTTCTAAGAATATTAAATAAATTATCATTCAGACATATTCTTTTTTAACATATTATTATAACCTTCTCATCATTATTCTTTTCAAACCGATATCAAAAGAAATTAAGCTGAAAAATTAATTATTCTTCTCGAAACTGTTAAAAAACTACCCTATTAATCGCGTTACTCAAAAAATAGTCAAGTCAATCACTTGATTCGTATTTTACACGCAGATTTTACAGTTTTTCTTCGTAATATTTAAAAATTTTATTAAATCAAAACGTGAAACAATTATTAAGATAATCGGAAATTAAGTTATTCTTAATGGGAAAATCTTTCGGTCTAAAAAATAGGCTTCATTTTATAATAATTTGGATGAGACAGCAGAATCAAAGAGGAAATCTATACAAAATATACAGAACGTGTAAGAGAGAATCTGTAAATTAATTTATTTGAAAATCCGTGTACTTTTACGAATTCTACGAACGGCTGTTGAATTGTTATTATATTAGATTTTCCTTTCTCGCAAAATACTCTCTTGAATCGAAATAACACACAGTCAATAATAAATACATCTCTACTCGATAACAGTTTACACAATTAAATTAAATACATGTATAGTGTTTCTTCAATTACTGGAATAATTAACCACTGCCATATTCTACACACACACACATATATATATATATATATATATATATATATATATATGACTTCAACTACTATTTAAACATATCCTCAAGCTCCAACTCATTCTACATTATTGTTTTTTCAACGAAATCAACTTCGAATACATACATATGTACAAATAAAACATATCTTTTAAAAAGAAATTCCGAGCTGACTTTTATATTTGTTTAATTCTTTTTATTTATTTTTTGTTCTCACAAACATAACCGTACATAGGCATCCATCGACCCACTTATATCCACTATGTAAGTATTTAAAAATGTATCAGATGTGTAAGTATAAGAATAAAATATAACATTCTCTATTTTATTGTCTTATCGACATACATATTTACAATTTTGAATAATTCAAAATTTAATTTGAATTTATGATGTTAAAGAAACATTTCAAATTTATATTCTCTCTCTCTCTCTCTCTCTATATATATATATATATGAAATAAAATTCAAAAAAATATAAATCGATATAAACTGAGATATACAAAAGTATATTTAAGAAATATTTGAGAAACAAAGAGAGATTTTTTTATTTTATAATTGTTAAATATCTCTTGATTTTTTTTTAAAAAAATAACTTACATTTTTAAAATTTAAAAAATAGTAAAGTTTACTCTGTATGATTCCAATGGGAGATATATGAGTTCGTTTATTCTATGATTGATTTCGATTTTTATCCTTAAGACATGTTTAAACTTCAATAAATATGACTAAATTGGAAAAATCGGTCATAAAAGAAATTAATTCGTACGTTATTTACAAGGTTCATGCAGAATAATGTACTAGAGATACACAGAAAAAATAATTGTAAAAATAATAAAGATAGTAGATAGCTAGAGGTACACAGAAAAATAATAGTATAAAAAATAATAGAGATGATACGATAATATAATATAAAGAGAGCGATAACACCTGTAACGTCTTCTGATTAAAGTAGTGATGAGTTGAAGAAGATAATAAAGATGCGGTTGTACATACAAAGACACAGAAAAGAATATTAGTAATTTCAACGTCTTCTGATGAAAGTAGCGATGAGGATAAGAATGTAATGAACACGATAAAGAAAATAAAAATTCAAATCTACAATATTAGAGATGGAGAGAGAGCACCATTTAAATTTACTACTCATCCTGACCCAAAGTTCACTATTCCCCAATCGTCAAAAACCGAATGTGTGTTCTATATGGAAATCTTTTTAGATTATGACTTACTAAACATAATAGTGGACCAAACTAATTTATATCCTGAGCAATATTTTGAAACTCGCCTGAACTCGAAACAACATTCGAGATTAAAAAAAAATCGATAGAAACAAACAGTAATGAAATATGATTTGTGAATTACTTACACATAAAATTAAAAAATTTGTAAAGAAAACGACCTAAAAAAATTTATCATTTTGTTATAATTCAATTCAATCTTACAGCAAGTGCATTTACTGTGTTTTCGTCATCGCCTTGAAATAATTAAGCACACCAGTGCACATTCTCAAAATAGAACAAAACGCTTCAAGGGTTAAGCTGATTGAAGATGGAACAAGTCTTAAAACGTGTTGAAATGAATTAAATAATGATCAAAACTCAAAGGAGACATTTTTATTTAAACTGAAACATTTTATATTTGAATATTAGATTACTATTTAAATTTGTTCAAAACTTGTAAGAATTTCTAAGCTTGATTTTAAGATTAACTGAAAGTTTATATATATGTATAAAATCAAACATACTGCACTTAGTAATCAATCTTTCGAAACACATCGCATAAGATAATCATCGGTTATTAATGACAAAGTTAAACAGTTCTGTATAATACAACAAGGAAACTTTTCCACCATCTGTTCATTTTCCTGAAGTAACGTGCGACGAAATTTAATTACAAGTGTCAGATTCGTGCTCGTATGTGTCATACACATCTATCTATATATTCATATATATATATAGATAGATATGTGTGTGTGTGTGTGAGGGGAAGTGTGTATCTCTAAAATACATGTAATCTCACGAGTTCTGCGAACTAAGTTCAAAGTATTCATACTCGATCCGCACAAAAACAGTGGACACGAAATTGTGTCTGAAGCATAAGGGTTTATGTTTACCATGTTTCGATTGTAATTAGCCTCGCCGCTGAGGCTAATTACCTGTTTGCACTTCTATAACATTGTTGATGCTAAATCGGCGTAGTCTCGCAGGGAAAATGAGTCAGTGTTTATGCATGCATACATAAACGATACCTGGTGCCCGCATGTTCGTTGTTGTGCTCTACATACACCTATACATGTATATATATATATATATATATATATATATATATATACATATAGTTGTATACACGTGTACGTGTGTGTATGAACATAGTTTTGGATTTAAATATGAGTCTCTAAGCAATACTCCGTGCGTGTCATTTGTAATACTCCGTTTTAATGAGAACATACGAAGTTTAAACCTGTGTTATTATACAATGATACATAATGTATACAATGCAAATTATCCGATGTGAAACATTGATGTGTATTTATTTTATGACATGTTTATTAAAAAAACGGTTTATTGTGTATTTTATATTATCGGTCGGGGGATTTTCTTTCCGCACAATAGACGTGCATGCGTGTAATCGCACTTAATACATATTTAATTACGGTTTCGTACAATGGAAACAGATCGAACGAATCCTTGTTTTCCCGCAGTATTTCGATTTCGTGTTCCGTTTGTAGAGACCTGAGCAATCGTTAGTCGAGCATCTTCAAAACAGGTCGTTTTCGAACAGACTTTTCGATCATTTCATTAGGTGCGAATGTTAGTTAGTTCGATGCATTGAAATTGTATATCTAATATTATAAAAAGCACAATTGTATTAAACTTGTAACAATAAAATATGATTTGATTTGTATATAAGCCGTTGCATACTTTTCGCATTCCACTTGAAAAAAATGCTACCGAAGCCGATGGACTGATTTGTTCAACTTTAGAGAAGGGTGTTTTGGAGTATGAAACATGCAAAAAATAATAGAACAACGGAAGAAGTCCAAAAATCCATTACAACTTTACACAAAACAGCCATATTTTTTCGATAATGGATTCGATAGTTATTCGACATGTGGAGTAAAATTATGTAAAAAATAGAGGATAATTCGAGGATTGAATTGTATTCCATTTTTTCTTAAACATTCATTTACTATAAGAAAAGACACCGAATTAATTTGTACTTCTAATATATCATTAAAAAGGTGATATCTGAATAATTTTACTACTGTTTTAATCAGTTAAAGTATGAAATTTAGATTTGAAATATAAAACTATGATTCATTCAATCCTCATGGTTATCGAGAAAAATCTAAATACAGGTTTGAATTCGAAATTAAAACGACACTCTTGAGATTTTCAATAGTCTGGTATTCTTTAGATTCCTTATTATGCGTCGAAAGGACAAAGTATGTTTATCTGTAATATTTTAATATATATATATATATATATATATATATATATATATATATATATATATATGAGAGAGAGAATAGAGATCGAAAATACTTAATATTGTCTGAGTGTTTGTGTGTATAAAACTGAACTTGAAACTTGTAGCAAACAATAATACAATACATAACCGAAACATCAAAGAACATCGACATTAAACACTCAAATTCGTTACCTTTATACGACGTTCTAGTTGATATACGTGATCATTCTGTATGCAACGTTTATGTAAAAGCATTCCCTATGAATATAAACACACTGAAGTAGCAGCCGGTTTCCATTGAAAGTCGTTACTTTGATCTCAACTTTCAAACAAACTATTCTGTCGAGTGTTCTAAAGATATTCTTAATTCGACTATGTGTAAAAAAATGGATTTCGATTTCCAACTACTTGTTTTATAAAAACGATACTCGGTTCAATTAGACAATGATTTTTTAAAAGAATACCATCTATTCAAACACAGTCTCGAGGTTAATCAAAGTACAAAAAAAAGATCGAAATGAATCTTAATCGATTGAAAAGTTTCCATTCATCGGAAACTTTTCAGAAAAAAAAACACTCGCCATTAATAGATAAATAGTTTGACCTGTTTCGAGTCTAAGAGGATTTGGAGAGAGGAGGAGGAAAAACGATAATACGTGATACAATACAAATTCAGTATCCGTTCCACTTGAAAATGTAAATGTGTGTTTATAAAAAGGGAGAAATCTTCAGTAATATTTGATTAAGAAACTTGTTCCCGACTCAATCGTCGGAACGTTTGTCCCGAGAGGATTTTGATAGGATATTCACGTCTCATCTACAATTTCATTTCGGTACGGTGAAGAACAACTTCGATATGTGACAGATGTGACATAATTCTGTCAGTATCACATATTCTGGCAGAACGTCTATCGTACCTTCGGATATACTCAAACCAGGTTTTATTGCACACGATCGAAATTAACATATTACCTGTTGTTCCCTTATATTTCATACATATATATATATATATATATATATATATATATATATATATATATATATATATATATACACATATATATATATATATATATATATATATATATATATATATATATAATATAATAAACATGCAATTCAATTAAAAGAAAACGTTGGTATATAGCTGTTATATAAGCGGCATACCCACTTTAATCAATTAGACATGACCCGGATCTCTCTAAACGTGAAGTTCGTGAGTTTATAACCTAATACGAATATACGGACTTTAATAATTGACAAACATAACATGCTCTTCGCGGTTTGGATTTCAGAAATAACTTCAGATTAATACAAAACATATAACAGGTGTTTCTAACTAGTTCAAATTCCTTCTTGCTAGAACTAGGGTGTATTTACAAGCTGTGCTATTATATATATATATATATATATATATATATGTATGTATATATATATATATAGAGAGAGAGAGAGAGCTAAATAGCTATATCCTTTATAATTTAAACATTTAAATTTTTCTATCGCTGTTAAAATTAAACTGTATTACATAGTATTATATTATTACAATAATCTGATACTAATTTCATTAATCTTTTTGATTTACTGCTTCATAATATATTTTTATAAAGAAAATTATTATAATCTTAATTTTTTATATAAAAAATATACTGAAAGATTTGATTTAAAATTAAATCCTAAAAATATATCGACGATATGAATTTAATATAGTAATAATGATCTTTTTTAAAGAATAAATAAATATATTAAACTGTTATATGAAAAATAACCAGAAAGAAGAAGAAAACTGATGCATAAAAGAAAGATATTTAGAAATGAAACAGTATATTTTAAAAATTATGTATGTACCAATAAACATTCATATTTTTTCAATTGAAAATCTATGTTAGAATTCTTAGAAGGGAATAATTTTTCCAGATTTCAATTCATAATGATTTATTGAACATTTCTGAACAGATACAAAGACAACATTTTTGTGGCGTGTGGGTTGAAAAAAAAACACACATTTGTGAAAAGGAAATTGTTATAAAAATCTTTTAAAAGAGAAACGTTCGAAGTGGAAAAATATTTCAAGTCGTTTTTTATAGACCGATGAATTTTCATGAGTCGCATTTAATATTTTCATCTGAAAAATTAACTGACGCTTTTTTATTCCACTTCATAAATCACTGACCGCCAATCTATCATACTTATCACCGTTATCACTAACTATGAATACGAAAACAGTATACTTTGTAATAAAACAATAATATTTATAAACATGACAGCGATGATACATAAACGTGCCGTATATATTTTCTTAACCCGGCAACATTCTCTCACTCGCTCGCAATATTTATAAGGTTTTTTTTCTCATCCATTGTTTGTACGCCGTGTTGTCTACTTAACAGTATTAAGCCCTTACTCTTTCAGTAATAGGAATTCGTACGACCCGTCTATACAATTCCAGTAACAATAATAAAAATGACTTTTTGTTAGACTATTGAGAGAAAGATCCGTTCGTTTCGTGTCACTCAATAGCTAGATAAAAAAGAGCACTTCGGAGACGTGAATATGTGTCGTTTTTCAATTTTATTTCACTTATTTAAAACGTCGTGCAGGGTGCTATTAGTTTTAATGACCTGACATTAGGGACGCTGACATAGATCACCGTGGACCCATTATAGGTGTTGGGAAATGCACCAGCGCTAGTGAAACGTTTTTCTCGTTTATTATTTTATATTATCATGTTATATTCACGACTTAAGTACAGCATACTTTTGGTTATAAAATATCATATGGTAGGATAATAATTCTTTTTTATGCGAGCCGTTTTTTCAATTAAAATGTGATAATTTCAATCATGATTTTTCTATAAAATTTTCTGAAATATCACCGGATCTTTAAATATTTTGATTGGTTCTCTGTGTAATTAGTTTATTAAATCTACTGAGATTATTTATATGAAAACAGATGTTTGTACAACTGATATGATAAAAATCTTAAGAATGTGATGTAATTTATAAAAAGTAAAATTCGGTTTCTTTAGAAATCGTCACATATATGAAATATACATTTTATTAAAAAATAATCGAATCAAATAAACAGACAAGTCTAATTATTCCAACTAATTAACTACAGATTTCATAAAAGGAGATAAAATTAAATTTGCATCTAGAAAAGAGAAACATACAGGAATATCTATATGATTCTGTAACTTTCATCATAACGACTTCAATATAAGGATAATTACGAGGAATGTTTAAAGGAAACCGCAATAATATTTTTTTTCTAAAGTCCATGTAACCCAAAACACATTTTTTTCATCTTGATAAAAATGGTCGTGTGTATAAAAAGTAAAATTCTCATCAGAGCTCGAGATAATTAGTGCTGTTTCATATAATTAACATTGTTTAATTTGCAACAACTAATTTGTGTGTTAAAAAGCATATTATTTTTTTAAGAAAATGAATCGTTTTTATCGACTTATGAAACAGTTATCAGCTAATTAAAATTGTATTGAATATGAATGAATGGTACATGATTTACATTCAAATAATTTATTTAGAATTATGTTTTATTAAGTCATTCGAAAGAACTTCTGTTGAGAATTCCTCTTTTTATAAAGAGCTCTATGTGAAAAATTGTTATAATAATTTCGACGGAATAACAAAAGGAAAGAAACAGGAAGGAACAATGAGTATATTAAATATAAAAAGGTAACAAGGCACAAAAAGTAAGTACGGCAAAAAGAAAAATGATTCGAAAGATAATAAATATATTTTAGGGAAAAATTTAAAACGAATTTATCTTGTAAATTAATTTGTATACAAATTTGAAATCTATTTTAATTATTTATGAGAAAATGTTTTATTTTCTTCTAATAAAATAGTTTTTTTTTTAATTTTCAATCTCGATTCTAATTCAGTATTTAGTGTGAATTAGAAAAAAATATCTTTTTGATTACACAGACAGATATATTTTTCAGGATTTAATTTGAATTAGTCTATAATTTTTTTGTGTTTCATATAAGAAAAAAAATACTAAAAAACAAAAATGTTAAAAATGGAAACAAATAAAACTGAAAAATATCTATGAATAGAATAACATAAATTTCAGTTTTGAGACGATGAAGGAAATAATTAAGATTTCTTAGAGCAAGATCTCATGCTGTGTTTAATAAGAATTAGGACGGGATTCCGCTTCTAATATGGATTTATGTTTAGGTAAGAGGTAACGTGTGATTGTTTCATATCTAAGACGAAAGAACAGAAACTGTGAAATAGATTTTAATCCTAACATTAGTCTGAGAAAGAGAAACAACCGTGTTGATTTAAAATGAAGATAGAATTGCTTGATTACTTTCATAAATAAAACTCTTTTTTTATCTCACAAACCAGTAAAAAATTCTAGTTAAAAATATTTAAAAAATGAAACGGTCTTAATTAAAATAAACCAGAAAATTATTAAAATCTAACTAGTGAATGTTTAATCTTTAACAAAAGTTTTTGTGTTGGACTGAGCTATATATTTGCTTGATGACGCCACTAGCTTCTAAATTGAAACAGTTTGAGCAAGAGGGTCAGTTACTAATCAAAATGTGTTCATTATTGGAGCCTGTATTACTAGATTTGACGTTTTAAGTAAGTATTTTTACAGTCATTGTTGTAATATTTATTTGATCGAATAAAATTGAAATAAAAATGTAATAAGTCTAATTAATCATTCAGTACAATTTTTCAGTACAATGGAATTTTGAAACTGTGCTTAAGTTCAGTTTAATAAATAATTTTTTTTTGTATACATTTATTCCTAGAGACATTTCTTTGATTAAAAATGTTCAATAATTTCTTGATTGTTGCTTGTGTGTATTTTGTCTTCCATACAGACATAAACACCTCTGCAACTTATAATGATTTAAGGAACACTTTTGAGCAGAAAGGTGAAACAAGAATCTATTTGTAAATATGAATTTAGCCACCGTGCCATAACTATGTTGTGATTTGCTCAATTTTTTAAAAAATATACTTGTAAAGTACGTATAAAGAACAAACAGTATTTTTAAATTTTATTAAGTCTAATGTAAATTAATTTTATGAATTTTTGTCGATTGTTTGGAAATCTTTAATAAAATAGATCATAACTTAATGTTTGAAGAGATTAAATAAATGAGCAGATCTTATAAATCTATAAAATCGTGAGATTTGGAGGAAAATAGATACTAAGAAAAAAGAGATTAGTTTATCTGATTTAAACATTTAAAAAAGAATATTTCCACCAAAGAGAGATTTTTATAAAAAAAATTAAAATAAATGTGAAAAACACATTTTAAAAAATATAATGTAAAATAGTTGTAAAAAAAACAAGAGGATCTTCTGGAAAATTCTATTTTAATCAAGTGAGTGAAATCAATGATTGGGTCTGTTGAATAATTTTATATTAGAAATTCAAATTATCTTATTCAAAAAAATGAGTTTTTTTTAAAAAAAAAAATAATGAAATGTTGAAAAATCAACGGTAAACCAGTGAAATAATACAGCTCAGTGTGTTTGAAAACATATCGGGTTAGTTTCGGTTGAGTTTCTGCAAGTAAGTTATACATTTTAAATGAGGGCGCATTGTTCGAATGTGTGTCAATGCTGGAATTTATTCGAAATCCGGTATAGGACGTCGTTTCGCACAGTGAAAATGTAAATCTGTCACTGTTCAAGTGTAATAACTTTGTGTAGGTCAACCGATCGTATTATTTAGTCACCTTGTAGTCCCCGCATTGTGTACATTTAATTAAAGCACATTCTACGAGCCTAACTATATCTGTCATGACCATTCCGACAGACAATCGGATGATAAAACGTAGTGAGGCGTGATGGATCTCGAATCTGTTCGTCGTTCCATCCCGTTAGCCGACACAACAGCCTATATCCACGAACATCTATTAACCGTCATAAATTCGAACGATGACGATAGTGCCGACGTCACGCTCGGCTGATACATCAGTTTGTAAACATAAATCACGCGCAATGTGTCGAAAAGACCGAGTGTAATTTAATTTAGTGTGAGTGAGCTACTAACCACATCGATGAGCTGCGACAACTTGAGCTTGATCTTGACGGTGAGCGCGTCCGTCACGTTGACGACAGGCCGTACCAACTTGTTGTAGTTGCTGAGCAGGTCATCGTACAGCCGCTTCGCGTCCGGGTTTCCCGAGCAACCTACGAACAGAGAAACACGAGTCGTAAAACAGACCTCGTTCCAACCCGCCAATTGATTTTTTTCCGGTCTCAACAGTGTGTGTATCCTCAACGATTCTTTATTTCTTATTCTTTGAGGAGGGCTGTTATTGGCGACGCTTTGTCGATTGAATTTACTTGAGTACATTGGCAAATAAAAAAGGTCGATATACGGGGTATCACACGAATTGTACGACAGTTACACACGGCATTTAATTTAAGACTAAATGTGGACGGATTAACTAGAGAGATGAGATCCTCTGGCAGCCAATTCGTATTACATGCGAAATGATATTCGTGTAAACATGTTTACACGATATCCATGATAGATCAAACAAAAACAAATATTTATATACATACATATATACATACACATACATATATATATACATATATGTATACACATATATATATATATATATATATATATATATATATAAACACATATGTATATATATATATATATATATATATATATATATATATGCAGTGAAATAACTACAATGCTTTGAACCCCGGGCAAAAAGTGTATGTGGCACTCAATTTTTTTATTAGTTAAAAATAAAATTATCTATTAACGTTACTTACAAAATACTAATAAAACTTCCGTCTTCTTGCCTTCGATTCTGCAAACACAGTAAGTAAACAAAGTACTGTATTTCGAATAAAATATTCATTACAGGATGTTTGTACTTATATAATACATGATCTCGTATATATGTATATACGAATACAATAGATTTAATGTACAGATTATGTACACTGAATCTATAGTATCATGTGTTGAATTCTTACATCTAAACGCTTACACAATGGCCATATAAACTAAATAATTATTTAATAGGCGACACTCTTATTTAATAATACATTTTAAACACTGATACATTCATTATAATACACAACATATCTTATTTGTGTAATGGTGTCCATGGTGCTTCTTAAATTTTTTTTATTAATTTTAGTTTAGAAAATTATCGCTCCGCCAGAACTCCCCTCGACACCGGTGTCTCCGGTCAGTCTGGGTGGTAGTTAAGCCACAAGATATATATATATATATATATATATATATATATATATATATATGTAAATAAATGTTATAAAAATATGCATCTATCACAACTGCATGTACAAGCGAATTTTTTATATCGCATCAAACATTTATAGCGAATGTGTACAATCATAAAGTCAATTACCAAAAAAAACCTGTCGCAAACAGTTTCATAAATTAAACTATTTTTCATAGTATGTGATCTGTCAGTGATAAAAATCCTATGTGCAATGTACCTCTGTATGAAATTACGAACGTTTATGTTTTTGTTACAAAAAAAATAAATATAAAACATTTTACTCGTGAAATAAATACAAGCACGGCCGAATATTTGCATCGTTTTCAAATCGTACGGGACATTATTCATATCTCTGTATGCGAATTTATAAAATTATTTAATAAAAATTCAAATTATCTATTTATGAAATCCGTCCCGCGTTCCGTGCACAAAAACTAATAAATTTAATCGAATTACTGATTCGCGAATCGATGAATAAATAATATTTAAAAATATGCAATGAAACAAATCCTCGGTAATCAATCTAATTATCACCGTATATTCCTATTTAAACGATTTATCGTTCTATTTGATTTATGTAAATATTTGAACAGCTGTCAACAAAAAGCTTTAATACCTAATTATTTACTATAGACGAATTTCCATTTACTAATAAGGGATGGACGCGGCGCGTTTCGTTTTTCTATGTAGTCGAAATTATTTGTTTAAACCGGTTGTGTTATAATTAAAAAATCAATCGACAATAAAATCGTTTAAAAGCCATAATTGACATGTCAAATCGTGTACTATACGAACGATAAATTTTTAATGTTTTTAACTTCAATATATTGTGGATAATTAGCGATATTAACCAGGCAAAAATATGAACGATTAAACTGTATATAATAAATAAATATCTCTTTTTGGATAATCTTTAAAGTGTTTTTTATACATTTTTCAAACTTGAAAAGTTGAAATTTCATTCAGTGAGATTTAATAAGGTCTTAGATATAAAACGAGAAAGAATTGTAGAGATTTCACTATAATTCAAATCTTGCTATATTAGTTTATTAATAATTTATAATTCCATTCGAATAATTCATTCAAATTAAACTCCATTGCAACAAAATCGGTACGAACGGCCTCTCTACTCCCTCGATACGATTTAATCCGAGAAATTCGCTTGAATTACAACCATTCCACAAGCGAATCTTCAACCCGCCGCACGCTTTACAAAAACCATTTTAACCCTTACTTTCTTCAACTGTGAAACTTATTTAATCTAGTATTGAAGTACTCAGTAATATTTTCTCGCGGCAATTGTCTATCCGACAAACGATTATACACACATTGCGAAGTTTGAAGAATGCCAGAAGTCGAGATACTCGTACGTTTTTTTCTCTCTCCATTCATACAGAATTGCTAATAATAATTTCTTGAATTAAATGATGCCGGAAAGTTTTCGACGTAAGTCAAGTTTTATCTTAATTCATATTTGTAATTTCGTTTGAAGTTTAATTTACCAGCAAAACGTTGTATTTTAATTAACTGCGTTAGAAGGTAATGGTTATTATATATAAAAAAATAAAATTAATTTCTTTTCATGTAATTACGACTCCTTTGATTCTTAAATTGAATTTCAGATGTGTTCCTGGAACGTTCACTGTGATCCATGCAAATTCTAATATTCTCTTACATATAAATATAATTCTGTTTGTCATGTACTCGCAATTTTAATATATATATAGAGAGAGAAAGAGGGGGGAAAGAGATAAAAAGAGAAAGAGAGATTTAGTCTAGAAATAAAATTCTAAAGTTATGATACAATTAAACAAATAATTTCATAAACAAACATAAAATAAATGCTTTATCTGTTATAAAATAACTATCATTAATTGATAATTTTAATTTGATGTATTAAATAATAAATAAAATATATTCATGAATTCAAATATGTGTATATATATATATATATAAATGTACATATAAAACACATAATGAGTTTAATTAAAATGTTGTTTATTTTAAATCGTGACGTATTAATGGGATTTCAACAAACAAATATTTCATTTCATATTCCGATGTTTTAAAACTGACATCAAAAGTTATTTATGAAGCACTTGAATAAATATTTATCAATGTAAATTGAATAATAATGATTGGTATTTTTTGGGAACGAACATCATTACCTTTCGCCCCTATTATGTTTGTATTTATGGATATTTTTACACTTAAATGTCTATCTATTTCTCTTTTATTCTCTCTCTATCTCTCTCTCTATATATATATATATAAATTATAAAAATATCTAAATATTTATAACAATGTTTGGTAGTTAGAAATTTTGAAAACTTATAATCGAATTTTTTTTCTATAAAAATTCTATTCATATCTTTTGATTTTTGCCAAATCTGTTATTAAATTTATGTAAAAAAAATTATAATATATTTGTACATTAAAAAGATCGAATAAAAAAAATTACAAATATAAAAGACTTCTTTTTTTTTCGTCCCTATCACCACAGAACTTTATTGTGAATAAAAATATTCTTAAAAAGAACGTTGTTCCAAATTCAATTCTTTTTTTTCAAATAGAGAACTATTTCAATTCCAGAATTCTCAAAAGTAGATTTAAACAAAATTTGAAGTTTTCATTCTAATTTATTTAAAGATCAGATATGAAACAAAAATTTACAATTGATTTTAGAGATGACTCTTTTATTCATTCGACAGTCATAAAATTGTACATTTATAGATTATTAATCGTTTTTGATTATAATCTATTAGTGAATTTAATTCATTTAGCGATTTTATCATTATAAGATAGGTAAGTTACATGAAAATTTAACTTTATAGTCTATTCTAGTATTATTTTAATTTACTTTAACTTGAAAGTGAATTTAGCTACAAAAATGTATTGTGAAAAATTTACAATTTTTAAAGTTAAAACGAATTTATAAGATTTATGAATTCTTTCAGATTTAGTTAGGTAAACTCTATAAGGTTTATAAAAAAATGTAAAAATTAAAACCATGCTTCACTTAAAAACGAGACTAGAAAATAAAGAAATATCTAGATAGAATAATTAACCCATATAGAAACTTTAAACGATAATCAAAAATAATCAATAATTATTTAAAGACAATTCTTGATTCTTTGTGTGAATTATGGTATGAAAAAAGAATTAATTTATAAAACTGGATTTAATCAGTGTCAGAACTGTACTGTACCGAAATTAATTAACTTTTTTTTAATATTAATATTAAAAAAAATAAGAATTTGATAAAATCATAAAAACCATATAGTTAATCAATATAGAACAGAGATGATAGTAATTGTGAATCATTTTTATTTAAATTAATAAAATTAAAAATAACATTTTTTTTAATGTAGAGATATTTATAGAAAGTAATAAAAAAAATATAAAATAATAGTGGTAGCTAATAATAATAATAATATAAGTTTCTTACGAATCATCAAACACATCAGATTTGATAGTTAATAGTTGTTCGTAATATTTAACATTTAAAGTTTCATTTTCTCCACATTCGCTCTCCAACTTCCTCCTAATGGATGACTACTTAGCACCGAACCACAAAAACCGCAACGCGTTAGTATTGAAAGTGGTTTAAATTCCTGAACGTTAACAGGATAAGTATCTTATGACGAATTATTTATATTCACTTATATACAAACATGGACTTTTTATTATTTTACACTTGCATATATATATATATATATATATATATATATATATATATATATATATATATATGGATTTAAATTTTAATCAGCAATAATTTTGAAAAATACATTGCTGATAACTTTTTATTTATCAATTTTTAAATAAAATAGAATAAAAAACTAATCAATAATACAAATGATATTTATCTGTTCTGAAATGTGATCAAAAATGATTGATAGAAAAAAATATTGATATTAATTTTATTATGTCGTCGATAAGATATTTGATTTCACAGTTTCATTTAATAAATTTGTATATTTTATGACATTTTAGAACATAGACACACAACTGATCCAAATGAAATGAGACAATTATGACAACGAATCAAAGCATTTTTTCTATACAATTTTCAATTAATTCAACCAGCATACAACAAAAAATATATGAGGTCAATGGGACACCCACTATCGGATAACATGCAATTTTTTAGAGAAACCTATGACATGTATGACATTTTCACAGACAAGCATGCTTTTAAAATCTAAAATTTTATTTATATTATAATCAATCATTCAATAATAATCATTTACTCTGTTTTAAATTGTAATGAAATATTAAGAGATAAAAGTTCGATAAAGAAATACAAAACTTAATTATTTGATTGTAAATAAAAGAGTAGACTATACACTATATATATATATATATATATATATATATATATATATATATATATATATATATATATATATATATGGCAACAGAAAGAGTGATCCATTAAAGTCAAGAGTAAAAGCGGTCGTAGTTTAGTGGTTAACGGTTCGGACTTAAGACTAACATATTCCAGGATTAAATTTTATTCATGTTATTAGTCATTACAAAAATAATGTGTACAGTTGAGCTTGAAAGACCGCTTAATTTATAAAACATTTGGAAGAGTCAGAGAAATAAATTAGACTGAAAGATAAATAAACGTTTCACTTAATGATTTATCAAGAGTTGTGTGTTAAATCTTTCCTTCTCAGATATTGTTTTCAATTATTTCTTGACGATATTCAGTTTCAGTACGTTATAATAGAATACTTTCAGCAATATGATTGTAAAAACTATATTTTATATTAATGAAACTAATGAACATATTTTTAATTAATTTCTGACTGTCGACATGCTATTAATATTTTCATTCTATGCTTATATTTTATTCATCTATAAATATCATTATTTTTTTAAAAAAAAATGTAATGTGAGAAAATAATTGAAAAAATAAAAGTCATGTTAGGACTAACTGTTTGATAAATGAGTAAATTAAAGATATAAAAGCAATTTATTTTAATAAGAAAAAAATCAATGATACTTTTGATCAGAATAATTATGTTTATAAAATGTCGCTCGGAAGATAATAAAATAAAGAAGAAAACTAGCATGTTTTTAGTTTTAAAAATATAATTCAGTATTCATTTTATAGTTTATTTAATAAAATTCACAGATAAAATTCGTTATAAATTACCTGTTGATGAACAATCGTCGATCACATTTTTCAGTCGACGCATGTGAAGTAGCACTGAAGATTGTTAAAACCCCATAAACAAACGTTGAATCAGAACTAATATTTACGGTACGCAGCCAAAGTGCTCTCATCATCAGAACGTCTGAGCTCGTAAATAGCACTAACGTTTTTGATCAATAAATTTGATTGCACGAGATACAGCGCACTCAATCATACCGTTTGTGGTAAAATTATGTAACGGTTTACCGCAGAGTACGTTGTAACTGTGGGTAGTTTATAGGTACGATCGAAGTTAATGATCGAAACTCTACACTGTAGACGTTATATACGGCGCACAGTCGCAACGGATAACAGAAAAAGTAACCAAATGTAAAATTATTTTCACATTATGTATGTGGACGTAAAGAAAGAAATGCACACTGAAATATTTATCAATTGGGGTGGTCGGAAATGAACGAGCTACTTAGTGAATTATTCATTAGTGTGTCACGTGTACGGTTTTTAATTATGATTTTCTAGCACTTGGTAAAAATGTAATAAGTTTTGTTAATGGTATCAGTCAGTTTAATTAACACACGAAAAAAAAATATTCCGTCAAATTTTCACTCTATATTCCTTTCAATCCTTAATTTATTCTTTTTGATTTACTTGTATATCTTTTTGAAATATTAATCTAAATATCAGGTACACTATTATTTTATCTTCATGTATTCCGATCATTCAGTCATTTCTATACACAAACAATAAAAGAAAAACTTATCAGTTTTTTTAAAATATAGTTTTTCAGATTTAAAACTATTTTTGATTTAAACGTATCTATCCTTTTAAGATATTAATGAAAATATTAAATACATTATTATTTTATCTTCATGTATTCCGATTATTCAGTCATTCCTCTAAAAGTCGTTCAGATTTTGAAATTATTATTCTTCAATCTTTATACTTTACCAACTTAACTTGAATATGAAACAATTCTAAACAGTTATATTAAAAAAGGGAATACTTAAAAAGTTGATTGAAAGTGTATAGTTATTTAAATTTAAGAGTTTATATATATGGAGAGAGAGAGGTGTTATTCGAATAAAAACAGTAAGATAAACTTTGAATATAGATCTATTGGATAATAAATTTGCAAATTTAATATTAGGATCAAAATATTAAAAAGTTTTTTTTAATAATTTATTTAAAAAGGACTGAATTAAAATGTATATATATATATATATATATATATATATATATATATATATATATACATATCGGTTTGTACAGAAACACATTGTGAACAATAATGGGCGAACCCCTAATTTCAATCAAAGTTTTAATTAAAACATTTCACTATTGTTAAGTGGTGTGTCAATGTTTGCGAAAGAACATTGTCAGAAATTCCTCCAATATCAATTGTAACGTATTGTACGTTCGTCTCCACTTCGGTATCTTGAATGAGTGGTACATATAAAACATAACGTGATATCTGCGCTTGTACCTTTCAGACTGGGATGAGAGAGTCGGTTTGAAATTTAATAACATCATACTAACGACTAACCTCATTTGCTTATCTTGTTTATTCCGTGCTGATCCTTCACTCGATTTAAAAAAAAATATTGTATGTGAGAATATAGCTACTTTACTAGATTATTAAACGTGTTCGTGGTTTAATATGTGTCGTTACAGAATCACTTGGATGTTTCGAACGGCTATAAAATATATAAATGGCGCTATCAGCGACCAAACACGTTAAATTATATATCCGGAATCGGTGACGGTGCATGCACTTGTATGTGTGAGGGAAGATTATGTAAGTAACAAGAAGATACCTGCGCGACTTTTAAACAGGTTTAAAATAGAACAGGGAAATACATTTTTTTCATGTATAAGAAAACGTGACGCGATTACAAGAGATTTCAATATTTTATTCACAAAATAATTTTATACCACTATTTAAAGAACAAATTAATTCCACACAGATTAGATGATTTTCCTGTTTGAAATATTATTGTCTACTTCGATAATATTTCCGTCATTCTCATACACATTATTTCTTTTATCATTATTCTCTTCGAATCCGGGAGGTCCGAAATCAGTTGATTTCTTTTCAGACTGGTTTGGCACAGGAAGACATTACCATAACTAATTTGTTATTTGATAATTCCAAAAATGATCAACTCAGATAGCTTATTAACCTAATTATTTTTTTTTCTGAACAAAATACGATATTTATACATCTTCAAGTAGATTTTGAATTTCAAGTTCAAAATAAGTTGAAATTGGTCGTAGAAGAAACGAACTTATATCTCTAGGATTGAAATAGAACAATTAGGAAGACTAGAGAGACAGAAAACTCATAACGAATTTGTTATTAATTTTTTTTTAAAAAAAAAAAAACAATAAAGATGCTTATTAATTTAATTTATTTTTTCTGAATATAAAATACGATATTTCTTCGATTTTTCAAGTAGATTTTGAATTTCATGCTCAAACTAAGATGAAAAAAGTAGAAATTGGCCATAGAAGAAACGAACCAATATATCTAGGATTTAATCAGAACCGGGAAAAATAGAGACACAGGAAAATAAAATCATTACAAATTTGTTATTAAATAATTCAAAAATAATTAACTGAGATGCCTATTGATCTAAATATTTTTTTCTGAATAAAAAACGCAGATTATAAAGTTATAACATAACTAGAAACATAATATTTAAGTGAACAATTAATAATGAGGTGTAAATTATATTTTTTTCGTGTACGATTCTCTACTTAAGATGTGTCGGTCAATGTTTTCCCTAACGCCGGTCTCAAATCTAACTGAAATGAAATTCGTTAACAAACAATAATTTCTATAAAACGTGAAACTGAACACAGAACAATCTCAGAGAAGATTTGTCGGACTGTTTGTCAACCGCACAGAAAATTTCAATACAATGACATATTGTGATAGCGATGCAGTGTCGGACGCACTGATCTCTGTTTTCCTTTTCACTGTATTGGCTCGATGATTACAGTAAAGTTTTCTGTCGTAATACACAGAGGTCCAATATACATGTGGGATGTTTTTTCTTTTTTTTTTGGAGACGAACTGTCTGATTTCCCTCGACTCGAATTCAGACATTCGCAGCATAGAAATTAAGAACGAACAGTGTGAATTCATTGTTTGATTCGATGTGTGCATAGTTTTTCTTTTTGTGTTGCTGTATTATCTTGTATTGTGGAGAAAGTATGAAAATTCATATCAAATCGACATATCTATATATGTATGTATATATATATATATATATTTGAAGAGAAAAGAATGAGAAAGTATCTGTAATTTTTTCATTAGTGAAAGGAAAAGATGTGAAGTTCAAGAATTAAAGATGCAGATGCGAAAACTTATAGTATAAGAAATAATATTGAAAGTGTTTGAAAAAATTCGATTAAAATATATTTTCTTATAAATATTTCGTTTTATATGAGAGAAATTTTAAATCCGTTTGAAAACACTATCTCAGATCTTTAACAACGTTTTTTTTCAAGATTGAAAGTCATTTTTCAATTATATCCAATCGTTTTTTTAACAATTTTGTAAACGAATTTCGTTGAAAAATCGAAATTTTAGAGTTAAGAATATTTAAATCATACTAGAATTTCATAAATTAATTTTTTGTCTCCCCACTCAATCAAATTAGATTTTTCTGTATTTAAACGTTCTGAATCGTCAACGAAATGAGTATAAATAGGAATTAAAAATGATCAGTAAAAAAACTGTGAAACTATTTGATTAAAAAATTATTTGTAGTGTTTTCAAGACTGAGAAATTTATATGTGAAAGTGAATTTAGGATCAGTGTCAAAGAATGTGTCTTAATGATTGTACTGATTCGAATCAATCAGTTTATAAAGAAATTATAATTTTAAATATTTTATTAATATTTTTTTTTTTGGAAAAAAGAACAGAAAATAGTCAAAAATAATATTCTGAATCATCAAAAATAATATAATGAATGAAAATAATATGATATCTAATATTTTCACAATACAGTTCTGACTCTTTGATTAAATTCTTTCAATTAATTTAAGTAATTTAATTACTTTCACAAATCAATTCTATTTTCATTCTAAAACATTTTTCTGATCAACAAAATCTTTAATAAATCATTAATGATAAATTTTAGATTACTTTTTATGTCATCATCTTTAACGATCCAGATCTCAATTTTTTATCAGGGAATTAACAACCGTCACAAATAAATCGATCCTCTTTCACAATTAAAAAAAATATATTCTTTGTAGAAATCATGTGATATTTTTTAGATATTTCTTTAATTTCAAATGTAAAGAATTCTTTCAGTTCTGATTTCATTTACTTTATTATCTAGAGATTTAATTTTTGACTGAAGTTTTTGTAAAATGTTTCCTTTGGAAAAGTAAATTAAGTCACAGTGACAAGAATTGTTATTAACCATCGTTTTATTTTTGTATGGTGTTAAAAATTTTAAATTCTATATATATATATATATATATATATATATATATATATAATATGAATTTTGACAATAAATCAAGTAGAGTAATTTAATTAAAACGAATGTATTCGTGCACGACGAGGAGAAAAACGGATAAAACTTTCAAAAAAAAAAAAACACCGTACGCAAAAATGTTTTTCAATGACAGTTTCATTACATTCACGTCTATACGTTTTACTTTTATCTGTTCGGTCAGATTTTATGCAAAACCGTATCTCGTTTCGCAATCGACACGAAAACGCTAAATACACGTGTTTTAAATTTCGCTTTACGTCGGTTGAACCATAATGAAAATATTATCTTTATAAAATCTACATTGTTCACACATCAAAGTGTTTTCGAACATTGCCGTTTTTATGGTTTTGTGCAGTGCAGTAAAGAAGGATTTGACGACGGATGAGGCTATTTTTTTTCGGTATAAAAAGTGTACGTCGAAATTTCCTGTGGAACCGTTGATTAGTACGGGAGTTGTCAACTCAATTAACTCGTTTTCATAGTGATGAGTTTGGGACTTGATTGGGTGTTGGGATTGATGTTAATATTCACTTCAATTAATGTTTATTGTAGAAAAAATGTAGATGTGTATTAGATTGTTTGATAAATAATTTAGTTCTTCTTTATCACTATGTAAAATCTAGAATTATATTCTCTTTTTCAACTTGCGAGTCCTGATTTCAATCTATGTTTATATCCAATTTCTTTCTGATTTGTCCTCACAAGACAAGCTTTTTTATGATTCTCAGTGTAAAATTAGGCACTTTTAAACTGTTTTTATTTTTATAAAATGTGTTTAAATAAAATAAATTTTTTTTAAAAAAATTACTAGACTTTAAATAGAACAAAACACATTTACACTCATAGTTTTAGCACTGTGGCTTAATTCAGTTTCATAAATAGATTTTCCTCTCCACAAACTACATACTAACACTTTCTGATCAAAATGTTTAATAATTTAAATTGTAATTCTATGCTTTTGTGCTTGTAATCTCGCCGATGCTTTGTCCTGGTGCTCTTTGTTCTTTTGAATCATTCGAGTTTCTATTTTCCATTCTTTGTTTCTGATTGAAGATGTAAACGTGTATCATCTTGGAAAATAGAAATTCTAGTGATTCAAAAAGATGTAGATCAATACGAAAATTTTCAATTATTAATCACGTTATTACTCTTGTGTTTCAATGGCGATTTTATCTTTTCCAGTTCTCAGAAAAATCTGATTTTTAAAACTGATATTTTTCCTATTTACCCTTTTCTAGTATCTAACCATTTTTTGATTAATCTAATTATTTATAACTAAAAGAGAAGCGAGAATAATATATTCTTCATTGATAGGGTGATGAAATAAATATAAAAAGACCTAAAAGATTTTTAGAAATTTTCTGTAATCTTTTAACCTATCAGAAAAAAGTTTCAATTGATGAAAAGAAACGAATTTCATATTACAAAGAAATTTAAGTCGAAATTCATTCGACTATTATTATTATTTTTTATATCAAACTTCAGGATGATATTTGATATATATTTTGGGGATTCTCGAAGAGTCTATTCAATGAAATTCACTTGGACCGTACTGACTGTATAAAGCTTAAAAATAGCCCACATGTAAAATAGAATAAATTCATGATTAAGCTGGTAATAAAAAATGACATTATGTATAGGTTGACGTCATATTTACTTGGTAAAATATTTTAATTGATTTAACATGAAATATTACAGCACATGACTCGATTGAATCAAAACTTTTCAGAGAAATTGTGATATATAAGCTGATTAACAAGTAAGATTGTGTATTAGAATTTACAATTGTTAAGAAATATAAATTTAATATTAATGAATAGTTTTTATTGTATTGAGAGGAAATAAAAGTTGTTAAAAATTGTTACACCACTTAAATCCAGTAAATGAAGTTTTTTAAATATAAAAATGAATTGATTTTAGAAAAAAGTATACAGAGACAGACAGTCATATATATATATATATATAGAGAGAGAGAGAGAGAGAGACAGAGATACCATCAAATTCTTCGTATAAATCGTACAGGTCAAATCTATCTAATTCCTGCTAGTCGGCTCTTTGGAAGGCTTTCAGTAATTTCGAATTAATGAGAACGTCGAAACAATGTATCGTATTTCTTCAGCGGGCAACAATGATCTGTTGTGTGATGTAAATCTGGAAATAGCTCTATTAATCGATTCAGTTTCATACATATATCAGTACGTCCACATAGAGGTAAACGTTCGAGTTTGAAATTTACGGAGAAAAACCGTTTGCTCATTAAATATAATGAGCTCGAAATGTTTTCACGATAATGAGATAAATTCAATTAATTATAAAGCATGTCCGTTTAAATTAATGCGCGCGGTCGTCGATTTTTAATTTATATTCTAAAATTAACTTGGAAAATCACAATGTTATCTTTTTAACAATGAACGCTTCTGTACACGAATCGATTTTTAATTAGTACTCATTATATAAGTATATATATATATATATATATATATATATATACATATCATTTTTTTATAATAAATCAAACGATTCGATTGTCAAATATCGAGATTTCCGGAATCCCCGCCGTCCATTCAAAACAACAATACTAATTATCAAAAAATTCCGGCGGGTCCGTCGCGTCGCAAAAAAGCGTACCGCGAACAAATGTGTGAAAATCTCGTATTAACAACAAGTTTTTGTGTACGTCCTTCGCGCGATAATCAAAAGCCCCTTTGACAAATTAGTACCACGAATTTTCCACTGTGTCTACTTTCAAGAGAAATGAGAGAAACGTCGAGTCATCTTTGTGTATCACACATTGGTTGTGAAAGCACTTCTGAATAAAGTTTCGAGATAAATGATTCAAAGAAGTAGTTTATACAAAAGCTCAGACATGACACGTTTTAACGAACCGGTATAATCAAATGTAAATTTTAACGTCCGTATTAATGACAACATTAATTACAGACCATTGTTGTTGGTTGCTGCTCTCGAACGGACTTGAAAATATTTATATGCGTTTTAACTATATAAATACATATTATACATATATATATATATATATATATATATATATATATATATATATAGTGAGAGATAAATAAATAAACATACAATGAAATTGAAATAAAACACAAAAAACAACATCCATTCAATCTGATGAAAAAAATTATCCTGTAATCCATCTTTCATTCATTTGAAAAAGAACAATTTAAGGAATAAACTAGTAAAAAATTCTTAATTATAAATAATTGTAATAAAAAGATCTATAGAGTTAATAAATATAAAAAAGAAAAAATCTGTAAATGAATAGAAGTACTTTAAAAAGCTACATTATTAAAAATCAGTTTACTAATTTAATAAAACATATCATTTACGTTTATTACAGATAACAAAGACTTCTGGCGTGTTTTTCTATCAGCGAAAACATTTTTCTATTATACAAGATCTCACCGTAGCGACATACACGGAATAAATGAGAGAACGTGAGATTTTATTAAGAAAATTGTAGGTCATTTCATTATAAGGAACTTCAACTGAAAACTAGAATTAATCAGCTGGTTTTTCTACAATTTCATCTCGTTTGAAATGTCAGAATGAGAGTCTCTACTGAGCTATTTATTTTTCTGTTTTCGTATAGTGTAAGCATTTGTTCTACATTGAAAGGTGTACTGAATAGATATGAATATGTCTGAGTATTTTTTAGGAAACACTTTTTGAAAATTAGAATTAACTTTTTTTAAACAAATATTTTTATTTGATCGAAAAGAAACATTTTATAAGTTGATATCTTTATATTCTTTTGTGAAAAAAGGTTTTTGGAAATTCAACCAATATCAAAAGTTTAGTTAAAAAAATGGAAATTAATTTAATACTTAAGAAGCTTTATTCACAAATAGATTTTTTGTCACAGTAAACTTCTGAGACAGGCAAAATTAATGTTTACAAATCTTTTTTAGATTTTTCTGTACTTTGGCCCTTATAATATGATACAAATCGTTATAAAAATACCCATTAGCAATAATCAAAAGTAATTTATGAAACATTTTTGAGCAGAAACATTTTTTGTGGTTTTTGAGTTGAAAAAAGAATTGACACTTAATTAACAACTGTTGTGAATGTGATGAATAAAGAATTCATCCGTGAAAGAAAACTGTTCAAGTTTTTCTTATTATAAGTACACATATTTATATGCAAGCTAATTATCTGTATGACTGGAAAATAGTTTGATATTTTCAACTACAACACTTCAATTAAATTAAAATTGATTGACACTTAATTAACAACTGTTTGTAATATTAATTATTTGCAAATTTTAATAAAATATTCGTTCAAACAGGAAACTATTTTAAAATATAAACATATATCTATATATGTTCTTCCAGGTTTATTAAATTTTAATTAACGCCCCTGAAGTTGAAAATATTACAAATCGACGATTTGGAATATACTTTTAAAATTATTTGAAGAGATAATAATTCTCTTCATACATAAGATGATAAAAAATCGAAAATAACTCGATAATTGCTTCTTAAAATCACAGAAGCAATGTTATAAAACGTGTATTGATCTCGGCACGCCCTTCGTTTACCATCAAACAGAATCGAATTAACAAACAATAATAATTCCAATTGAGCTAGTCGAAATCTCGTCTATGGCTCTATTATCCTTCCCTAATTCTATTAAGTTCTCGTCTGAGCCTGATACAGGAATGATAGTGACTTGATCGACGCCTTATAGATAACACACACCCCAAGTCTTCAGATGTATCTGTATTTGACAACGTACCATATCTAAAACGTTAAACATTAAGTTCCACGTCGATGACTGTAGGGTTGAACACTGAACATACACAATCCGTTTCTCGGTGAATAACGTACGAGAAAATTTCAGTACAGTAAAACTGTATAACGCAACAAGTTTAAACGAGTACAATGGAACACAAGATAGAAGATGTCCAATTAGTTAACAAAATAATTCACAGTGCTCGGTGTGCCGTTACGGACTGATCTGTTTTCTTTAAACGATATTCAAAAGTGTCTCGCTTGTAGTTTTTTTTTTCAAAAAAAAAAAGAAACAAATACTTGTACAGCCGAATCGAACTCGTTCATATGAATAATATTTTAATATAACCTTGTATATGTCTTTTTTATATAAATATTGGATTCCTGCTACACGTTTTTAAATATCGTCTCGTGTACGGGACATATCTGTGGATAGATATATGTAAGAGATAAAATACACATTGTTTCACACGTTCAATATTTGTTTAGAATTAGTGTGACATGTTTTCGTTGTGTGAAATATATTTAGTGTATTCTATTGTAACAACGCAACACGTGTTCAACAAATAAATCTCAAACGTACCATACAGTATTATTTATGTGTGCTCGAATATTATTAATTTTGATATTTACATTGGAGTATTAGTTATTTATAAACATTCTGTTCAGATATACTAATTACAAAGAGTATTATTGCAAGTATTCGAATACACCAGATGGAATAATGTTTTGGAATGGAAGTATCTTACTTCAATTTCTACTTTTTACAACATGGAAATAAGTAAAGTTTAGATAACTCATAAAAAATCACAGTTTAAAAATTGTTTATAAAATTCAAAGTATTAATAAAAGTATCAAGTGTTTAAATAAAACTTTATGATTGGATTACGTTTTATTTTCGAATATATTTTGTAATAAAATTGAGTGTTTTTTCAACATAAACACAATTTCAATAAGAAGAAACTTTCCAACACCATTTAATGCCTATATACATACATTTATTTATAAAGATACACAAATATATATATATATATACTTGTGTATGTATGTTCATAAAATATATTTATACAGAACATCAAAGGAACCATAATGGATCAGAAACGGAATATAAATTTTAAATTCTTTACCTAAACATTTGAACTTAGCGAAAAACAAACAACGTTTTTCAATCTGTTTATATGTTTTCAGATTTGTCAAATATATACATTTGAATTTAAGAAAAAGTCGGAGAAAGATGTTATAACATTCATTGGAAAAAGAATTTGTTAAAAAATTGAATTTCCCTTTTTAATTACAAATCTTGAAATAAATCTTTACTGAAATTTTGAGTATTGTATATATATATATATATATATATATATATATATATATATATATATATATATATAATGTATATAATTTATTTAGGCACACTTAAATATTTAATTTCCTACTAACATGAGTTCAATCTGCAAATATTTGTCAAGAAAATCAGAATTATCATCTGTAATTTACACAAATTAATTTAAATTTGTGTTTAAATCATGTAATGAGACTAAAAATTAATCTATTAAGTGGTAATCTTCTCAGAAGATTAACAGCCTTTATTTACTGGAAAATTTAATTTTTTCAACCGAACAAAAATACTAACTGATTAAAAAAAAGATGAAAGAACATAATTTATTAAAGAGAATGTTTATCAAGGAGTAAGTCTATGAGATAAGTGTTTTAGAAAAAGAGGGATTTATCAAATGGAAACCTATATTTTATATTTCTAAATTCTCCATTTATGTGCTCGAAGTAAATAAGATTTTTCTATACTTTGATACTCTGCGGATGTTAGAATAGTTACCGAAATGCATGTAAGTAACAATTAAAAAGTATCAATGATCGTTCATTAAATATTTTTCTGGTTTGTGAAGTAAAAAGAAAATAATTAATTTGTGAAATCGTTGTTAAACTAAGTAACGAACGATTTGAACGAGTCAAGGAGATTTTTTTTAAACTCCGATAAAACATGTCTGAAAATATACATTTGTAGAAGACTTAGAATCTAAGTCGTTTTATATTATAGTTGACATCATTCTAACAAGATTTATCGACTCGACTGTCAGACATCATTTATTAGAACTGGAATATATTCTTAAAAAGTATAAAAAAAAAATATTAAAAATGTCTATCTGGTAAACTAAAACCTCTTGTATCGTCCTGTAGCAACAAAAACGACAAACTAGATATTTGAAATTGTTATCATAAACTTGATATTCTTGATGAAAAATTTATCTTTGAAGTATTTGTATGAAATTGCTTTATTGTATATATATATATATATATATGTATTAGATTGAAGTGTTGAAAGCTGTCGAAAGATTTTATTATCTTGAAAATACACGCTTGAAATTTGCCATCAAACTGAGATTATATGAAAAGCGTCATTTATACAAAACGTTTAATTAAGATTCTATAGGCAGATCAAATAAAATTTACAGCTGTCCTTTGGCAATGTAAACGTCAATACAGAACAACAGCTACAGAGCTACATTACTAATTTTAATTAAACTGTAATTAATACTCGATGTTCTAATATGACACAAACGGTGTCGATTCGAATAGCCAATTGATCCGTCTTCAAGTAGAATGTCGAGAGAACTCGTTCGGTGATCTTAATTGACTTTTTTGTTATCTGCGTTCTTTCAAACAACCGTTACTGTCTGACATAACTCAATAGAAAATATTATTCTTGACCTTACCGAATACAATCGTCGTTCGGCTCAGAATCGAATGAGGGATGAGATGGGTTTTTTGAATGAAAACATGTATGAGATGATTGAAAATTTCATCAAAAAATCGTTGAGGTTTTATTGGAAAAATATCAGAAACGTGTGTGATGTTTATTACAACTGCATTAAGATTGAAATTTCGTGAATAACGTTTAAAGCACTTTTTTTAAAGAGATGGTGTAGAACGGAGAACAGAGAAATTGTGTAATTAATTTATCGACAATAACTGAAGATGAACGATCAATTAATTTATATTCAAGCACGGTTTAATACCGGCAGTTGTAAAGTTTTAATAACAATTTCGAATAGATTGAAACTTTACATCATTAGAAATTAATAATTACAATAATTATAAGGGTGTTAGTGTCAACTATAGATTGACCTAAAATGATAAGTATCTATGAAATATTATATGTATTTTTTTAAGATTTATTATGAATATAGCTCTGGAATTGCGGTTTAATTCAGTTTCACAAATAAGAATTTTCTTCTCATCTCATAAACCATGAGACATTTTAAAATTATAAACCAAATATAAATATTAATCACAATTCTGTCTTCGGAGAAAAATTGAAAAGTTATGGTCATAAGCGATAATAAAAAATCATCAATGATTATTTATTAAACATTTTTGATCAGAAATATATTATAAAAAATATCTATATATTAAAACTACTAATTGTCAACCCCAAAGTGTCAATATGTCCCTTTTGAGAACAAAATATCTTACACTAACTTCTTTATTCGTTTGTAGTTAAATAAATATAAATCACTTTTCCGTTTCGAATCATGGATATTTTAATGAATTTAATAAATTGTCTCTCACCACAAAAACCACCAATAACTGAGATTCTTCTATATCTTAGAGCTCGGAATATGATGGAATTGATATCGAAATTGTCATAAGCAATAATCAAAAATAATCAATGATTATTTATTAAACATTTTTAATCAGAAAAATGTTATATAAAATGTTTATATATTAAAGCTAGTAGTTTTCAACTCCAGAGAGTCAATATGTCCCTTTTGAGAACAAAATATCTTACACTGCCTTCTTTATTCGATTGAAATTAAATAAATAAAAAAAAAACACTTTTCTATTTCAAGTCATGCATATTTAAAAGAAGATAGTTTTCATAAATGAATTTTTTTCACCACATAAATCATCAACAACTGAAATTCTTTTATATCTTAGAGCTCAGAATATAATGGAATTGATATCGAAATGGTCATAAGCAATAATCAAATATTATCAATCATTATTGTACATTTTTGATTAGAAAAATTTGTGAGGTGAGTAAACAACTCATGTGTGAAAATCTGTAAAGATTTTAAAGCTGACTAGTTTCAGGAATTATTTAAAAAAATTTTATTTGTTAGTTTTTATAAAAAAAAAAGATGAATTCGACCCTGTATCGACGGACTCGGCTACATAGATACATAATAAAATCAGATATTATCTGGTTATATGTGTATAAGTCTGTGATCGTTTGTGTGTCCCATACGTGAACACTTCTTTCCGTCTAATAAATATTCTTTTAAAAATCTCTAGTTCGGATAACATACAAGCAGAGAGATAAATTTATATCGATACTGGATAACCCTAGTTATCGAAACAGTTACTTGCGAAGCTCTATCTGGTCGACAGGCATGCGGGCAACTTGAATGGTGGAATCAAGAGCTCAAGCATTCGGATTGTGCAGAAGGGATGAGCGCGATATGAAGGAAGGAAGGAAGGAAACGGCGGCTGCATGAGCGACTCTCAGTCTCAGACTGAGGTAAAATAATGATAATTCAACGTACGCACGGACTGAAAGACGCTTACGTGCAGGAGGATATAACGTCAATCTGTGCGCTGTGTGGCCCGAAGATGGAAAAATAATTTGAAAATATACGGGCGGATTTCGTACGGGAAACGGTCGCGTAGACGTGTATTATGGAGATATGGGGAAATTTACGTGCGCACGCGACGCAGAGACGGTTTCAGACAACGTTTTTATTAATATTTTATATGAGAGCGGGCTGATATTGGAGCGAGCGCTCGCCGAGTGCGTGCGTTTGCATGGGGACGAGTCGCGCGGTTATTGAATATCATGTGATATTATTCGGGCGCGGGTACATATTTTCATATATATTGTGTAATATCAAGAAAACTGTATGTCTCTGATACAGTCTGGTTATGAACTGTGCATGCAGCCACTTCATGAGCACGACGATTGTTTCATTTTGATGATAGTTCTACTAAACGGATATTTGTTCATGTACACAGACCGGCATACCGGAAGATCCGGCTGGAATTCACCGCTAATATATATTATAGTCGAACAATGTAAGACGGAAAAATATTATAAGAATAGATGATTGTAGTGTCTCGAAAAAGATATCACTGTATAAATACATAAATGTATACAAAACAAGTATTTTTCCTTCGAATTGGTATCATCGCGTGAACAGAAAGTCTGAAACCGTTTTTCGTGTCATTTGTTGAAATAATAAACATATTGAGCGTACAAATTAATTCGGTTCCTCAAATAAATATTTACAGAAAAATGGAATACATTTCAATCCATTACATATCTTTAATTTTTTATACAATTTTGTTCTATCTATCAAGTAACTGACGAATCCCTTTCCGAAAAAAAATATCGGCTTTAAGTCGATAAAGTTGTCAATACATTTTCAGACCTGTTCCACTGTTCTACTATTTTTGAATATTTTATGCGACGCAACACCTTCTCCCAAAGCTGGACAAATCGTTCCCGCGGCTTCGGCAGCATTTTTTTTCACTTCGAATGCGAAAATTATGCAATATGCTGCTTTTTAGACGCTACTGTTGTTTTGTGAGTTTATGACAACTACTTGCCTAAAATATATAGAGGCTTTTAAAGGTTCAGATTGACACTTAAATATCCTAAAACGACAAAAAATATTTTTGATACTAAATTAATGTTTATAAATGATTTTTTAAACCCATCCGACAAACCATCAAAAAATGTTCAATAATTGATTCTTTGGTCATTGTTTTATCGTTCTTGATATCAATTTCAATTGAGATGGGATCACAAACAGTATGGTAAAGTAGAGAAAAATATATGAAATTTTTCTCTTCATTAATCAATCAAAATATCTTGTACAAGTGAATTCTTTTTTCACCTCAACAACTTCACACCACAAACATTTTTCTAGTCAAAAAATAAGTATTAACATATTGAACTTATTTTGAGACTTGTGGAGTGAAAAGAAATTCATTTTTGAATGTGAATGTAGTCATAGTATCAGAACTGTATTGTGAAATAAAAATGTGTCATACTTTTTTAGATTGATTCAGATTAATTACGAATCAGTTGTACCAACAGCATCTAAGAGAATCGGCTCGGAAAAATATATTTTCAACAATAAAACACTAGGCCTGTAACAACATTCGCTTTCACAAATAAATTCTTTTTTATATCCACAAACCATAGACACTTCTTCTGATCAAAAATATTCAATGACTGATTATTGATCATTTTCGACTGTTGCCCTACGTACAGTCCAATTGAAATACCATCATCGTCCAAGCATCAAATACATGATTCATACAATATTCTTATACAGTATTTATTCTGTGATTATGCTTGTTATTCGTATCGATGTTAATGAACATTTAATTATCTACAACGTTTTCGGTTTTTCAGTTAACGCACTCGACGGCTGTTTTTTCCGCTGTACGCTGTATCCTAATTTCTGTGGTCTCGTAAAAAAAAACACCAGTTCGTTTTACATTCCTGCCAGTTTGATCGTTCTTTTGTAAAAAGCTTTTAGACTGAAATTAAATCGCACTTCATTTGAAATTGTAACGAACAACAATTTATTTCATACGGTACTTTCGCGCGGTAACTTTTAATGATTTAGAATTAATGTATTTCGATTTGTAAAAAATATTATAATGTATCACACATACACACACATATATATATATATATATATATATATAATATTATTTCAAGTATTCACAGTCGGATCTCTTTTTTATTTCAATACAAGCGATTTCGAAATTTGAGATTTTATTTCTGTCGATTTTAATTTCTAGTGTCCTGTATGTATGTAAGTTTCTATTTCTTCTATTTCTACAGATAAACAATTGTCACTAACATTCATCTTCATAACATGTATTTAACACTGTAGTTAAATTGACATGCAGAAAATAATTTTCTACTCGTTCCACAAAGCATAAGAAATTTTGCTAATTAAAAATGTTCAGTCATTAATTATTAATCATTCTTATATGGAATTTAATGCTAATTCTATCATCTTCAGATCATTAAGGTAAAGAAAAATTCGTTAATTCACTGAAGATCATAGAACCGTTCTCTCTATTGTCTCTGATTTGTCTCTATAAAAAAAAAAACACATATTCTTGTATCGTCAAAGTTTCTGTATTCTATGAATATCTGTCATGTATGATTATCAATCTCTGTATTATATTCGACACGTGTCTCATCTTTATGCAGCTGTAGATAACTGTCAGCTGGGTAAAGATGGCACATGTATCTACACAAGTAATAGAAAATAAAAACTTGTATGATTCTAATCGTATAGTTACATTTTTCTCTCTTTCCCTCTCTCTCTCTCTCTCTCTCTCTCTCTCTATATATATATATATATATATATAAAGAGATAGAAATGTGACTATACAATTTCTATATGATTCTTCATTATCAGAACATATAAACAGAATTTATGAATCATATAATAATCGTATAGTCACATTTCTTCTACTCTCTCTCTATATATATATAGAGAGAGAGAGAGTTGAAGAAATGTGATTATACTACTCTCTCTCTCTATAGAGAGAGAGAGAGAGAGAGAGAAAGAGAGAGGAATATAAATGTGAGTATATGATTATTATATGATTCTCCAGTATCTAACAGATCAAAATTTAAACAGAATTTTTGGGATCATATAATAATCGTGTAGCCATATTTCTAAACCTCCTCTCTCTCTCTATCTATCTATATATATATATATATATATATATATATATATATATATATATATATACATATATATATATATATACGTATATAAAAAAAATAATTTATTTGTGAAGAAGATAGAGAGAGAAATTCGTAACAATTACCTTTTAATAAAGCAACTAATTGAAACCAAATCCATGTCAATTATTTTTTAAATGTGTAATCTGAAATCGACGCCTGAACGAATGTTCTTAACACTAATTGTTTAATTTAATGTTGTTCGCTACATAATTGGAACAGAAATATAAACGTACCTTTAATTGTTGTACGTGTTTTTCTTTTTAAATCGAAGATCTGACATTCGAATTAAATTTGATACGACTTAATTAATCATTAAGTACGGCATAATAATGTTATCGTCTCGAGACTAATTGCTCTTGGAACTCAACGTCGTTGATTTATATCTTTTTTCGTTGCTATTGTCTTATCGGTCGACTGTGTACATTGTGCTGTAGTCGGTTCATAATTTGCAAACGGGAACATCTTATATCAATATAAATATTCAATCGGGCGTGTCTAACATTCATCTCGTTTCTCAGTAAACATAAATGTTGATCTATTATTTCACTACACAATTAGAAAATCTAACTGAACATAAATAATCGAATTTATCACTTAGTGACATATGTTTATATGCTTTTTTATGAATTTTAATATAAAAAGGAACAATTAATTTTCGTTGACGATACGAGTATCAAAATAATATTAGATAAAAAAAAAACGATAGTGTTCATAACCGGTGCTATTGGCTGACAGTCTGTTAGGAGATGTTTTTTCTATGCATTAAACATATTATGCAGCAGCGGTCCTCCGTTCAAATTTCTTAACGAGCAAAAAATATTTCTTGTTACACATATCGTCACCGCTTATAGTCCGTAACATCTAGACTACCTACGTTCTTAATACATTTTTTTATATATTCAAAAATCTATTTATGCTCGTCGTCGCCATCACATCAAACGTCATCATGATTATGTGTTTTATACATATATATATATATGTATGTATATGCATATAAACATGGTGTCCCACTGAAGAGAAAAAATTTAAAAACAGGCCTATCCACTTGCCAAGTAAAATTAAGTGATACATTATTATTCATGACCATTTAGTAAACATGGGACAGTGGGTTCAGTGTACACCGAGCTTTCGCTCTGATATCATTTTACAAAAATGGCAAGTCTGCCACAACTATACAACGGCTACCCTGCAATCATTATAATAGTCCAGATCGTGGACAGATACCGACCGGTCATGCTATCAACTTGCAGGTTCACAGTTTTGAGGTTCCGCATTAAATTTGAAGCATTAATGGTCCAGAAGAACAGTAAGAATGTCGGAGAACATTGACCGTGCTAGAGTCGCTGTAACGTGCAGCCCGTGAACACTCATCTGCAGCGAACATTAGTGACACATCAGATACATAGAGATTTTAATTTCAATCCGTTGAAACATTTAAATTTTTCAGTAATTAGTAGATACTGATTTGTCTGCTCGTATGAATTTTAGTATAGATATATTAGTATATCTGGATGAAGATGAAAATATGATTAATAATTTATTCATATTAGATGAATAGTATTTTAATTTAATGTGAATAAGCAGAATAATTGATATTCGAGTACTGAGAACCCACTTGAATCACATAAAAAGACACTGCATAGTCTAAAAGTTATTTTCTGGTGTGTAATTTCGTCTTTCGGTATTATATGGCCATTTTTCTTCGAACACGACACCGAAAATTCCATAAAAGTTAATGAATACCGCTAATTAATATAATTAAAACATTTTTGATATAAGAATTAATTCGATTTCCACAAATTACATGATTTGAGTAAGATAAGGCAACAAGTCATACCAGTAGAGTATTCATGGGTGCTCTAAGACCACTCTTTCAGAATCATATCATTTATAAAAATTGTGATATTGTTTGATCAGCAAGATCTCCAGATTTGATTGGGTGTGATTATTTTCTTTGCGGTTATCTAAAGAGTAAGGTATATACTGATCATCCACACAAAATCCATGAATTTAAATTAAAAATCCAACAAATAATTGCAAGGATTCTACCAGGCATGTTAAATGAAAATTTCCAAATAAGATTACAGGAATGCATGCGTCGAAATGGTACTCATCTATCAAGCGTTATTTTTAGAAAATAAAATGGCCTCATATACTAAATAAGAATATGTAAAGATAATTGTTTAAAAATAAAAACTCATTTAATTATTGAATTTTAAAATTGGCCCGTTCCTCGTGCACCTTGTATAAGAAGTGACATTAATACAATGTTTGATCGAATGAAATAACATGGAATTGAAATCATCGAATACTACTTTGATCAAGTTTATTAGTTGATGAAATTTTAATTTTTAATCCTATTCTATCTGATGCGGAAATAGTGAAATCTGTTTTGTTGGAAACTTAGTTTTTATATAAAAATAATAATAAAATAAACACAGTTCTGTACATTACTCCAAAACGAAAAAGTAGAAACGAATTAAAGTACACATTGATATCTTTTACAAATCAATTTTTCAATCAAAAAATCTTTCATTTCATTTCCAAAAATCGATCGATCGTACTAAACAATTTTAATGAATGTCATCCGCTCTACTTGAACAGATTTCACAGTTTATAAAAAAAAACACTGAATATCATCTGAAACAACTTCCGTTATATCTTTTCGATTTCATTTGTAAATAAAAACGTATCTGTACGGTTTCCTTTTCATCGGAAATACCAAATAATGTCTATTATTATAAACACACAAAACGGTTCACAGTACGTATCGATGTTTCGATTCGGCTCACGTTGGCAACGAATCACGCTTATATAAATTTCTCAAATCGAATCGGCATGCATAAAGATTGAATATGTCAACATTTACCAGGTGAGATACCTCGACATATAAACTACAAGTCACAATCGATCCGTCAAAAAGAATGAAGCGACAGATAAAGGAAACGAGGAAATCAAATCAATGAACGATTTGATTATATAAACATATATATATATATATATATATATATATATATATACATACATATACATACACACACACATGTGTGTGTGAGAATGTGTGTATTTGAAACCCTGAGGTGCGGTAGTCAGCTGGTCGCCCGGCAACAGTAGCACAAATGGCAGACAAGCGAACGAAAAGCAGTGCACATCCCCGAGGAAGATGTTGTTATTGTAACAACTCTGCGAAGGCAGTATGGAAGCCCCGTTGTGTTTATTAAATACTACATGTACGGTGCACGCCGTCAACCCCCACCGTTCTGTGGTTTGCGCGTCGTGTGTAACAGCACTTTTATAAACAGAATCAACATTGTTAATGTTTTAATGAGTTTATTATTTACGATTCTGTACGTTTACATTGTTAATAAAAAATCAACAGAGGTAATCGACAGTGAGTATTGATTGAAATGCATAATTTACATTTGAATATTTCGAATGGCGATACTCGAAATCAAAATTAATCAATCGTATTAACTTTTGTTTATATATGTATATATATATATATATATATATATACAGAGAGAGAGAAAAAGAGAAAAAGCTGAAAAACATCAACATGTACATAGATGAAGATTATGATACAGAAATAGAGAAAATAAAAATATTTTCACTAATAATCTATAAATATTTACTGATGGCCTTTGTCTCGGTGAATAGCTTTATCTACAACATGATCGCTTCATCTATCCATGGATTCTCGCTTTATCTACCACAATAAGAGCGAATGAATGAAATCGACACGTACATACATGAAAATTATGGTATGGAAATATGATCTGAAATATGATGGAAATATAGTATCTTAGTCAGAAGATGATTGCATCTCTATCGAAATATATATAAGCAACAATTGAACATTTATTGAAGATTACTGACTAGAGAAATATCAGTATGTTTCGTGCGATCAAAATCGAATATATTTGTGAAAGTGACACAAACATGTTTAATCAATATTTATTCTTACCGTGTTTATTGAAAATTTGTAACAGTGGGGCTAAATTGTACAAACGAATCCAGAATAAATGTTAATGCCCAGCTTAATACGAAAACAACGTGCTCTATGCATTTTCCTAAAATTTTCATCGAGCAAAATGTGTACATCCATTGTTTCTAACTAGAAACGCTGTTATTTAAGTGGACATCTCGTAAACGTGAGCGAAACAGTGAGATTTACAAATTAAAAAGATTCTCTCTACTAATTGGACACAAAACGAGAAAAACAAACAATTGTTTTTTAATGACGTTTACAGTTTTTCAACGACAATTTATTTTTCTTCCTCCCCCCCATTGAATATACAGTTCTTCGTTACAAATCCTGTATCAGGAATTATTTATGTAATCGTACAAATGAATCAATATCTACTTACAAGTATTAAAACACATTTTTAAAAAAATAAACCTGTTCAAAAATTATTCTAATAATTAAAAAATAGAAAATAATTACTTGTTATATATTTTTTTATTTTCATTTCCATTGCACCGACAGTGTCAGTGCATATATATCAGTAACGATAAACGAATGCATATCCATTAACAAACCTAATGAATATTTATATAAAATTAATGTACGGTTATAAAATATTCAGTAATTCATTTACACATCCAGAACATTCATACAATGTTATGGATAGATAATTTATATTCATTTATTTAATAATTTCAGTGATTATTTAATGTCTTTTTTTACAAAAAAAAGATACACATTTGCATATTTGTTTAAATTATTTTTTTACAATCGTTGAATACGTTTCAATGTCGTCTCATTGAAAACGTATAAAGGAATGGAAGACAAACGAATTAAAAAACATTTATAAAGAAAAATGTGTTGATTATTAAAAGATTAATAAGTATTGACTTTCAAACTAGATTTAAATAATTGACCTTTTCATTTTTGTAAAGAAATGGATTGTTTTATCACATGAATATTTTTATATAAAAATACTTTTGATTAAAACCGCATTCTACATCGTTTTTATTTGTTCAGAGAATAAACAAGAGGTTGTATGTGGATTTTAAACAAGAATAAATGTGTAATAAACAAGAGCCGTATAACATACCCATAGTTGTGAGAACAGATAAGTTAAGCTAAATGGAACAATGTAAGTACATTGGACGCACTACGCTCTTTCTTAAAAATTTAATCCTGCAAAATATTTGTATGCATTGTTTGTTCGTGGCTGTAAAGTACAGTTAGTATGTAAAATATTTTAAGTAGACAGATTTATAAATTGATACTCTTTTATGAAGTAATTGAGCAAAGTAGGAAGTTGCAGATTAGTTTAATTCGGTGTATATCACGAACAAGTCGTGTTCTTTTCTCAAATGCACCTATATCTATTTTATTTTTTTATTTATTGAAATAATTAAAACGAAAAAAATGGAAGGAGTCTATTTTTATTATGGAAAAAATTGCATTTGTAATAAAAAAATAAACAGATTTTTTTAAAATATTTAAATAAATATATATATATATATATATATATATATATATATATATATATATATATATATATATATATATATTAGAACAGATTTTTATTTCGAATATAAAAGCCCTGAGAGGTTTTGACATTTTAATAAATTATGATTCGTTGTTTATTAAAATTTAGTGTTTATTCATAGGATATGAGAGTTCTGACTGTAAAGAAGATATCAATTAATAAAAATAATTACTCTGAAATAAAAGTTATGTCTTAGAAACTTTCAATCAGACATTACATGCGTCTTAAACTTTTTAGGAAAATTTTCTTTAGAAAAACAAGGATTTATGACAATAAAATATTTGGCAGTTACATAATTATTTATCTAAATAATTATTCTCAGGAACATTTCTTCAGGAATATTTTCTTTTAGAAAAAAAAAGATTTATAACAATACGATAAGTCAAATTGACATTCACATAATTATTTATCTAAATATGGAACGTATGAGATAAAAGTTGTATGATTTATGATATATTTTTATTTTAATCGACATAATTCAGCTCAATAGTTTTTGTCCGTCCAAACAAATAATATTGGGTTTTTTGCAATAAATTTATTAAACTTCAAAGTTATTTTATGATTAAATTCTGTACTATTTTTTATAAAATTGCAATATGACATAAAGAGTTAAATATAAAAGTAGTTGTTATAAGATTTTAATTATAAAAAAAATATTTATTTTTAGAGGAATGTTAAATTTAATACAGTACACATATTTTGATTGATTATAAATTTCAAACATTCTATAAAACCGATTACTGGTATTTATTTATACTTCCAGAGATCAACAATTAAACTATTTATTCATAATTTTACTCCAATTATATTTTTTTGACGCTCTGAGTATTTTTTATTTGATAATTGCTGTATTGTTCCCTTAGAACGACTTTTTTGTGTCTTAGTGTTTCATAAATTATTTATTATATCATTTTCATCTTTTTCTTATCAAAACGTTTAACACGTGATTATTTTCCACTTCAATAACGGTTTAAACACATTTTATCTCTTTTAAATTATTGCATGGATTTGTAAATGAATTTAAAATTTGTTATTAACTTGAAAAACAATAATATTTTTCTAAATAACCATTATTGCGTGTTGGAAATTAGTTTTTTTTCTAGTATTGAGTGTCAGCTATTTATATCAGATTTACTGCTCAAAAAAAGTAAAAATCAAAAACATACAAAGAAATGGAAAATAAACGAATTAAAAAACATGTTTTATAAAGAAAAATGTGTTGATTATTAAAAGATTAATAAGTATTCACTTTCAAACTAAATTTAACTAGTTGACGTTTTCATTTTTGTAAAGAAATGGATTGTTTTATCACATGAATATTTTTATATAAAAATACTTTTGATTAAAATCGTATTCTACACCGTTTTTATTTATTCAGAGAATAAACGAGAGGTTGTATGTGGATTTCAAACAAGTATAAATGTGTAATAAACAAAAGCTGTATAACATACCCGTAGTTGTGAGAACAGATAAGTTAAGCTAAGTAGAACAATCTAAGTACATTGGACGTGCACTATGACCTTTCATAAAAATTTAATCCTGCAAAATATTTGCATACGTTGTTTGTTCCTAGATGAAAATTACAGTTAGCATGTAAGGCATTTTAAAAAGACAGATTTATAAATTGGTACTCTTTTATGAAGTAATTGAGCAAAGTAGGAAGTTGCAGATTAGTTTAATTCTGTTTACGTCAAGAACAAGTCGTTTTATTTTCTCAAATACACTCATATCTATTTTCACCTTTTATTTAATCAACTAATTAAAACGAAAAGAACGGAATAGCTTTATTATTTATTATGGAAAAAATCACATCTGTAATAAAAAAATAAACAGATTTTTTTAAATATATATATATTAGAACAGATTTTTATTTCGAATATAAAAGTGCTGTGACGTTTTTGCATTTTAATAAATTATGATTCATTGATTACTAAAATTTATTATTTGTTAATAGGACATGAACGTTCTGACTATAAATAAGATATTAATTAATAAAAATAATTTCTCTCTGAAATAAAAGCTATGTTATTTAAACTTTCAATCGAATTTTACATCCGCTCTAAACTTCTCAGGAAAATTTTCTTTTAGAACAAACCGAGATTTATAACAATCGGATAAGTCAAATTGGCAGCCACATAATTATTTATCTAAATATGGAACGTATGAGATAAAATTTGTATGATTTATGATATATTTTCATTTTAATCGACATAATTAAGCTCAATAGTTTTTGTCCGTCTAAACAAATAATATTTTTTTGCAGTAAATTTAGTAAGCTTCAATGCTATTTTATGATTAAATTCTGTACTATTTTTTATAAAATTCCGATATTACATAAAGAGTTAAATATAAAAGTAGTTGTTATATGGTTTCAATTATTAAAAAATTATATATTTTTAGAAGAATGTTAAATTTAATACAGTACACATATTTTGATAAATTACAAGTTTTAAACATTATTTTTAATCGATTACAGGTATTTATTTATACTTTCAGAGATCAACAATTAAACTATTTATTCATAATTTACTCTAATTATACTTTTTTGACACTCTGAGTATTTTTTATGTTATAATTGCTGTATTGTTCCCTTAGAACGACTTCTTTGTGCCTTAGTGTTTCATAAATTGTATTTATTACATTATTTTCATCTCTTTCTTATAAAAACGTTAAACAATTGATTATTTTCCACTTTAATAACGGTTTAAACACATTTTATTTCCTTTAAATTATTTCAATGATTTGTAAATGAATTTTAAACTTGTTATTGAAGTGAAAAATGATAATATTTCCTAAATAAACATTATTGTGTGCTGGAAATTAGTTTTTTTTCCTAGAATTGAATGCCAGCTATTTCTATCACATTTACTGCTCAAAAAAAGTATAAATCAAAAACCCAATTATCTAGCGACATAACTGTGATGTATTGTGTAATCATAATTATCCCCTTTGAAAAAATTTAAATCGCACAGATTACATTCGGAGGCGTAGCTTAAATTTTATAATAACATGTTTTGTGATCAAACGATCGAATAGATTTATAGATTTTTTTCATACAAAATTATTTACTTAAATTATCATTTATTGATTTAGTTACATTTTATAAGTTAAATTATTTTTTCAGTATCGTAAACCAATTTTTAATTAGAATATAAACATTTCAGATGACATGTAATTTTATTAAATTGAATGTTCCTTTATAGAGAAGAATTTAATCTGACTTTATATATATATATATATATATATATATATATATATATATATATATATATATACTCAGATTAAATTCTTTTTAAGGACACGAGTGTATACCATTTTATCACTAGAGAATATCAGCGGCGAACCATGGTCCGCTGTAATCAGATTTCATGATGTTTCCTTTGAAGTTGAAACATCAGATTCTTCGATTTACCTAAACTAACAGTTTTATGTGGGTTTCGAACGACAAACATGTTTTTTTGATTTAATAAAAAGGAAATATAACTCAACAGGTTCTCTGATCTAATCGTGTTCAATGTCTCGCCTGAATTTCAAACTTTTATATTACCAGAAGTAAGATTTATACAAATTTTAAGTAAAGAAGCAGTTATTATAAAATTTATCTCAATTAATTTACGAATTTATTATAAGATTTGTATATTTTTTCGATATTTATTCAAGTTTTCTATTTTATTTTTAATAAAAAATGTAAATGATATTAGTTTAATGTTTAATTACAAAAAGGTCCCCTTCGGATGTGAAAAGATATGATTTTTTCTGTTTACTTTTTGATTCTTAACATATTTAATATTTAAGTGAATATAAATGTTTCGTCTCTTGAATATTTATACCTTTATCACACTAAATATTATTTTTTGTTCTTTCTAACATTTTTTGGTCAATAAAATCAATCTCATTTATGATTTAATTTTTTTAATTCGCAATCTGTGTTTCGTAAACAAAATTTCTGTGATTAAAAATATAATTTTAAAAATACTGCTGAAAAAAATATGTGAAATTTCTAATTTTTCACTAGTCTATCGATTTATGAAGAATACAGTTAATGTATCAAACATTTTTGATCAAAAAAATGGAATAAAATAACAACTGTGTTTGATAAATCTATATTCATTCCTCAAATATCATAAAGAGTTCAATAATTATTTATAGACTGTTTGGATAATGACTGGTACGCATATTTATAAAACCCTATCATACTCAGAACTATAATTTTTACATTTCCAATTTTTGAGAAACTCTGAGAATGTTGATAGCGCCATAAAGATTTGATCTACTGAATGAATTAAAGTACAAAAATGGAATAAACAATAATTTTCATTATTAAACAGAATAATATCGGAAAATACAAAAAAATTAAATAGATTTTTTTCAATGTAAATTTTAGAGCACTTTCCGTATATAGGATATATTCCCACGAGGTGAATGATGAATAATTGATTATTTAATACCAATTTTTATTTACGAAACTTGAAAGTCCTGACAGTGTATATTACCGTATTAAAGGCTTTTTCAATTTAAGAGGTTACATTTCATGATGTAAAACTGACAGCTGTATTTTTTTGACATTTGTCAAGTGTTGACATTGTCATTTTTAGTTATGGATTTATATACAACAAAACAACGGATTGAATTAATAAAGATGGTCGTTCTATAAAGAATACATTTCATAAATTAAACTATATTTATTCTCGACATATTTGTCTATCTGAATCAACAATTTTTCGATTAATGAGTAAATTTGAAGAGATTGGATCGGTTAAAATCCTGTAGAAAAATACATATTTTTTTATTATATTTCATGGAGGTCTTTTTCCAATTGTTTCAGTTTCATAAAGTTATTTATGTATTACAATTTATTTATGTGTTCGGAATCATTTAACGCGCTTTTTGATAAATTCAGTAAAAATTACGACTCGTCCATAGAAAAAAACACACAAACTGTTCGAATCGTATTCCGTTTAAACGCATAAATTATTCAAGCACGCGCCGTAATTGTAAACTGTTAGATATATGTTTGTCGAACAGTGATTTTTACTATACAAACATTCAGAGCTGAAATTACATTCGGCCGCCGTCATAAACACATGCTCCTTGAACGAGTGGGTTACATTGGCCAGTTTACACGTACGTCCATTTTGCTTACACTCCACGCCATTTGCTGTCCGGGGAATACACCTCACGTATATTTAATGCGTTTATTAGCTTCCATCAGCATTACTTCTGAATGGACGCTGTTCATTTAGGATGTTGTACACGAATCGACAATTATCAAACCTTACATTCGATTTTCATTATTTTGTATGTGTTATTAACGTTAATAAAATATAAAACGTGTACATCGGTCTCATTGACAATACGACCGTGTGCTGATGATATTTATTCTCAATTAACATTTATCACGTATCGATTTTCCACGTCGTGACATTCGATAAAACGGATCGGACTGTTCTTTTATAGATCTTTTTTTCAACAAAAAAATAAAATAAACGTAATAAATCATATTATAAAGGTGCTTGTTTGAATACAAATATTAAAAGCGTGAAAATATTTGCATAATAGAATAATAAACGTGATTGTTATATGTCAAAGCAGGCAAACGTGTGGTCGTTTCGTGTGCTTTGTTGATTTTTCCTCTGTGGACGGGAAAAAAATTATACGTTTTAATAAGCGCGGACGCGGTAAGAGTCCCGCATTTTATGACATCAAATATTGATGGAATTTTTTTTAAAAAAAAAAATCATATAAGTACGTTATTAGCGATTCTTCAGTCCTGTGAATTTTGTAACGCGTTCGTTTTATTTACAGACATTATTTCCATTAAAAATATTATTTAACCTTATGAAATTTAATATTTAATTAATGCGGGACTGACAGGAATAGATTAACAGGATTTTTGTGCGTAGTGACTAAATCTGGATTTTTTTCAATTTAATTTTAAAAGTTCTCTCTGTTTCCATGTCTGTCATTGTCATTTTATGTTTTTTTCTCCACTACCGGTTTTATATTCAGGTAAGTTTGAGAGATTCTCGGTATTTAAGAAGACACTCAGATCGAATACAATCAGGGGAACGCATTAATATGATCTTATCTATAAAAATATACAAAAATAATTAAAATGCTTGGATTTGATTGTTTGAAAATATAAAATAGACAGAATGGTATTTTTAAATTATAAAATAAACAAAAACAATAAAGCGTTATTTTATATCCTAAAAATGTATCTACTGTCTATAAAACATATATAAAAAGGAACTTTGTCATGGGGAAATAAACAATATTCATATACTAAAAGATTAGAAAGGCCTGGAACTATTAGAGAAAGCTTACTTCCCAATATCAATCAAACTAGCATCAGTGTGTTTATGGATGATCGATTTAGTGAAATTTTCTAAGCATTACTTCAAAAGACTGGAAATTAAAATATAGTTTAAAAATCGAATATAAGAAATAAATAAATATGTAGACATAGTCAAGTATTGTAAGTGAATTATAATTAAAATGTAGAGTTTTGTATCTATCAAGCTTAATGTTTGTTATTAACCTGTAAAAGTAGTGTGGAATGTGACATGTATACGAGATTAACAATGCAGTATATCTCAATAAAGAATATAAAGAGTATAAATTGATTTCGAAAATAATCTTCAATATCTATCTAAGGATAAAAATCGTGCTAAAACTGGTAGAAGAGAACAAACACTCAGCTGAGCCAAAACGATGAAGACAAACAGGACAAAATGTTGATGAGCTCACAAGCATACAACTATGCTGATTTTAAAAAAACTTTTTTATTAAATCATAATTTCAGTTCAATACTTATTTATTTTTCAATGAAATATGGGTCAATATTTCATCATTCAAATGGTACGATTATCCTCAATTCCAGTCATGTTTTTTTTTTGTAAGAATTTACTATTTTTGGATACTAGTTTCTCTACTTTCATTTTAACATAATTAATTGAACTATTTTTATCGTTTTAATCATTTTTATTTTATTTTACATGTTGGCAATAACGCAATAAACAAATATATTTCAATGAAAATCAATCAAATTTCTCATAAGTGTCTCAAAATAGAGAGAAGAGAAGGATTTAATATAGAATGAAATAAATATAAGATGGGTATTTAATTATGTTTAAAATTATTTGCAATTATTAGTATATATATATATATATATATTTCTACACTTTTGTTTATTTAAAAAATATCAAAAATAAAAAAAATAAAGCTTTACTTTTACAACTGAATTCTTTTTCACTCCACAAACAGTTCTCTGATTATAAATCTTTAATAAACTATTACTATATCATTTAAAAGATCTTCAATTAAAAAATCTCGCCAGTGCAAATCTATAAGCTATCTATAAACCATACCAGAATCTTATACAGAAAAAAAACTATAAGAAAATAAACACTGTGTTCTCTAACAGAACTCACTCATCGAATCACGAACATTGATTCAGGTACATATTTTATCCCCGTGCGAATCGAATGATTCCTTGTGCGAAAAGTTTTGAATGGAACACATTCTTCAAACGAAACACAACATTTACATTTACATAGTTTTCGAGAATTATGTTTCCCAGTAGATAATAAGAAGACGTGTGAAACGGAATATATATATATATATATATATATATATATATATATATTCACTGGGCACGTTCACAGATTTACGACGGAATTCCGAGAAACGCACACGGAATCATCGACAATGTGATTCCTTTTTTTTATATCATCGAGCTTCGAGGCCAGAGATTGAATCAGTACAAGGGAACAATAGCTGCTTGTTCTTGTACACTTTTAAAAGTTTATTAATTATTGTTCTTTTTAGTATATTTGATAGTTTATTAAATTAAAAACTGAACTCTAAGAAAATCATCTCTTTCTTTCTCTTTACTATATATATATATATACAATATATGTATATATATATATATATATATATATATATATATATATATACAATATAAATTATATATATATATATATACACACAATATATATACAAATGTATATATATGTATATATATATATATATATATATATATATACAATATATATATATATATAATATATATATATATATATACAATATATATATATATATATATATATATATATATATATACAATATATATATATATATATACATAAACTTCATTATATCCAGCATATTGTTAATAGATTGAATGTGTCCTAGAGGTACAAAGACAAGCTGAAATTTGACAACTAGGTGGTGTACGAACCCTCGTTCTAGCTGTGCAGGGGATGTAGAACTGTGTATTAAACTGTCAACACGAAATAGGACGTCAAAGAGAACCGTAACCTTGTTGATTTAAAAGTCGGTTAGAGGTTTAGAGATTTTTTTTTAAATTAGAACCTACGAAATATTGAGTCAATCGGTTTATGTTTCCGCAGACTTAATCGATGTATTAATTAATAATGAAATACATTTGTGTGGTTTTTGTGTCAAGTAATAATTTTAGAAAGCATGAAATAATTGAGAAATATTTAATACAGATTTGAGATAAATATAAGATGAGTATTTGATTGTATTTATAAATATATCTAATTATTAGAATTATAATACCTGCTTGCCTATTTCAATTTTTGAAATAAACTGGTTGGATTGGAATTGAATGTTTTATATCAGTTATTAGTGATAGTAATGGAAACGCTATCGCTTCTTCAGATGTATAAAAATATACAATTATAATTATCCCATAACTGTATTATTAAATTATCCCTTAATTTTAATTGTAATTTATACTTTAATTAAATATAAGTTGATCTAACATCATTCAAACGGTATAGTAAGCTTTAATTCCAGTCATGTTTGCTATCTGAAAATTGATTATTTTTAGATCCTAGTTCTTATCCTTCCAATACGCTTATTTAACTCTTTTTTCCTTTCTAGCTTATTTACTATGTTCGAAAAATCATAAATATGTTTCAAAATGTTACACATTATAGGTCAAAGATATTTTTTGGGATAAAAATCGAAATTTTGACTGGAATATAAACTTATTTCGTTATAAATCGATGGATTAGAGGTAAAATATATGTTTTCTATAAAAATTAGATCGATTTTTTGAGACTTACATTTTTAGTTGCTGAAGTAAAGTTTTAAAAAGTTAGATTGAGATTTGAAAAATCTAAATCTTTTCTATATTATTGATTTTATTTGTAAACTATATACTTCTTCTTGTTAAAAATATCTGATAGATATCAAATTTATAAAAATATAATACGTTATAGAAATAAACTTGTACGTTTTTGCCGAAAGATCTGAAATTTCAAACACTGAACATGTTTGAGCTAAAAATATAAAATTTATAATTTGGCGTTTTTTCCATACAAACAGACATTTCTGATTGAAAATGTATTTTTCAGTAATAATTCTTCAATATTTATAATAAATCTTTGATTTTATATCAAAAAAATAATTTTTAAATTTTCATGATTTTCATCAATTTTTGCATACTATAGGTCGTCGATTTTTTTAGGCCAAAAATCGAAAGTTTGAAACATTAACTTTTTTCTTCATAATTCGATAGAATAGAGCAAAAGTAAACATTTCTCATAAATTTTTCATCGAACTTTCGAAAAATACAATTTTAGTGCCGGAAATTCTGTTTTGAACAATTTGATTCAGAGTTAAAAAATTCAAATTTGAAAAATATCATCGATTTCGACTTAATATATATTTTTTTCGAGATATAAACATCTAACAAATATTAAATTTATCATAGAATAATGTTTTATAGGGAGAAACTTGCAAGTTTTTGCTCCAGAGTCTGAGATTTGAAACATTGTCGATTCTTGAGCCAAAAATGTTTAAATTGAAATATGTTGTTTTTTTGGCAGTAAAACCAACATTTCTAATTAAAAATGTGTTTTTCAGTAATAATTCTTCAATATTTATAATAAATCTTTGATTTAATATCGAAAAAATAATTTTTAAATTTTCATGATTTTTCATCAATTTTTGCGTACTATAGGTCGTCGATTTTTTTAGACCAAAAATCGAAAGTTTTAAACATTAACTTTTTTCTTCATGATTCGATAGAATAGAGCAAAAGTAAACATTTCTCATAAATTTTTCATCGATCTTTCGAAAAATACATTTTTAGTAACAGAAATTCTTTTTTCGAAATTCAGGTCATGAATTTAAAAATTTAAATCTTAAATATGATTGATTTTATTGATCAAGAACTGTTATTAAAATCCAAAAATAATATTTATTAATTTAAAAGTATGACTATAAGAGAAGGAACATTTATATTCACTTAAATAATAAATATGTTGATTTAAGATTCAAAAATTGGAAGAAAAAAACCATATCATGTTTTCATATCTAAAAAGCATCGTTTTGGAATTAAACATTAAACTAATATCATTTATTTATCATAAACATTTTATTTCAAGCTATAAAATATTTTTTAAATATTATTTTATGCTTTCTATTTCGATCTAGAACCTAATTTCATGACTAGACAATTTTTTTCTAGAAAGCCTTTCTGAAAAATTATATGAATTTAATTGTATTATTTTAATATTAATTATAGAGATTTTTACTTGGAGATGTCTTGAATACTGGTTTTTAATTTCTTAAATTATATCATCTTTTCATAGCCAGAAACAAGTTTATGATTTAGAAATTAACTAAAAGAGAGACTAATTGTTCTCTGTTGTATTAACAACGACCATTGATTATTTTTAGAGTAAAAATCGAAAGTTTAAAACAACTTTTTCGATTACAAATCGATATATTGGAGCAAAAATAAATATCTATTATAAAATTCGATCGATCGATCAACAGAAATGTTTTTATTAGAATAAATTCTGATTTGAAAAATTGATATTATAAATATAAGAATGTGCATGCATCCATAATCGTATATAACATTAAAAATATATAATAAGAAGTTGATAAATGCGAAAATAATACAAATAATAATAAAAATGTTCATGAATTTGAGGATTGCACACCTTGGCGATAAAACAAACACTCATGAACCATAAACATACGCACACAGGGACAAGAAACCCGTACGAAATGATATTTGCATACATGTGTATCCATAATTGGACGTTTGATATGTATGTGCGCGCGTATAAAAATATTAATGTACATTCAGTTCTTTTTTATTATCCTTTCTGCAAACAATACGCGCGATAAGAGACCGAAATTCGTGAACAGCGCCGAAACACAACATTATATTCGGCTGAAAAATTTTACTAATTCAATATATAATCCGACATCGTGCGGAAGGAGCGACGAAGGAGAGAATAAAAAAAAACACGACACGGAGAAACAAGAATATTACAAACTAATTTGCGTATAGAATGTCAACAGAGACGACAATACATTTTTGGGATGTGGATGACGGTTCCATTATTCGTGAACGGGTAGATATCGGTATTAAAACCTGTTATCTTCATAGACAGCCGGTGTATTTATTGATTTTTCTGAATCGACGACGTTCTCTTATTGTCAAATTTTTGATTACTTACCGACTGATACTGATAAATTTATTACCGAATGAATTATACGATTTATCTGGCCATCTAAATATCACACACAATGGTATCATTTATATACGTATATATATATATATATATATATATATATATATATATATATATATATATATATATATGATTATGAAAAAATTTCAATGACTAAAAATATAATTCAATATTTCAAATAATCAATGTGTAACTATTTGGTGTCAAGCGCATGAATATTAGGTTTAATTTATAACATTTATACGGTAACATGTTGGAAATGTTCTATGGTAATGGAAAATCATTTCTGCCATTAATCATTTCAGTATATATATATATATATATATATATATATATATATATATATATATATATATATATATATATATCTACATGTGTATATATAATTTATAATTAGTTTACAACCCTATTTTCAATTATTCAGATGTTTAAGCATCAGAATTAAAATTATATTTATATAATTAATGATAGTTTTTCAACTAGTGTTTTAATTATCGATTAGATGTCTGTTTATTTAAAATCTAATACATGAGAAGAATATTATCATCGAATTTGCAGTTTAAAGGAAGATATGGTTCTCATTTACTTTCATTTTGAGATTTCAATGAGTTTTTTAATAAATATTTTACTTTAAGAAAAGAAAAGAATATTAATAAGAGCAGTTTCAGATAAAATCCTAGAGGAGATCCTTTGAAAGGGTTGTAGAAATAATTAATCTAGTGTGAAAGTCTTTTTAAACAGTCTTAACAAGTGAATTGTAGAGTACCCAGTTGTAAAGAAGTTTCTTGAAATTCAAGATAATAAAATGATGGCAGCTGAATTTTTATTACGAGAAGACGATGGATTCAAGTTCAGGGAAGTGTATGTAAGAGAATCAGGCACGAGTTCTATGATTATTATCTAAAAGAGATATTCATAGTTGAATGAAAGTTAGCGTTATCACGGGAAAGGAAATGAATCGATGAAAAATTACAAAGATTAAGAAAACTGGGATTTATAATACAAGAAGTATATTAAAGCTTAAAAAGGAGAATACCAAGAGTGATGACGAACGATCTGGTTTCACATTACCAGAGAGAGTAAAAATTTAGAAATCTGGAGGATAATATACACCTAAACATATACACAGTCTGTATGAAAATTATTTAGACTGTCTGAAAAAATATACTTATCTTGTATGCTTTTCTTCAATCATTCCGAAATATTGTGTATGTCATGAAGTGTAATTTATTGATCGCTTGACTATAAAAGTGTTAATAATAATAAAAACACAGATTTTTTTAATTGCATTTCGATGAAAGGGATAAAAAAAAATTACAGAGTTATCTCTAAGAACTATTCACAAAAAAGGCTACAAGTAGTTCTTCTAGAAATTGAAAATTTGTTAGCAGAGATGTGTAGCTATTATAGAAGATTACTTAGAAAGGGAAGTGTGGTGACATCAATCACTGGGAAATAGAAATTATTGTGCTGTACTATGTTAATTATTATAGTATTAATTATTTAATTTTCAATGATTTTGTAAATATTTTTTATATAAACAAAATTTATTTCTTTATTTTTTGGCGCGCTGTGGTTATGGGGAAATTCACTCTTAGTCTCCATAGAGACTCTTCAAGATCAGTCTAACCTCCATCTCCATTCATGTAACGAGGGGAACTTTCTTTTACCTATTGGAATCAGATAATTTACTGTAATTACACCACGGCTGTAATTATTTTCATACCATACGATTGGTCGTACCTGCCAAGAAGATTTTTGAATATTTTTTTTATAAATTAAGTTTTATGAAGCTATCCGACCTATTTTTTGTATCAAATCTCGTTTAATATCTCATCTTTCAGGAATTACTATCAAGGATGTCTACTGATTCAGTACTGATTTTGACAAACATTGAAAATGGTTCCAGAGAAAGAAGATTTAAAAATATATTCGACTGAATCATAACCGCATTTTATATTATATTGAAAACGTGTATAAATTCTAGATTGTTTTGAAGCCAGAGCAATCTAATTTCAATTACATTCAATTAACAGCCGAGTTACTTTCCTGTCGTACGATTAAAAAAGGGAAGTCAATAGCAGTGACGACGATTCGACATATAATAAATAAGTCAAAATATCTAATTGTTAACTTACAATTATGTACAGTTATATTAAATAAATCGGACATGAAATTTAAGAATTAAAATATAATTATTCTTGTAACAAGTGATCTGAATGTTTGGTTAGAAACAAAATTGAAAAATTGTAATCCATAACTGTGTTTTTTTTAAAAAAATCGAAAACATAAGTATTGAAAATATATACAATTTTATATATAGATATTTTGTGTATTATTTATTTTTTTATATGCCATTTTAAAAAAGAACACATCTTTCCATCTATATATATATATATATATATATATATATATATATATATATATATATATATATATAGAATCGTCGACGAGCTCATATTATAGTCACGTATACAATTCGTGTGGAGGGTTTCAAAGATTTAACCCTTTTACAAGAACAAACAGACAGATGCACACGTACGCGGCCGTTTCACTGCGAGTTCAACGATTGGGTACGAACTGATACGTACGACAAACGATACGAATCGCAGCGACCCTTATTATATTTTGCAGAATTCGCTTACCTGATATGAGCACCAGCACGATCCACATGATACCGACCAAACTCTTCATAGTGTCATTGTGACGTCACGCGCGATGCATGGCGGCTGTGGTGTTGGATGCGCGGCTGTAAGACAATCAGACCATTGTTAGTAATCGATCTCGTAATCAACGAACCCTACCTACTGTCATTACTAACACCTAAATTGATTCGAATCTCACAGAGAGACATTTGTCAACAAGTTCGATCTCATATAAAAATATACAACATTTATATATATATATACTAATTAGGTAAAGAATTTCTTATACTTTGTTATTATCAAGTTTAGCTCTTCTTATTGCATTAAAGAACATAATTACACAACTTCGTATATAAATAAATTAAGCGTTCAAAGTAAATTATCGATGTTTATTGAGAATGTCAGTAATTTAATAAAATTTCATTCGTTACAATTAGCTTCTTTGAAATTCATTAAAGGAATTTTATTAGGCTGGATGTTTTTTTTACTAAAAAAGTATTTATTTCAATCTTTATAAAATTATATGATATGAAATATCACAGTCTCTCAGAAAGGTCGTTTAATATGTTCTGTAAATGAAGAAATTATTATTTTCTGTGTACAAATAATAAGAGAGGAAGATTGAACCTCTTCACATTACAAAATATAAAAAATTAATTTTTTTCAAGACAAAAATATTCGAATATTGAAAAAGTGATCATTTATGATTGTTGCTTATAAAGAAAAATATGACGGTATCATTATTCTAATGTATAGAAAAATCTCAGGTTAAAAAAAATATCTCTTTCAACATCTTAGTTCTCTAACAGTGATTAAATCTTGTCAAAATGTGTACAAGCAACAACAAAAAATGATTAATAATCAGTTACAGAACATTTTCGATCTGAAATTGTTTTTAATTTGTACGATGAGTAAAATATTCGGTTATGAAAATGAATTCAGCCACAAAATATATTGTAACAAGATTAACACTTAATAATATTACATTATTTAAAATAAATAATTTATAACATTACATCTTAAATAAGTATTAAAATTTATACAGTTTTAATAAAACTAATAAAATTATGGAGATTTTTTCTTTTAAAAATCAGTATTTAAGAATCAGAAATGTATTAATTAAAACAATAAATAAATCTTTTAAATGAACTCACTAGAAAGAAATAAAAGAATTTTTACAACCAGATTTTTTTATTTAATAAACGGTTTATTTTTTCAAATGGATTAACACTTCAAACGTTACAAATTTTTCATTTAAAATCTTTACCAATTTATTGTTTACATTGATTGGAATTTTTAGAACACGATTCGAAATAAAGTTGGCGAATGTGAATAATTCATTTATAAAACTTAATTTAGCCACAGTATTTGTGAAACAGTTACGTTTGTTAATATATTTAAAGATAATTCACGAAACTCGTTTATAATAAAAATGTCAATTATGAAAATATAGTTTTGCTAAAAAAAATTCTCTATCAGAAAAATAAATTTAAAAAAAAGCAGTTTTCACTACTTTATAAGAAATCATCTAGACAAATATTAAACCAATACAGAATACAAGACGTATGTATGTATCAAACTTTATGCTCGGATAAAAAAAGTATCATAATATTACTATACATAATTTATTTTTACTGTTATTAAACGTTATCGTGCTTCGAAGGTTTCGAAACAAGACGTGTCAGAAAAGTTTTGACATATTGAGAACTGGATAAAAGAACCTCAGAATAAAGAAAAAAAAAACTATTTATGTGGAGAGAGAACTAGTCGGTTGTATATTTTACGTTCGGAGCATGGTTTTACAACGTTATTAACATTTTTTTCCGTTATATTTTATATTCATCATACTTTTATTAATATGTAAATGTACGATATCGAATCGATACAAGGTCATGTGTTCATAATATTATATCGGATAGTTGAATCAATTGGAAGTTAAAGCCCGTAGTGAATTATCGTAAATATTTACAGGTTTTTTTTTTCTGTAGGTTTAGTCTAAATTTATTCGTAATATTTGGAAATGAATTTGTTATGGTATAACAAAAAAAAAACTGTTTTCACCATATAAGACACTTTTATGTTTAAATTATGTTTTTGGATGTCTTTTTTATTTTCACGAACAGGTTTAGTATACAGACTATAGAAGTGTATTTTATTGATATGATATGGAATTAATTATTGTCTATTTTGAGATTTCAATGAGTGTTTCAATAAATATTTTACTTTAAGAAAAGAAGAGAATATTTATAAGAGCAGTGTCAGATAAAATCCTAGAAGAGACCATTTGCAGTTTAAAGGAAGATTTTTTCCTGATATGGTTCTCATTTACCTTTACCTCGACGAAAAATTACAAAGATTAAGAAAATTGGCATTTATGATACAAGAAGAACATTAAAGCTTAAAAATGAGAATACCAAGAGTGATGACGAACGATCTGGTTTCACATTACCAGAGAGAGTAAAAATTTAGAAATGTGGAGGATAATATACACCTAAACATATACACAGTCTATATGAAAATTATTTAGAATGTCTGAAAAAACATACTTATCTTGTATGCTTTTTTTCAATCATTCCGAAATGTTGTGTATGTCATGAGGTGTAATTTATTGCTCGCTTGACTATAGAAGGGTTAATAATAATAACATAGATTTTTAACTAGGAGAGATGAGAAAGGATTGTTGTTTCACATTACCAGAGAGAATGAAAATAGTAATGTTCGAAAGAAAACTGTAAAGCATTTATATCTGTTTTTAAGAAAAAAATTAAAGATTGAAACCGGATTAATTGTGTTCATTGAGTCAAGTAACGTGCAATATTAGTTGTTAATTAATTTTTTAACATTCTGTATTTTTCTAATTTCTAGTTTTATAATGACAGTGCTGTGTAATATTTAAAAATCTATTTATAAGTATAATACATTTTTCTGTATTTAAATTTCAGAATTATTTATAAAAGAGAGATACTAAAAAATATACAACTAAGATGTTAAATACTTAATATTCACATCTGTTAATAAAGTAATATTTTACTGTTTCAAACAAACGTTTAAGAAGAATCAATAGAAATGTTTTCATATTGATATTCAGACAACAGATAATTTAACTAGACTAAACCATCCAAGAAAACATTATATTTTACAGACAAGTCATCCTTAATACAACTAGACATGCTCTCTCTTCCCCGCCAAGTAAATCATAATCCAGTCATTAATAATTCGACACTTGTGTGAAGTTCCCATCGGACGTTCCGTTTTCATAAGTTCGGTTCTTTTTTTTGCTGAATGCCTGACACGGACCAGATGTAATCTTGGAAAACATTCAATTACACGGATTATGGGTTCTCGAATATATGCAACGGTCAAACTGTATCGAGCAGATGGAGCAAAAAAATGAGCTTCGGCTGCAGCACGGACAGTCATGTGTCATTCAAATTGCTTTCAGCAACCCGAACTTTTACCGAATCTATGTCATGGACCGCTCCCTCGTCAAACGGAATCTATTATTCATCGGAATCATCCTACGTCGTACGGACGAAGGTAGATACTTTCGGACGAATACGTTTGATAGTCGAGCTGGTGTGTCGAATGTTAAAGATAACAATAAAAAATATAAACAGATACGAGAGGACAATGTTTGAACAATGATCGGAACGTCCTATGTAGTCGTTCATATTCTTTCTGACACCATATTTTATTTTTTCTCTTTATATATATATATATGATTAAAACAAAAAAAAATTAATAATAATACTTTTCAAGTTTAAAATTTCTGAATTAATATTTCACTTATTAAAATAAAATATCATTCTTCAAAAAAGTATTTTTTTGAAAAACTGACTTGTAAAAAATGTAATATTACCCTAAATAATCACAACTAGTTTTCAAAGAGTCGCTTAATTTGTTTTCACAAAAAATGATTCTATCAGTCCACGCCAAAAACAATTTATAAATTATTATTGATCATTTTTGATTTTTGTTTATGCGGATTTTTGTATACTAAAAATCAAAACTTAAGAAATCAATAGCTTATTTCTATAAATACATTTTGTAAAAATCTGAGTTTTGATCTACTAAGGGGTTCCAATCCCTGCTAGTAACACGTTTGCCAACGCCCCTGTTGTTATGAGGTTGTTACATATGTTGTTATATTGATTATCAATCATCAAACAGAACAATGATCATGTGACTTATCAATTAATCAGAACAGATACTCTGACCGATATTAACAAATCAGAGAACGAATAAAATATATGTATAGCGGCGAGACCATTTTTAGTTATAGAGAGATTTAAATTTTATCCTTATTTTTCATTAAAATATTTATTATTTATAGCATTATTTATATATATATATATATATACATACATATATATATATATATATATATATATATATATATATATATATATATATATATGAAGAGAGAGGTAGTGAAAGGAAAAGAGTGCTGAAATACCGCAGTGATTTTGAATAAGAGTATAATTAATGTCAATTTAGATTGAATGCCGTCACATTTATATTTTCAAGTCAGCACATTGGCTCAATGCGTCGTTGTATAACCATGTAAAATTATGATACACTAAATAACCAATAAGTAATTTACATACTATGAATAAATTTCAATACAGACTGCGGAATCTTTTCTAACCAGCATTCTGTTAATAAAAACACACCTAACCCCATTTAAATACATTTTCTTCGATGAGGTGTATCAGTAGGGACTTTTCGAACGTAGCAAATAATACTGAAAAATCGATTTAGATATTTCTGCATTTTAAATGAAAAAAACATGCATAATCTGCATGTTTAATGATTTTTTTACTTTGAATATTTTTTTTCAATCGATTCAAATTAAAAATTAAATCATTTCATAGAAGATAATGTTAGAATAATTTCTTGAACTGTAAAGTTCTAGTTTTGTGGATGAATTCAGTTTAAAAAATGCATTTTTCATTTTTCACTCAATCGAACATTTTTTCTTATCAAAAATTGTAAGAAAAATTTTTAATAAAAAACCATTTTTCCAATGAAAATGTGTTAAAGAAACAATTTTCTTTTACACATTTTGATACCGTCATCCTCACAACGTTAAGGTACAGGAGAATCAATTTTATATATTCTAGAATCAGAAAAAAAAATGTAAAATGAGAGAAAAACAGATTTTCAGTTGTATATCTAAAAGATATCTTATTCTCAACATGTTTTACATTTAGATAGATTCAATGTTAAATTATTCTGCAATATTGATAAATAATCATTTCTGAATCGATAAAATAAAAAATAATACAAGTAAACATTTTTTTAGAAATTGAATCAGATATGTAAAGTTGTTCCTTATTATTTAATTTACTTTATCTGAAAAGTACTTGATTAAATATTGATTATAATTACTTAATCGAAAATCTAATTCTTATCAGTGAGAAATATAATTATTCTATTTTTGATCGCATTGATTCAATTGATTGAGGATTATTAAATAAATAAAAAAACGATTGAAAATCTTTTCAAAATAATTTAAAAGTAACGACATTTCGAGTCAAAATCTCTTACTTATATCCACATAAATATCGATTGTTATAATATTTGTATAATTTTGAAACTATACATTTCACCATGTCATAGTAGAACAAACTCGAAATGAAAGTTACATCGACATTTTTCCAACTTTCCAAGTTAAATATTCGAAACATACATTCATCACCATCCATCATTTTATATCATTTATTCTTTAGTAATTCGGTAATTCAATCATTTTGTTTGACATAATTGGTTTCGAAATTTTATATTGAAGGTGAACGTGTTTTCATATCGAACACAGTTTGTATTTTACGACGGGGTTGTTTCGCACCACCCCGCATATTTAAAACGTCGCGTATAATAAGATGTCGTATGTTCGAATGAACGAAACTATACAATGAATATATATGAGGACTTTTTTAATACACAGTTATGACATATTCTAAGAACTAGTTTCATGTAACGTCGACAGGGATGAAAAATTGTTTGAGTTTAATTTCAAACAGAATGAATTTTAAATTTATTGCAAGTACAACTATATGCACACTTTTATACATCTCTGTGTCTAGAATACACATTAATTCTGTTTTAAAATGTCTGTAAGTAATTGAATAAGTTACTTACAGATACTTATTTTTATTATAACTTATGCAAATTGTCATTAATTAAATAAAATATTTCTGTAAATGTGATACAAATAGAAAAATGTCAGATATATAAATATAAATAAATAAGCATATTTTTAATGTAAGTGAATGAAAAAAAAATAGTTTGAATGATCTGATATAAAATTCTATCTATAAATTTTAAATCCAATATATCTAAGTGTAAATAGCAATACAACTTATTAAAATCTGATTGTTATTCTCTCAAATTCTATCATTTTATTTCTGAAATTTATCATAAATTATATAAGATATTTCTTTAAATCTGCTATAAACAAAAAGAGAGTTAAAGAAATAAATATAAATAAAGATAAAAGTGCAAATAGTGATATCGATATTGTTCTTTATCATTGAGACATTTTGATTAAGGAATACATTTTCGTAGAGATTTTCCTGTGATTTATTTCTGAGGATGACTGATTTATCATAAAACTGTACATTAGTAGTAATTTAAAATGATTAATAATCATTTATTATATATTTCGGATCAGAAAATGAATTTTCTACTTTGTGGGATAAGAGAAAAATCGTTTGTGAAAATGACAATTCTGTACTGTTTGAGATTTCAAGCCATTTATAAAAAGAATCGTTTTATAAAATGAAAACAGTTTAATGATATCTACAAATTATTCATATATCTTTATAAACAATAGTTACAGATGGGAATTCTATACTGTTGTACATACTTATTTCTCATTTTATGAATAAATTTGTTATAAGTTTTAAGTCTCATCGTCCAGAAAGAAAAAGAATAAGTCAAGATTTTAATAAAATCATTTTCTGGAAGTTCGGTAAACATTCTAATCTTGTAAAACCTCTCGTGTAATTTAATTTAGATAAAGGAGCTTCTTGTTCATTTTTCGTAGAACAAAGTCAGTTTTAAATTAAACTTTTTAGAAACTCGAATATCTAATAAAACTATTATAATGTACATATTTTGTTCTTCGCCATTTAGATATTTTAATAAGAGATTTTTTTATAAAAAGCTTTCTATGTACGGTTATGTTCTGACGATATAGCATCCTCATTGAAATATATAAGAAATAATCAAATAAACTATTTATTAAACATTTCAGATCTGAATTTTCTTTATGATTTGTGGACTGAGAAAATAATTCGTTCGTGAAAATTTAATGAAGTATCTACAAGTTAAAGTTTTGATCTTTGACTAAGACTTTCTTAATTGAGTCGTTAGACATTTTTGTATAAATATTATTTAATAAATATTCCTATTATAAAATATATGCCTTGTACGATCGTTAAATATTCATAAATAGTTTCAAAATATATTTAATTTAGAGTGTAACTGATGCTATACACATTCATAAAATATATCAATATTTTTCATACTTAAAGAAATAAGTATCTATCAGTTCTTATTAGATTTAAAATATATTCTATTAAAGAAATATGAAACAATCATTTAATTAAAAGATTATTCGATATATTTTAATACCTTTAAAATAGAATAGAATGAGTTCCTTGTAATTTACAAAACAAATCGATCAGATTGATTAATAAAAAACCAGCGTACACTGTTGAAAAAAAGGGGAACAGAGAAATGGAACGATACATCATCAAATTATATTCAGAAGTATCCACATCAGTGATGTTATTGATATGTTGAAATATTCTGATATCAGTTCAAACATAGCAGAACAAACGTTCATACGATCTATTCGAGCAGGGTATACAGAAACGTTTTTTCCAACATTTCTAGTATTAACATACTGTCTATGTATTTCCAATAAAATCTATATGTATTCCAAACTAATACAGCAATCTATCAAAACGTATTTACTTTCTTTGTTATATTTTTTTTTCGTTCGATGGAGAAGACTGAGTATGAAAAATATCAAAGTTTCGCACGAGTGTTTTTTTTTTTTTTAATAAGAGAACAAGTGTACGTTTTGTGACTGTCGGTACAAAATTGTATTTAAAACTAGCGATTCAAATTTCATGTACAATGAGATAATATTTCAGTGCAGTGTTAATTCAGAAAATACGAGCTTCAACTGGCGAACACATGTTTATGAATTGTTAATTTAGGTCATTTGGATGTACATGCATTTTTACTTTATGTTACCTACATGTATAGTTTGAAGTACAGTATACATACATACACACACACACACATACACACACACATAAACTACACCTCACAACTACACCTCTCACCTCATAAACTACAATTTTCTAATCAAAAATGTCCAATAAGTGATTATTGTGCATGTGCATTATATCCTCTAAAAGTACATAAAAAAATACAAATATAAATTATAGATAAGGGAATTTTTATAAATTGTTATTGTGTTTTCCATTTTTAGACACTTCAGAGATGTGTCCAATGAATATTAACAGAAACCGGTGTAAAGTCAAAGAAATAAAAAGAAAATAATAATAAGAAATAAAATCAAAGAAGATACACTTGTATACAATTTTCAGTACAAATGAACAACTATAAAATTTCAAAATGATCTCTTGATTATATCTAATAATCTAAAAAAAAAAATCATAAAGAGTAGAGAACTGTAAACTGTTTTTCATCGTCGGTAAGATTATAATTTCATACATGTTTCGCGTATAAACCGAACTAAGAAAACGTGTACAAGTTTCATTCGTTCGAGCGCACTCGTCGTAATTACCATACTCCATACTCCGGAATACTCCGGCTTCGGCCATAAAACGAAACAGAATACATCATACCACAATCGGGTAGCTTTAATAGTTCTTTTTTTCAGCAAACACTCGCCGTAAATGTAACAGCTTACCGAGAACGACGTTCCATGAATAGTAAATTACACGAAGACATAGTATCTTACAATTATTTTGAAATATGAACTCTGAACTTTATTAGTTTAATAAGAATTTTTACTGCTACTATATCGGCAATTATGACGGCTCTTCCGCTCAGATAAATAGAGATTTATCACTCGGAATTCATGTGAAGTTGCAGTGTGTGCGTGCGTGTGCGCGCGCGCTTGTACGCGTTTCCGGTTTATGTATATTTTTTCCTGTCATTGTGGACTCGGCTCTCGTAAAATTTCGGTTCGCGCTCGATGAGGCTTTATAGAGCTTTTAACATGATGATATCTTAAAGTCAAATTTATCACTTAAGATTTTTATAATAGGAGTCGACTTGTATGTCTCTTTTTTGATGTAGATTTTTTATTATATATATATATATATATATATATATATATATGAATTGTAGTGGAGAATAGACTTTTTAATATGATTTTGTATTCCAATCTTGATATTTTAACATATTTCACGAAAAAAACCTGTGAATCCTAATATTAGATCACAGTATTATAAATATTTTATTGTCTTCAAGAATTTTATCTCTTTTCATTCTATTTATGTGTGTTGTCCAATCAAGATTAGGTATTTTAGCAGTCCAGTTCCTTTATATATGTTTCTTCTCTCTCTCTCTGGGAGTAAATTGATTTTGATGGATATTTTTTCATAAAGTTTGTTACTCATATATTTTGATTTCGAATTAGAGGGCGATTTTAACACGAGTGCACACACCAGATGTGTTTCTGTGCTATAAGACCGTTCTTTTTGAACTATATTATTTCAAAAAATGGAGATGTTGTTTGGCCAGAACGATTCTCTGATTTGATTGCGTGTGATTATTTTCTATGTGGTTATCTAAAGTGCCAGGTGTATATTGATCATCTAAACACAATCCCTGAACTAAAATTAAAAATCCAAGAAGCAATTGTGAGGATTCCACCAGATATGTTAGGACAATTAATTGAAAATTTCCGAGATTACAGGAATTCGTGCGCTGAAATGATGCTACTCATCAAGTTTTAAACATTATTCGATAAGTTAATGTTTTTTATTGTAATCTAATCGTGTTTCGATGGGTATCAGCTTCAATACAACGAAATATAAAAAATGTACTGGTATGAAAATAGTTTTCTGAACCTTAATTCCTTGCAAATGATAGAACCGTCATAGAAAATGATCAGTGATCATTTACTGAACATTTTCGATTAGATTTTTTCATAGTTCGTTGAATAAAAAAAGAATTCATTCGAGAATCGGGTTTTTCGAATTCTATTTCAAAAAAAAAGAAAAGTCTCATAGAGACCGATTTCTTTTCAGAGTATAAAAAATATTTTCACGCACGTATCCGTTGTTAATTATCCTTTTTACATATCTCCCGTTCGGCGAATCCGTCTGTCTAGAGAAAAAACCGCACGGCACTCGTGAAACCGTCGACGCCGCGCACAAGTCCGCAGACAAACATTATTTCACGTCTGGAGCATCGCGTTGAAAGCGCGCGAGAAACACTTGTCAAGCGCAGATGAGCCGGTTTAAATAGTGGTTCACTCCACATTCGTTTCGTATATCGCATCGACGTTGATGTATGGCGTTAACATGAAAACATAGTTTACACGCGTTCTCTTAATGTGGTCTTGTCCCATTTCATATCGGTTTATTTCTTTATGCGGTGATTGTAAACAGCCCGCCTACATGCGAATGTCTGTCTGTTTCCGTGCGTTGAAAATCGCACCGCGGCCGCAGAAAGACATTTATCCGGTTTATAAATTTCGTTCGACACAATGTATTTGTTTTATTGTATGACACGTCGAGTGTCAGAGTCACGAGTTCGATCTCGATCTCATAAATCAGATTAATATCAAATGTAAAATGTTTCGAATTCGATGATTTTTCATTGATTGAATCGATTCGACACACAATAGAGTTTTGACACTAGGTTTCCTTCTCAAAAACATTTTTTTAATGAATGATCATTGGCGATTCTCGTCGATTAAGAGAAAAAATACATTTGTCAAATTGAATTTAGTTAGACAGAACTGATTGTATCTCAATTTCTATCATACAAAAAATTAAAACAGTAAATTACAGATATTGACTAGACACTATAAATAAAAAAATATCCCGTCACTATACGTGCGTTTTTATTCGTTCTCTGATCGATTAATATCAATCACGTGGTCTCTGTTCTAATTGGTTGATATTAATCACACGATCAGTGTTATATCTGGACTTAACATAACAAAAAATATAACAACCACATAACAACAGCCCGCTTTTCCCAGATCCATACACGAAAAGTGGACCCATAAAAATCTAAATGGAGACATTAGAATATATTATGGTTCTGGCTGTTGCGGAGGCTTTAAGTCTCTAGGGACGGCACACGAACTTCTAAGCAACAGGATCATATGATCAAAACATCTCTTCAAATTCATGTAAAAAATAGCATCCCCGAATGGAGAGAACAGGGAGCAGAGCCCCTTATTTTAATTAAAAAAAATAAACCGAATATGGTACTAATTTATCTGTAAATCAATATTTCAAATATGTTTTTGAGTTTCTTTTTTTAAATAATAAAATTATAGTGGACTGGAATTTTAACGATATTTTGTATTTCCAGGAATTTTTTATTTATATTTTATTTTTTATAAAATTATATATATATATATATATATATATATATATATATAATGCAAACCAAAACCTATCTGGTTCCGAACGAACATCCAGACACATCCATAAAGTTTATTTTAAAACTGTAAACACCGCAGAGCAATTTTTCTTTATAAATTTCACATATTAATGTAAACGTGGATACTAAAATTTGAATGTGGTTCGCAGCTATGCTAAATAATTCATTTCAGTACAATGATTCTAAATGCAAAGCCACTCGCAGGCGTTTTATACTGAGTCGGAATGTAAATGTGGACATAAAGTAGTAAAATTTGTATACGTCGTTTCGTTTCAAAGTAAAAGAAAATAACTCTGTTTTAAGAAGCTTTGTGTTTCGTTACAGTCGTAATGTCGAGCAACGACGACGTGTACGCAAGTCAGGTGAGGTCGGAGTGGCACGACGCCGTCACGGTCATCAATCCTGGCGGGGTCGGCCGTTCGCTGCGCAAGGATTGTGGATATTATTTTATGCGGATTTTGTTTAATGATAGACTGACGAATGTAATCGGTACGGAATGAGTACGCTTTTATAATTAAACACTTGTATAGTATTTATTGTTTTTTTTTAGAACTATTGATCTTAATATTTAAATTCAATCTCATATACTGGTTTAGATACAAAACTATCATCTTATGTAAACTCCACACCTTAATCTTCTACTGAAATTAGTTGATACATGAAAAGATTAACTTAATAATCAAAAACTGAAATAAGTCTAATAATCAAGAAGATTCATAATTATGAAAAATGACTAGAAAATTCATCGTCAAAAATTAACAATTGATTTTCATAAATATAATTGATGTTCCTTGTATTAAATATCCCTAGTTTTCTATCTACTATTTTTGCAAAATCACAAAAAAATTCAAATACTACAAACAACAAATATACATTCACAAATTCAATGGACAGGTCCTCTCTTACCTCTAAACTCCTAACAAAAAATAAAAAATTCTGGCATTTTATCATAAGAAACAAGCCTATATATAAACATAGAAATATTTACAAAAACACAGGATTTTTTTTAGAAATGTTCAAGCACTGTATCGTGAAATACAAACTTTGAAATTTGGACATAAAAAAGCACACCATTCAGAAATCAGTGGTATATTTATAAAAGTCATTTCTATACCATTAGTTTTATTTTAATCTTAGGGATCTAACGGAACATCTCATCTCTAATTCAAAATCAAGTCAAGCAATGGCTGTATCTAGATATTTTTTATGGTCAAATTCGGATTCTTTGATTCACTGTTTGATAATTGTTTGAATAGTTGTGCCAGCCAAATTGAAAAATAGATTTAAATATGTACTTATATCAAACATATACACATCTTTCACTAACATGTTTAGATTCAGAACTAAAAAATAATTTAATAAATGAAAAAGGCCTGTTAAGACATGAGAATCAGATTCGATTTTAATAGCGAGATTTTTTTGTACATTGCTGCTCTGAATAAAATGTTTTCGATATTGAAATGTGTACAAGTAATAATTAAAAATGAACAATAAAGAATTATTAAAAATTTTGAACCATAAAAAAATATTTTGTGGTTTGTGAGGTGGAAAATAATTAATTTGTAAAAAATCCAAAGGAATTTTTCTCTTTTACAAATCGCAAAGAATTTTTCTAATCAAAAATGTTATATAATTAATCATTTATCGCTTTTGATTATTGTTTATGTCATTTAGATAACAATTACATCACACTGAGGCACATAAAAATCAACTAAATCTCTCAGAATGATAGAATTTGTGTCTATAAATCTATATGAGTAACAATCAAAAATGATTAATAATCAATCATTAAAAATTTATGATCAGAAAAAACTGTGGTTTGTGGGGCGAGTGAAAAATGTATTAGTGGATATAAAAGTAAAATCTCTAGTAAAATATTAATAAGATGATAAAACAGTGATATAAAAAAAATGCTGATATAAAATTAATAATTAAACTGTTTATTAAAATCATATTGTTTTCGATTCGAAACTTAAAAATAGTTCAGTTTTCTTGACAATCTTATAATTAGATTTATTATTACTTATTTATTTCTGTAAGAAGTTTCACATACCGCACTGTAAATATTTTTGAATAATTTGTACGAAAAAAAGTGCGTTCACTTTTAAAAAAATATTAAGATTGAATAAAACGTGAAGATTTAATCAGAATGTAAATAAAAAAAATGTTTGAAATGACTGTTATAAATGATGATCATCTAATGTATAAAAACTGAACTATCCGACCCACTGCTATTCAAATTCTGTTAATTTTCAAGGAAACAAAAAGCTCATTAACTTATTCAATAGAAATTCAAAGAAGGGAACGAAAAAATCTCTCCATTTATGTTCTTACGAAGTTTAGATTCACTGTATAGAAAACAACAAATTTTATGTTGAAAAAAACTTCATAGAAAGTTGAATACTGAAGTTGTTTGTTTTGATAAAAATTTGTGTAACCTTCACACACACACACACGCGCGCGCTTGTATGGAAGAAAAGCAGTTACAATAATAAACTGTGTTGAACGAACAATATAGAAGTGAAAACAAATTCTATAGTACTTATTCGTACGAAAAGTTTCGGCCGGTGTTTGATCTAAAATTTATCTAAATTTAAAAATCGAGTTACGGCTCACAGACAAGAATACTGACGACGATAAACCGCGCACCGAAAAAATATATATAACGATTGAAATGCAGATGACAGCTTTCGCTCTGCATTAAAAAAGAAACTTTGAAAATTCAATTTTGCGGTAGAGATGTGAAATAATGAATATATCTTAATATTTATTATTTCCAGTCTTTTGCGTTCGGCCGCTCGATATTTCTGATCGCGTTAGATGTTTTTTTTTACACGGCGGACGTAATGAATTCGTAAAACAATTAAGATAATAATATCTTTGAAGAGGAGCGTTTAATTTTTTCCTTCTAATTACTCCAAATTGTTTAATTGCACGTCTCGAACCGAAAAGAAGAATTATCGCCCGTGATATGACTGTGATTCGCGTACGGACGCGCACATTTACATTCTTCATGATGTTCGTTGTACGAATTTTCTTTCAAAGAAATCGAATTAAAAATGAATACATTTACAAATATTTACATTATCATATTTCATTTCATAATGTTTGCTTTTGCTTCATTTCATTGTACGTAAATATTTTTATACAATACATGTTAATACGTTATTTTTTTCCATGAAAAGTGTGTCTCAATACAGTTCTGACACATTGGCTAAATCCATTTTTGTACATGGATTATTTTTTTATCTCACAAATCACAATCGGTTTTCAAGTCAAAGATTTGTCTATAATTTAATACTCTGAAGATGATGGCATCGATATTGAAATACGCATAAGTAATAATCAAAAATTGTTAATAATTATATAAAAATGATTTATTTATTCAATTACTTTCTATCAGATTTTTCATATTTCTCTCTACCTAAACGCTCAGAACTCAGATTTTTCTGTCTCAAAATTTTCTGTTCAGAATCTCAAGCTTGCTGAACCCACGTTAATGATTTGTTCAGCATTGGAGGAAGGTTTTGTGATGCATAAAATATGCAAAAAATTCTAAAACAGTGAGAAAGGACCAAAAATGAGTTACAACGTTATCGGCTCAAAGCCACTCCGATCAGGATCCGTCAGTTACCTGACAGATAGAGCAAAGTTATACAAAATAATTTTGAAGATTGAAATGTTTTCCATTTTTCCGTAAAAAGACATTCATTTTTTATAAAAAAAAGGTACTGAATTAATTTATACACCCAATACATTATTGATAAATTAGATTCTCGCTTGGGCACATTTTTGATACCACCATCTACAATTTATTCGAATTGGAACAGAAGATCTATTGATTAAAAAAGAAATTGTAGTTTTTTCAGAAAGTGAAAATTCATTTATGAAGCATTCGGTTTGTATTTCAATGGGACCTTTTGAAACAGTGTCAGGAAATTTAATAATATTTAGTTATTTGTGGTTTAGGAGTGCGTCTACAACTGAAGTCATTAATTCCCAAAAAGAGTTTGAACCACTCCCTATTTAAACCTAAATAATGTTCATAATATAATACTAGTTTTTAAAATAATTTTATAGTTTTTAAACAAATTTACACTTTAAGATAATATAAATTCCTAATTTCATCTCAGTAAAACCGAAAATAACGTCTAATAGTCAAAAAAAATATTATAAAAAGTATACTAGTTTGAAAACAAACACATTTAACGATAATTAATGCACCTGTTTATAAATTTCTACTTTTTTGTTCAAAAACATACATTCACTCGACTGTCTGTGATTTTTCTGCACTTCAGAGCTTTGAGAATTATGGCATTGTCATAGAAATGCAGTTAAGCAACAATTGAACATAATCAATAATGATTTATTGAACACATCTAATCAAAAATGTGTTCGTGATTTATTTAATGAAAAATAATTATTTGTGAAAACAAATACACATTTAAATGTTAACAAATCGACATACAAAGTCAAATTTTCTGAAAGAGATGACAATCTTTACATGTGCAGTCCTTAAATAAATTCTGTTTCTATCTCTAACTAATATTTTAATCACAGATTTTATCATTTCTCCAAAAAATCGATCCTAAATAGAATTAGATATCATTTCAACAAATCAGTATTAAAAAAATATACAGAATAGGACCAGAACGATGCACAGAAAACTTTCCAACATTTAATTAATACGGAAATTAAGAGTTAACGGCATCAGTCATTCCTACACAATATGAATTGTACTTATTGCAGTGAAATAATATATATTTTCAGAAGTTGAGAATTAATTTTCACTCATTTATCGGGCGACATATTGTAAGATGTGCGTTTACGACTGTCAAAAACTTATCCAATTTCAGTTTATAACCATATGTTACAACTCAAACATTCCATCACTGAACTGTGCAAAGGAAATGAGTTGTGTATATATACATATCCTTATATATATATATATATATATATATATATATATATGTCTGTGATAAAAGCAAGTACTTGGAAGAGTGAAAGCCCATATACAAGTTTATTGCGAGAACACTTGTTAGAGAATAGTTTTAATATCTGTTTTATCTCAAAAAGAACAGACGAATAAAATATTAGTTCTTTAAACACTCTTTCTCTTTACTCATTTCGAAGTTTATGATAATCGAAACATTTATAGAATGAAAACTGTACGGGAATTCAAATGGAATATAGATTTAGTTTCCTCGAAAGAAATTCTGGTCCGTATATAAAAAAAAACAGTCTTAAAAAGTAACAACGTTTGTGAACGTGTAAATAAATAGAGAATGAAGATAGATGTGAAAAATACATCTTATCTATCTACTTATTTATACATGAGATGTTATATGGCTAGATGTCAGACTGTTAGCCAATGTGTTGTAAATTCAGATCCAGTCTTGTCGCATATCTCATTTTTCTTAAGGACGGTGACTGTTTTAATAATGAAGGGAATGTCTGCGACGTCCAACAATTCGAATTCGAAAAGTGTAAATTTTGTTACAAAAATTGTTATGTAAGATACAGGATGAGTTTGTGATCTAACCAGTATAATTTGTATGATCTCTGAGGTGAAAAGAGAATTAATTTATGGAAATGAATTTAGCTATAGTATAAGAACTGTATTGTGACATCGATCAACAAGTTTAATGCAATAATATCACAGTAGAAATAATATTAAAATGTGTTTAATAAGTTGAAATATACAAATAATACTTTAGTATTAAGATATTTTACAATTAACAAATAATATGATAATTAGAGAAAATTAGATAGTTTTTATCATATTTTATCTAAACATCTATTCTATAATATACATGCATTCGTGTGTGTGTGTGTGGGCGCGTTATTGAAAAATATACACTTGCAGTCAAGATAAAATTTGATTATTTTCTTGACATAACGTCGCGTACGTTTAGAATTTTTTATTCAATAATAAAACTGTATAGTGAACTACTCTAGGGTTGTTGTATGTGAAAGCAAGTGAACATTTTTCAGGTAATGGTGATTTTTTCTCTTTACATTATTGCCGTTACGCACAGCATGTATACATACATATATATATATACATATATATATATATATATATATATATATATATATATATATATATATATATATATATATATATATGTATATAAATGTAATCTCTACGGTACTTGGTTGTATATTTTGTTAAAGAAAATCGATTCTTTTCAACCTACTGAAACGTTCAGTTGGGAAGCATGTAGTTAAATATATATTTAAAATAATTTATATATATATATATATATATATAAATAAAAAGTTAATATATAAAAAGTTCATATGTAAAGAGTAAATATTGAAGATACGATAATAGGATTTTCTGAAACTGTTTAATTATTTATTTAGTAAAAAGTGAATTTCATTCGAAAATTAAATAATGCAAAGTATGGTACTGTATATGCTATATGGATACTGTATGTATATATATATAGAGAGAGAGCGAGATGAGAACAGAACAGCTAACTGAATTAAATTAAATTAGTTGTATGAATGTCTTAATATTTTTTTACAGAATAATTTATTAAAGCATACTTGTCAACTATGGTACTTGTATAGTCTGTTGTACAATAATTATAATATTCGTACAATAATTACAAATTATATTAAGGATCAGAAAGAATGTATTTATTTCTATTAAGAAATAAGTACAATAATCACAAATGTGTTCATAAACGACTTCTAAAATTAAATACTTGTAGGAGATATAGGAAAATTGCTATGAAAGAATACTTAATTATGTTAAATTGTTAATTTTATGTGATTCTTGGACTTGTTTTTTGTTCTCCACTTAACAAAATTAGAATTATCAAATGAAAAATAACAGCGTTCGTTACTAATAATTACATTTTAGATATCATATATCAGACATGAAGGTCAATTGAAACGTTATTTCGAGGAAAAAATTAAAAAACTAAATTATTCGTAAGTTGATTTTTCCAAGAAAAATTGTTCGAAAAGTTAATGCTTCTAAACAATAATTCTTTTATGACACAATTTTTCCAAGAACAGTTATTTGATAAATCAAATTCATTTAGTGTTTTGGCGACTAAGTTTTAATAACAACTCTACATCCACTGCATACAGAAAGAGTGACTGGTGCGCACTTCCGTCCGATGGAGACATTGATCTTTACTTTTTCGAGAATCGGGCTGATAAAGCGATTACTGTGAATGGAAGAAGATACCGAAACATGATAACCAATTGTTTGCGAGCAGAATTGGATGATACTGATCTGAAGAATATGTGATTCCAGCAGGACGGTGCAACAAGCCACACAGCTGGTGAAAACACTTGATTTATTGTGGAGGAAATCACCTGGTCACGTTATTTCCAGAAATCGAGACATTAATTGGCCACCGAGATCCTGCGATTTAACACCGTCGGACTACTTTCTTTGGGCTCACGTTAGAGGACAGATGTACACCAATAATCCTAAAACAAGTTCCGACCTGACAGATGAATTCCGAAGAGGGAATGTTACTGAACTTTTTAACAAAAGAATGGTTACTTGTAAGAAAGGCCATGGCGGTCACTCACACGATATTATTTTTCATTTATAAATGGCACATCCCCAGCTATTATTTACAATAAAGAAACTTAAAATTTCAAGGCAAATTCTGCGTTTTATTTCAAATTAAAAAATTGCATCTTTATCGGAAAAAACCCTGTACAAAGAAATTTGTGGAACAGAAAGCCATTGTTCGTTTAGTAGAAGAAATTCGAAGAAACCTTTATCTTATTATGGATCGTCAAATGATGAAGATGATATATGTATGTATGTATGTATATGTATATATATACTTTTAAGAACTTATATGTTTGAGAAAACGATAAATTTATATTCAAGCTGTCATTTAACACACGTAAGCTGTCAATATCTGAAGCATAAAATATGTTCTATTTAAAATAATTCAAGGTATACAGTTAAGCGACTGTCAATATAACTTCTAAAGCTTTTATGAACATTAAACTCTACTTTCACGTTATAAATATATATATATATATATATATATATATATTTATATATATATATATATATATATATATATATATATATGAATCGATACATCATCACAGTTAAACATTTTGTAAATTCACGACTTAAAGTTGTTTTTTTTTCACACAATCGGACGTCCACGAAAAAATTTGATACATTACATGAAATCCGACGTTGTATTAAATTATTGTACACTCTTTTTAGCGCGCCAGAACGGAACGGCGCTCTTTTTTTACGTTTGATACGAAAGTTCGTCGAGAAAAAAAACTTGTAAATTAATTTCATAACATATATTCATACCATACTTTCTAGTCGGCTTTTTGCTCTCGCAGCATGCATCACTAGCTATTTAGTCTCGTTAAAAAGTTTTCTGTGAGAGATTTTCGCTTTTTATTCCGGTCTGCGTAAATACATACCAGGACGATGTGAACGTATGAAATATTTATCAGAATTTTTATACGAATGAATATTGATGTTGTGAGGAAGAGTCGATAGGTGATATTTTATAAATGGTTCTTCGTCGAGTTTCGTATAAAATCGTTTTCAAATCACAAAACAGGTCCGACACTGTGGTCGAATCGACATTCACGGACGGATTCTTACCGGGTTGCGCGAATCTTTGATCAGAAATGTACAATGAATCGTTATTGATTAATATATTTTTTAAAAAAAATTCTTAGTGTTTTCATTTCGATTGAGAAATACATTTCATAACTGGGTGATTTTTTTCCATAGAAATTTTTCTACCCTCATGAGAATCGAATAATCTTTAATGTACAGATTGGATATATAGTTCTAGAGAATTTATCCCTGAACTTAATTCATTAAAATTTTTAAATTAATGGATGGTTTATGAAAATTAGTTATCTTTGAAATGCAATTACATTATGTCAATAATTTCAGTCAGTCATATCTTCACAATACAGTTAAGGAAATCTGACCTAATTCATTTCTATTAATCAATTATTTTCTCTTCTCTAAAACAGAAAATAGTTTTTAATCAAAAATATCTAGTAAATGATTTCAATCATTAATTGTCGTTTGTGGGGATTTAAATAATTATGACATCATCCTCAAAAAGCCAAAGTACAGAAAGGGACATATTATATATTTTATCAGTAAATTTGAAATAAAATATTTCTAAGAGAGAATATAAATGAAAATTTTTAAAGTTTGATTGTTATTTTCTCAAATTCAATTCTGTTACTTATGGAAGTTGTCATTAATTAAATAAAATATTTCTGTAAATGTGATATAAATAAAAAAATGTCAGATATATAAATAAATAAGCATCTTTTTTATGTGAGTGAATGAAAGAAAATAGTTTCAATGATCTGATATAAAATTGTATCTGTGAATTTTAAATCCAATATATGTAAGTGTAAATAGCAATAAAACTTATTAAAGTTTGATTGTTATTTTCTGAAATTCTATCATTTTATTTCTGAAAGTCGTTATAAATTAAATAAAATATTTCTTTAAACAAATATCGTCTTGGCATTAAAAGATTTCTTTTTAATAAAACCATTCTGAAGTATTTACAATTCGACCGCAATTTTTTATAACTTTTTTTTCAAGAAAACACTGAATAAAAAATTCGAATGTACTTATTTGTTGGTCTTTTAAAGATTCTTCCGAATTGGTATACTTACAATTAAATTAACAATATATGAAGATTGAAAGAACGTCGAAAGAGACTTGAAATAAACTTTAAGAAAAGGTTTTATTTTGATTGATATTTATTTAATAAAATGTTAGAAAGAAACATTCATATATATATATATATATATATATATAATATTGTTCAATCAATTTATTCGCGCAAACTTTCCGAAACTTCTCATTTCATGTGAAAATCGCTCGACGTCGCTTATTTTCCGATAAAACTTAACCAAAAGTGAATTCAACGAACCGAACTCATAAAGTGTGAACGTTTATTAATTCATGCATGTGTATGTTTTACGGTTCTCGTACAATATATTTTATTGTTGTCACTTGTATCACGCGTTCGCATATAATCGAACTTTTCGAGCCGTTTGTGCGCGAATAACGCCGTATTTATTTCACTTTATTACTTTTTAATTAACAAGTTGACTTGTTAAAAGGGAAACGGTGTTCGCAGATATCGAAATAATTATATGGACGGGTTTATCGAATGCGAATCGAGCATCGGACAATTGTAGAGATTTATTCAAGTGGCACTTATTTAACAGATCGAGTCGAGTCGATCGATTCGATCAAATATCAGCATGACTTTCATTCGATTTTTCGAATTTTATCGGCACACTATTTTAAATTATTCGTTTTTTTTGGCTAATACCGAATTCATTCCTGAACTGACGGATTCTATGTCTGATTTATATTATTTTCAACGATATTGAATACCATATATCTATTTATGAGATTATGCCAAGATATATAGTAATTTTAAATGTTAAGGTTGGCACTTCAAGATTCTAAAACTATTATCATTGCTATGTCTGATTTAGATTATTTTCAGCGATATTGAATGCCATACTGTTTAAGAGTTGGAAATGATTGTAAAATAATAAATCATCATCGACATTAAAATTGAAGCCAAGAAAATAATTAAAAATGTCTTTTTGTAGTGTGTTATTCTTTTCAATGCAGTAAACAGGAAATGTCCAACATTGACAAAGTTGCGCAGTGCGCTAGCTAGTTGGTTTATAAGTTGTTTAATTTCATAAAATCATTCATCCTAATCCCCCAAGAGTAACAAAGTAAGTATTCCTAATAATTTATAGAATTGCACTTGTACTTCTGTTAGAAATAAAATCAAAAATTATATTTATATACAGTTCCTAATAATTGAAAATGACACCAATGAAGTATTTTTTTTCTAATATATATATATATATATATATATATATATATATATATATATATATATATATATATATATATATATATATATTATATTCTTTATTAAGATATAAATACTTTGTTAATATCATTGTTACATTTCACACTAGTTTTACAGATTAGTAACAAACTTTAAAGTGATAGATACAAAAGTTAACTATTCTACTACATTTTAATTATAATTCACTTATAATACTTTACTATATCTACATATTTGTTTATTGCTTAGATTCTATTCTTAAAATACATTTTAATTTCCAGTTTTTTAAAGCATATTTTTAAAAAAATGTTGTTAAATTGACAACAAGCACTGATTCCATAATTACACTGATGCTAGACTGATTGATATCTGGAAGTAAGCTTTCTCTGAATAGTTCCATCCCTTTATAGTCTAGTATATATATATATATATATATATATATATATATATATATACATATACATATAAATATATATATATATATATATGTATATATATATATATATATATATATATATATTTAATAAGGAAGATCATATATACCTTTAAAAATATTTCAACAATTTCGTTTTTCGAACGAAAACGGTAACTTCGTAAAATCAAATATACACACACATGTGTGTATATATATATATATATGACATACATCCGTACCGAATCTATTTACTCAAACAACATCCATGAAGCACAGGCCTGCCCCATACACACATACACACTCAGACAAACCGACCCCACTTCTGGGAAGGGGTTGATCTTTTTTTCTCACGATATTGCTACGTGCAGATTCGTTCTTTTTGTGATTAATTCTTTCTGTTTATTTTTTGCTTGTGAATAAATATTTATCGTCGAGCGGCGGCCACTACTGAAATATTTGTGTTTATATTCGCGGTTAATTATTTATTCCGTACGATAGGATCGTTTGTAAGAGCCATTTCGGTTAATTGAACAGAATAAATATGAAGGAAGCACGGATCGTACATAAATTAACGACGAATCGGACGATCTACACGGTTGAGTATGTTTTTTTCTGTATGAATTTCTGTATGTGGTGGTTTAAATATTTATATGGCTTTCTTGGAAAACAAACTGATTGGAGTGTTACTTTCACTGTGTTTTTTTACTAATTAATTTTATACTTAGTTATTTTTTTACTGTTTTATACAAATATTTGTAAAAATCTCTAAAACGAGGCCGTATTCAATGATTCACACAAGTACAAAATTTATTTGTCAGACATTTTAAAATCATTTTTGTTTAAAAATAAAAAATGATTTTAAAATAATGTTTATTTGTCAAGCTGATATATATATATATATATATATATATATATATATATATATATATATATATCAACATAATAAATTATGTTTATTTGTCAAATCATTTTAAAATCAGTTTTACTTTTTTAAAATCAGTTTTTATTTATAAAAAAAAAATGATTTTATAAAGTTGCGACACCTTATTGAACACTAAACTAATCAATATTATACTTCATATGAAAGACATTCTTAAATTTTGAATAATTTTTAAAATAGAAGGGTTTTTATTTGTATATTAAAAAAGTATTAAAACCTCTATGCAGCTTCTTCGACTAACGGTAATTGATTGAACTGTGTCAAATTGTCTACACCGATATATATATATATATATATATACCTGAATAGAGACTGTGTTTCAGTGGACAAGAAGGAATAAAAAAAAGAATTTTAAAAACGGTTAATATCTCAGTTGAGTTCTAAACCCCGGTAACAAAAATCGCCCGCGATGAAGCGATCTTCGCAGCATTATAGTTCCATAATGAATCCGACATTCATTACGAGAGTCCTATCGCCTGTACGTGCCCAATAATAAATTAAATAACCTGATATGTACAATATTTAAAATCCCGAATCATAACTGCAAATAAAAACGCCTATAAAACACCCATTAAACTTGACGTCGGCACGTAATGCGGATGTCATTAAAGTCATTCCGCATGATTCTTTATGGCATCACATATTTTCCGTACAGTCGAAATGTGTGGCGCACAGGAGCATGGATGGATGTACGTACGTACGCACGCACGTTCGGTATCTAGGAGGAAAAAAAACGAGACCGGCGCGCGGCTCCGACGGCAAAAAAGGTATCAAATTCAGATAAAATCGCGAACATGCCATAAAAAAAAAACAGTGCGACGACGGGAAGATCAAAGATTGGTTAGATCATTTTTTCGAATGAATTGTTCACGTCCGAAACCATTTGATGTACAATTTGTACACGCGCTCTCTACCCATTTTTATCATCTTCTGGCATGACCGTGCGTGCGAGTCTCGTTACATACACTAGCGCATGCACGCACACGTTCACACACCCACACGAATATATATATATATATATATATATATATATATATATATATATATTCTTTCACATATGTTACGGAGCTCGCCGAACGGCACATACTCATGGAACAGGAATTTTCACAACTATTGCTCGCATCATATTTCATATGTCTTATCTCGGCGTATTAAATTGATCTGACGTGGTAATCACTGGACACAGAACATTTGTTTTACACGAGACTAACACGATTATATTGAAAGTGGTCTGGACCCTCAATGACTATTATATTTTACGTTATCTTGTGTATTTAATATTGCATGGCAAGATCATGTAAGTATATTTATATAATAGAAATAAATATATATATATATATATATATAAATTTCCGTTTGCGTTATCAAATTAAATACTATATAGTTTATATTTTGAATAGCTGAAATTATTTGAATACCGTAATCAGAAAACAGATTAACTTCTATAGGTGTGTCCAGATAAATATCTGCGAGCATTTAAAAAGAGAAACGGTTCGATAGAGACAATTATTCGAGTTGGCTGTTGAAGAACACACTTGTCATACTTGAGAGATGGGGATGAACGTTTTTATTAAATTAAACAACTTGTAAGTCAACTAGCTAGAGCGCACGACACAACTTTGTCGGTGTTGGACATTTCCTGTTTACTGTATTGAGAGGAATAATACAATAAGATATTTTTAACTGTTCTCTTCGACTCACTTGTGATGTTATTGATGATTTTTTTCGTTTACAATTATTTCAGGCTCTTGAACAATATATGATAGTAGATATACGGTGTTCGATGTGGATGAATGGACTAAATCGGACATAGCAATGATAGACGTTTTAGAGTTTTGAAGTGTCAACACTAACATTTAAATATACTATATATCTTGGCCAAGAAATTGGCATAATCTCATAAAAAGATATGTGATATTCAATATCGTTGAAAACAGTCTAAATCAGATATAGCAATAATAGTTGTTTTAGAATTTTGAAGTGCCAACCTTAACATTTAAATATATATATATATATATATATATATATATATATATATATATATATATATATATATCTTAATTATCAATAATTACAAAGACGCTTTGTGTGGTAGAAAGAATCTGATTGAATTTCTGAATTCCACATTCAGAAATATATTTATTTTTCTAAAAAAAAAAACACCAATAATATTTCATTTAACAACATATCTAGTGAAGAGTATAATTATCGTTTTCAATCTTATTATTAATTTTTTTTTGATAAATTTTGAAGAAATCTATGCGAAATCAATTATTTTGATAAAAACATACAACTTGTGTTTATGCGCATATGCGTCTATGTGCTTTTTTTGAAACATGTATCTATAAAAAAATACAAAACAGATGACCCACCATAATTCATTACTGAAAACGAAAATCAAATAACGTAAATTGTAAATTAGCCGCCAAATGAAAATTTCAACCGATAGAATGTAAATAGACCATAAATCATTATGCATGGAACATAATTGAAAGCTAAAAATCAAATACTGCCATGATAATTACACTCGCTGAAAAATTAATACTCGAATTACTAAACTAATAATTTTACAAATATGTCCGCATGAATTCCATCGAGGAATATATATGAAACGCTGAAATTATTATATATATATATATATATATGAACATATACATTTTTAATTTCGTCAAATAAATAGGAATATTTTTTCGAACGTGGCCGATAATTGTATTTGAAACAAAAGTATTATTTTTAGTATCAGATCGTTCTAGCACTTAATATATTTACGGTCGTTAACGTTTCCATCGACTGTAAATGGAATTCAAAATGTAATTCGATTCTTGAATCAATTTAATTTTTTTTTCCGCACTTGACAGTTGAGATAAAAGACTACAGTACTCATTGGAAACTTTCTTTACATTTACTGTCTATAATAATTAGTTTTAGATCGAGTAGAATGGAGAATGTCAAGAACTAATACTGTTTTGTTTTTATTATTTCAGTCCATTTGTGTATATATATATATATTATATATTATATATATATATATATATATAAATAATATATATATATATATATATATATATATTATATATATATATAAATAATATATATATATATATATGAATATAAATATGAATATATTTATTTGTATCCGAGGTACATGATCTATTACAAAGGTAGTTGGTGTTATTTCACCTGTGCTTATTTTTATAATACGGTTTTACAATTTAAATAGTAATAATGATTAGTTTGAATACTAAGATAATAGTTAAATAATAAAATAGTACAGTGATTTATAATAGTATTAGAGGATAGTATGAAGTATAGTTTATTCATTTAGACAGACAAATTTTTCAATAATTTCATGTGGTAGCCTGAATTAAATCTCACTCTCTCCCTGTATATATACATACATATATATATATATATATATATAATTTATTTAATCATGAAATATTTTTTAAGAGAAGAGTCTTATATATTACAAGACATTCCTATTTTTATCGAGTTCGAACGTTAATCGAATATAAATATATAAATTTAAAACACTTATACAGTTTTAAAACATTAATCTTCGATGTTCTTAAAAGAAAAACCCCATTAACAAAAGAAATGTTTGCTCAAGACGCCCGTGTTTCATCTATCTATTTACACCAGGTAACGGGACGAATGAACCTTCAATACTTTATGTGGTTTGTGTGCAGCGAATTGATGTCTTATTGAACAATGCGAGGAGTCGATAAGGGTCAGCACAGGAGGACCTATAGAAATAGCTTTATCGTTCAGTTCGAATATGACACATTCCCATACATATATATATATATATATATATATATATATATATATATATATGAGTAAAAGTAACGGCGAGAACGCATGCGTTCGTATGATTTCTTATCCGCGTTGTATGAAAGAAAAGTCTCTTTTTTTGGCTGTGTTATTGGATCATTACGCAATTATATTGTTCTGGTAAAAACACGAACATATTTTGACCGTTTGGAATAAAAAAGTTTGATATCGATGTGTGTAGTTGTTGGTTGAGATGATGGTTTTTTTTAGTTCGTTCATTTGTATTTATTATTAATAAAAGATGGTTAACCTTTGATATAAGATTAGAATTCATAAGATATAATAGAAACCATCATATTTTTTAAAAAAAAAAAACATTTGTACTTTATAGAAACGTTTTTTAAATCAAAATATAAAAAATGAAAATTGTTTATTATATACTGACATCCTCGATTTGGACGGAACTAAAAGAGTTTAAGAATAAAAAAAATCGATCAGGTTTACAGGTTAAAAGATTTAAAGAAGAATCTTCACAAGTGGACTCAACACACTAATAAATTCTATTTTCGTTCCGCAAAGCACATCAGAATTTTTCTATCAAAAGATATTTTTTCAGTATTGTTGGTGAGATGAAAAAATAATTTATTTGTGAAAGTGAATTTAGACAAGTGTGAGACATTGTTTTGATACTTTAATTAAATTCATTTTCACAAATGAACTATTTTTTCATCTCACAGATTAGAAATATTCAATAAATAATTAATAATCATTTTTTATTTTTACTTAAACAAACAGTTTTAGAACTGAATTGTAATACAAATTGTGTATGTATTTTTTTTTTTGAAAAATATCAGGTTAAAACATAAATATTTTCGAATGAATAATAATCCTCTTCTAATAAATGTCCTGTACTATAGTAGTTTCGTCAAAATTTATTAATATTTTATTGTAAGAATGTTATTTCAAGAAGTTGATTTTATAATCACAAAAAAAAAGAATAAAAACTGATCAATAATAATTTAATGAACATCTGACCAGGAATTTATGATTTGTAGACTAAGAGCTTAATTTGTAAAAAATCTTTATTTCTAGAATTACACTCATTTTTGAAAAATTCTGAATATATTTCTGTACAAAAACTTATTTTGAGAACAGACAAATATATTATTATCGTATATTAACAATTTTCACATTCAATTATTATCATACTGGCCCGAATTTTCAGGTTGTTTGCTTGGATGTGAAACTTTAAATTTGAAAAAATCGCTGTACGATTATAAAAAAAATGCATTTATCCATAAACAAAAGACTTTTTTTGCAAAGAACAAACATTATTATATTAATTGGTCGATTTGTCATGATAGAAGTGAATATTTTAAGATTTCAGGTTTTAATCGAAAATCTACTACGAACTTTAATATAGAAATTAGGAAAAGACTGAAATTTCTCAGTGTTTTTTTTATGTGAGAGATTGATTTTAAAACGATAAAAAAGAAATCAAAACTGATCAATAATGATTCACTGAACATTTCACTAGGAATTTCTTTGTGATTTGTAGATTGAAGAGAAATCCATTTCTAAAAATGAGTCAAGCCAATGTCTGAACTGTATTATAATTACTATTTATTCTAAATCTATAAACAACTAATCGAAAGACTTACACTCCAACTCTAATTTACTTTCAAGAGAACGTCGATTTTATTAGAAAAAGAAATAAATATGAATAAATGAAAATCGTGTATATGAATAAATTCCTGAAATATCTACACGTGTATATTAGCACATATATGTGTTTTATGACACCATCTGGAATGGAGATTCGAGCAATGACATTGAGAGCACGCCGCGACGTTCGCATTAAACATAAAATAAACGATAAATGAAAAAAATTATTAAATGTGTTTCTTTTAAACGCGACGGCAGCAGCCGTTTGATAGGTGTGAACAGCATAAAAATTTCGACAAAAGAAACTGCGGAAAAGGAACACGTGTAGAGAATACCTAAAGGTATTTATTGCAAAGCTGTATAAAAAGATTGTGTGGTGTGTGTGTGTGTGAGCGCCCGTAACACGCCTTTTTTTACTGAACAAATACATACACTCCGATATATATATATTTTGTTAGGGGATGTATATATATATATATATATATATATATATATATATATATATATATGTATGTATATATTTATATGTATATATGTATATATAAGACAGATACAGGTTTTTATATCACACGAGGTAGAAAACGTTCTCAGGATGAAGAACAGTGTCAAAATAATAATAATATATCTAACCAGTTCTGTAACTTCTGACATCTTATGTGTCTCATCAGAAAATACTTATATATATATAGATATATATATATATATATATATATATATATATATATATATATATATATATTTGTGAATTCTTTTCATTAAAAGTGACAGTATGTGATATGTATATATATATATATATAAATTAATCAACGAATATATATGATACAAGAATAAATATATTTTCATTTCTGTGTTTCTCAGTTAGAACTTTTAATGAATGTACGAGCTCTGAACAAATAGTTCTAAGACTTAGCTTTCATTCCAAAGAATATTATTATTATTTGATGTCGGTACTTGAGAGTAAACTCTGTCAGATGATATGTATTTGCACCAGTGTTCCTGAAACTTTTCGAAACGATTCTGGAAATCGTTCGCAGATGAATCACTTTTTCATTTCGAAAACTACATTTATCAATTGAAGCTTAAATAAATTATTTTTTTGTCTCGCAGAACCATAAACTGTTATTCTGATCAAAAATGGTCAATAAATCATTGTCAATCATCGTTGATTCTTGATTATATGCATTTACAAAGCAATTCTGTCATTTTCAAAACGCTACTGTACAAAAAAAACTTTTAAAAAATAAATCAGATTCAGTTTTAAGAAAGATAGAATTTTCTGTACCTTAACACTCTTATGATGATATCAGAAATGTTCAGCAGATCATTCTTAATCATGTTTTAATTGTCGTTTACTTATATTGTAATGACAATTTTAATATATTCAGAGCGACATTATACAAAAATATCTATGGTTTATATGATGAAAAAATAATTCGTTCGTGAAAGTCAATTTAGCTACAATATCAGAACTGTATTGTGATTCCGATACTTTTTACATACAAATTTATCTGATTTTAGTTTAATAATATAAAAATATCATAAACCATGTGTGAAAAATGTAAAAATTGAAAGAATATTTTTGAAATTTTCAATCTTGAAACAACCCATGAAAAAAGACTTAATAATAAGTCAGGGAGTTTATTTTCAAATTATGAATTAAATAATTCTAGATTAAAATTTTATTACATATTTGTTCATAAAAAATCTACACTTTTAGCTACATCTCATTAAGTGTATTTTTAACAAATTAATTATTTTTAACTATTCATTCATTCACCACGAAAAAATTTTCTCATCAAAAATATTCAACAAATCATTAATGGATCATTTTTGATTGTTGATTGTACGCTTTTAGATGACGATACCATCATCCTCAAAGCGCCAGGGCACAGACAAATCTGATTAATAGCAATTTATTGAACATCTTTAATCAGAACATTTTTTGTAGTGTGTGAAATAAAGAACAGAATTGATTTTTAACAGTAAATTTAGACACAGTGTCAAACTGTTATATTTTTGTATCTGTATCTGAAAAAAATCTTAAAAAAATATCTGTTGTATCTTTAAACGAGGAAATGAATAAACGATATGAATATAATTTTATGAAATAAAAGTTAAGTCTTTGAGTTATCTAATCAGATATATATATATGTAAATATATATAAAGTTCTTTCAAAAAATCTCTTTTCACAACGATCCCAACGTACCAAAAAAAAAAAAAAATCATTTGAATCATTGCACATGCCATAAAGTGTATGCAGCCTGTAAGATGTCCCTCGTGCGACTAAACGCGGACTAAAAGGAAATTGTAAATGATATTTAGTCAATTATTTATGTTATGGCCTCACCCTTGTCTGTAAATAATGATCCCATCAGGTGGTTTCAACCGTTATTGCTCTGGGTTTTGCGGTACATTCTGAAACGAAAGTGGTCTAGATGCTATTTTCACATCTGCCAACGATTTAATCGCCCAATGAACATACTCTATACATATTCTCAATTTAAATCGGATTATTATTCAGTTTATGCAAAACGAGTAAAGAAGATTTTCATATTATGAAGTGTGTGATCTGTAACCCACCTATACATAGATCGTTATATATATATATATATATATATATATATATATATATATATATATCTGATAAATGAACCTCTTAGTGTAATTTATCCTACATATCTATGCAAATATTTATTTAATTCTAATTTTTGAAAATAAATTTACATCTTCCAGCATATATGATAAAAAATACTTTATGATGGAAATAAAAACGATTAATGTCTATACTCTGACAGCCTTTTAATATAAATTTAAATACTGACACAAAACAATTCTCTTAATTAAATATAAATATATACATATATATATATATATATATACAGTAATACAGAGGGATAGAAAGAGATATAGAGAGAAAGATAATTACTTGGTATAAAAATAAAAATCAGAAATATTTAATCACATTCCGTTCTCCGCTTGTGATGTTTCCATGTGTGAAACGATTCTAATTGTGAAAAATAATTACAGAGAATATAAATTTGTATAAAAGAGATTTGTGTACGAAATAAATGTATGGAATGATTTATGAATATGATAATTTATTTAGTCGGTAATTACATATTATAATTTCAACATGATATAAACACATGATGAACATTTTTATTGACTTTTATTCATTTTTACTTTTATGAGGTGTCATGTCATGTTTTTTGTTCATTTTTTTCTTTTCTCTCTTTACAATATCTTTGAATATTGTTTTTTGATATATATATAAAATATGAAAATTAATTCTGTGCTTATAAATTCAATCAGTAATAACTGTTTTAAATTGAAATATTTTCTTGTCGTTTTATGATTTCGAAGTACCGATCTTAATATTTAAAAATACTACATATCTTGGCCACGCATTTGACATAACTTCAAAACAAAAAAAAAATATAATTTTTCTCAATAGAGATCGTGAATACGAATGAAATAAAGAGTGACACTGATTCTTTCATTAAAACAAAATCTATGATATGTTTAATATTCTAGAATGAAAAAATATTTAATATCCTAGCAAAAAGGTGAAGATTTGCTTATCAAAAAAATCAATAAAAAATAAATTGCTTTAAATGAGAAAACTAATAATTTTTTTCATATATTTTTCTAAAATTGGTAGTCAATATGAATGGAGTAAAGAGAATCATTGGTTCGTTCGTTAGAAAACTTAAAAATATGTTTAATTATTAAATTAATAGAAAATAAATTATTTCAGCTGAGAAAATTAATAATTTTTCTTATATATTTTTCAAAAATTGGTAATCAATATGAATGAGGTAAGGAGAAACACTGGTCCGTTCATTGCAAGAAAATTGAGGATATATTTAATATTCTAGTATAAAGAAACGTTTAATAGACTAGCAAAAAGTTACAGATTTTTTTATCAAAAAATTAATAGAAAATAAATTGTTTTCACTGAGAAACTCAATAATTTTTCTCGTATATTTTTCTAAAATTGGTAATCAATATTAATGAAGTAAAGAGAAGCACTGGTTCGTTCATTGCAAGAAAATTGAGAATATATATATACACATACATATATATATATATATATATATATATATATATATATATATATATATATATATAATATTCAAGAATGAAGAAATGTTTAATAGACTAGCAAAAAGGTAAACATTTTCTTATCAAAAAATTAATAGAAAATAAATTGTTTTCACTGAGAAAATTAATAATTTTTCTCATACATTTTTCCAAAAATTCGTAATTAATATGAATGGAGTAAAGAAAATCATTGGTTCATTCATTAAAAAACTCGAAAATATGTTCAATTAATAAATTAATATTTAACAAATTGTTTTAATTAAGAAATTTCACAATTGTTGTTCTCGTATACTTTTTCTAATATTGTTAATGCGAATATAAACGTTTCTCTTTTTATATTAAAAAATCCATAACTAAATAATTTACCAGAAAAATCCAAAAGGCAGGTTTCGACACCTTTTTTAAATTAAAATATGTATTATTTTTGATAAAATATTTATCAAAACTATGTTAAAAGCCATCATCTACTTATACAAAAAATAAAATATCAATTTCAATTGATTAATTTATAATAAAATAACTGTTTTGGAAACATCTATTCAGCTCGATTATTTAAACACACTTTAAAAAGAACCATTATTAAACGTAAAGCATTTACATTAAACAGTTTTTTTTTTAATTTATCTTTCTATATTAATTTTTATTCCAAAAAATATTTTCTCAAAAAAATCAGTTTATTGAAATAAACGATTCTTGGAATTTTTTATAATTTATTATACAAATATTTAAATTATCTCAAAATTAATTTTTTTTAATATAGGAAAATATTTTTTTAAGTATTTGTTTACATGAGTGGTTGTTGATTTTAATTATATATATATATATATATATATATGTGTGTGTGTGTGTGTGTACAGCAGATCATAGAAACAGCGAGTCGCTACCTGTCTAGCACATTTCCTGAATAAATATTCCCCCTGATAAAATTTTCCGAATATTTTCATAGAATTCTTTGCAACGTGTACAGTTTATCGGAAAACAATATCTTGGAGATAATATAAAAATAAATAAATCTATACAGCGGAGATGATCGCGAACGTGATCGAAATAAAAGACCTGAGCAGCATCGAACAGAGTACACCTGGTTCGTGCTTAATCAGTGTATGTGCATGTACCGCTAGAAAAAAAAATATAAATAATAATAAACTCGGCCGTGTGTTTCCAATTATAAGTAGAGAGTCCTTTGTCGGCGCAGACTTAAAATCATCTCGAACTCGTTCCGATTTTCTTATCAGTAGCTTTTCGAAAAAAAAGCGCTCGCGCAACGCTGAGCTCGGAAGCCATCTGTTACCGTTCTTCCGGAGAGGATTATGAAAAAGTTAAATTTCTTAGCGAATGGATGTATCATACATTATTTAAAGCGATGTTAAGAGAGATTTTTTTGGGCGGGGGGAAATTTCGTCCGCGCGCTTACATTAATCATGCAATTACGGTTCGTACATCTGAGTTAATTTTTGAATATCTAATTTATATTCATACGGCGTGAAAAATCATAAGCTGAATTAAAACAAACTCTCTGATTTTCTTTATATCAAACATCTCTAATTCAATAATTACTGATCTTACTCTCACAGATGTTTCGAATTGAAATTACAATTGATTCAGTGTTACTCTAATTAGATAGTGACGGATGTAATTTTCATATCGGATGATACGATTCTAACTTTTCTCTCTATAAAGAAATAAAAATGGTTCCATGCATTTTATTCGTTCTCTGGTTGGTTGATATCGGCCGAGAGGTCTTCATTTTTTTGATATCAATCATATGATCAGTGTTCTGTTTCACGGTGTACAACGGAAGAGGAAGAGGGTATACGATTTCAGTGTAAAACTGACAAGAAATTTATTCAAAATATTGTATTCGCTGAAGCTTTAGAGTAAAATATTTTTACAGATTTCAATATGGTATTTTGTTATTTTAATTTTTGTAAATTTTTTCAATAAAAATTTTACAACTTACATTTAACACGAATTATTTATGTGTATAATTTGTTAATTTCTGTTATTTGTTAGAGTGGGATCGATCGGGACAAAGGCGGGACAGGAGACGGAGCCCCCTAGTATTAATCAAAATGAGTTTCTGTAAATTCTGAGAAATTAAATCATTTTTAATAAGCATTCATTTTCTATCAAAAAAGCACTGAATTAATTGACACCGAATAAATTTCATTTATTTGAGTAGAATTTTTAATAATGATAATAGTCATTTTTCAAATAATTGAACAATAACTGAAACAACAATTCAGAAAAAAAGTGTACAAAAAAAACAAAGATTTCACCGAATCGACGGACGCACGATGATCGAACAGAATGCAGATATTTAATTTAGGCGAAAATCGAATGACCAGAACTGCTCGAGACACAGAAAAATAAATAAACTTCACGAGCCACTTGTGTGCCCGTGCGGAAATTGAATTTTAAAATTTCTGGTATTAATTTCGTTTCAAAGTTCATATCCATATTAAAGAAAGTAACGGTACAAAATTTGATTCCTAACTTTGATACTTAAATATATAATTGAAATCTTTATAGGAACAATTAAACATAAGTGGGTAATTTGAAGTTAATTTACATTTCATGTACTTGGAAATGAATGTAAATAAGACGCTGATCGGAGTTTCTCCGTTTGCGAACTCGTTAGAAGCTCAAGAGTTCCACGGCGATTCGTTTAATGGACATTCAACGATATTTTCTTATAACTGATTTATATATATATATATATATATATATATATATATATATATATATATATATATATATATATGTATGTATGACAAAGTTCGGTACTTACAAAGAACTTTATTGCAACATACTAAATCTTCATTTCTTTTAGTGATCCTCCGGGACACATTAAACTATACACTTGTCATTTTTAAACATTATTATTTTAATCAGATCACGCTTCTGTTCACTGCGATAATCTTATCCTCTCTTCATTACACTACTTCGACAATTACATTTCGTTTTATCTAGTCGCCGAATTGAAAAGAAAATAAATTACTTCTCACGAATCCATCGATGAAATAAAATCGACTACCGGGAAATACACGTTATATTTTTTTTTTATTTATTTTGATATCGAATATCAATTTGTAATAAACGTTTTATTGTCGAAAAAAACTTTTTTTTTCCCGTATAGCCGTCCGTTATAACACCATCGGTCAATTTGGGAAAAGTAATAAGTAATAAATTTGATGGCCGGTTTATATAATTCGCATGACCGCACATATATAAAAAATAATCGTTATTTGTCAACTCCAAGAAAGTGAAATTCATCTACGTTACAACCGGCTGTGACATGATAATATATCACGCTGAATGGAACGAAATGTAAAAAATAATATCTGTAAAAGAATTGCGGTCGTCTCCGCTGATGATAATGGAATTAAATATATAAACATCACTTGTATATCTTTTTATAAATACACAAACACACTATATATATATATATATGTGTGTGTGTGTGTATGTTTTATATATGTATATATAATCTGACCATAAATACTGACAAAATTTCAAGCGAATTAAAAATATTTGCATTTATATAAGTACTGCACACACATTTAAAAAATACTAATAATCAGATTATAGCAAACAATTTTACAAAATAACTATAACCAGTACAGTCCTGTTTTGGGAACTGTGTACACAAATAAATTTCCACTCATTCCAAAGTACACTAAATTTTGATAATCAAAATCATATTCTATCGATTTGTCGATTTAGTCTGATTATTTTATTAAATTTATTAATGTTTTTTTTTTAATTTAATTCAATCTTTATTTTATAACAAACAAAAAAATGTACTAATTAATTTTCTAAACTAATCGTGTTTCCAATCCATTTCTGATACTGTCTACAAATTCCCTTTCACAAACGAATTATTTTTTCATCTCACAAATCACAATTTTTTCCGATCAAAAATGTTTACAAAACAATGTCTACTCATTGTCAATCATTGTTTAAAGCAACAATCAAAAACGATCAATAATAATTCACTGAACATTTTGACCAAAAAAAAGTTTATAGTTAGTGTACTGAAAAAATAATCCATTTATGAAAAACGTTTCTCTTTTTTTTAAAAAAAAGCTCCACTCAATATCCAGATTATCCTTCACCGTTCCATTTTATTTTATGACAAGGAATATATGCCGAATTACAATCCATACAACAGTCTACTGAATCTGTTCATTACAATCTCCGTATCTATATTTTAAAAATAGGTACGTTTATTGTTGAATATCCAGTAGTTGCAGAATGAGCTTAGCTATTGCCAGACCCATATTCAGAACAATCGTTTTTAAAAGAAACAAAATTGATGTATATTCAAATCTAATCCCTCATTACTCACATTTCAGTTAAAACTCTACGTTTTATTTCATTCTTACAATAATTCCTTCATTCTTTTCCTTTCTGGAAACACGTATTTAAAAATTTACAACATCGAACAGTGTTTATAAAATTGTACACAGACGTGCACAAACGGTGATATTTCTCGGAGACAGTTTAATTTTAAAAAAAACGCACATCTCTCTTCTAGGTGTAGCGATTTTTTACGACCACGATTCTGTATGATGCGCGCTCTCATTCTTACAGCAAATTTATCGATCATTGGCAGACCGTTTACTTTTTTCCGTATATAAATTTTTCGAAACCACATAAAAATATGTATCTCCCCTCTTCAAGACAATCATGTACATGTTCTGGTAAGATATAAAAGTAGGTAACGGAAATGTGCAATTTATATAACAGAAAACATTCATAAAAACAGATTTTTATACTGATTCTACATAAACATATATATATATATATATATATATATATATATATATATATATATATGATATTGAAAAAAGTTCTATCTAAATTCTAGTAATGTTCCTTTTCCCGCAAGCCTCCTTTTCCGCAAAAATAATATTTTTATGACAAGCTCTTGTACGAAACGAAATGTCACCTGGAAGCATTATGTTGTTCTCGGCGAACGAACGAAACGTACACACACACACAAAACTCTTAAATATGTATGAAAATCATATTACATTTTCATCTTTTCTCGATTCTAACGTAAAAATGTAGTTGACGTAGGAATAACAGAATTGTTACAGGTAGTTCCGCGCTCGTTGAATAAAACTATTTGTGACAGACGAATCACAGATTGTTTTTCTTCGCAGGTCGGCGGTACATAAACTCTGACCTTTCACAAATATGATACGTTCTGTGAATCAATGTCAGTACACTGGAACAGTGCTGTTTCTCTTTAAGAGACGACTAAACAACGAGTGTCCGGAATTATGCATCGTCGAAGAATGATGTGTCATTTTAAGCAATTTCGTGATAATGTTTGAAATGTGATTCGTTTTCAAAATCGTTCGGTTTTAAAACCTGACAGACTTCCTGACATTAAAACTGAACATAAAAGGGAGAAGATTGACTACAGTGGTAGATATTCGAGAAAAATTGCAAAGAGAATCTGAAGAATGTTTACAGGAATGGACGGAGTGCAATGGAGCACAAAATATCGACCAATATTTTGTGGATTGAAGTATATACCACTCTTTCAAAAATAAACATTAATTTTCTATATAAAAAGGGACCGAATTAATTTTCTACAAACAATGCTTTGAAACGGAATAAACAAGAATTATTGCGTTTTATAATAATTTTTTTTAACAATTCCACAAGTATTTAGATCCTTCTTCATATATAGAAAATTCAAGTTTTCAAGTATAAGATTTTTCTATACATATACCTTCTAAAGATATTTGAATCGCCATTGAAATAAATAACAATTAAAAATGATCAATAACTGCACATTTTTGACTAGAAAATGTATCCGTGTTTTTGGCGTGAAAAATGGATTCATTTATGAAACACTTTCAGTTGATAGGAAAATTAATACACACATGTTTCTGTTCAGATTGGTATTTCTTGAAGATTCAGTTAATCTCACAGTTAAAGTATCGTGTCAGTTTCTAAACTAGTTCTAGTTGATATAAGTAGGAGATAATATGTTAGAGATAAGAGCATTAGATTTTTTGAAATTTTTCCTGGCAAAGAATAGAAGTCAATAATATAAAAAAACAGTCAAATGGAAGAATCCAGAGGAATAAATGCAAGAAGAAGAAGTATACCGAGAAGAAATGAATTTCAGAATTTTAAAATTAAATATCCTGAAAAAAAATGTTAGAGATAAAATTATAAAAGTATCCGGAGAACTGATAAATGATAATAATATGATTCGGCATGAAGTGAATTGTGGAATATATGTCACATTCCTGCTTACAAAAAGCGACCTTTCAATGTTTGAAACGCTTTTTCTGATTAAATATTTAATACAGTCGAGCAGACAATTTCGAAAGGACATGTATCACTTTAAAAAAAAATTTCAATAGAACGACACAGTGTTTATGTGAAAATCTGTTACACAACATAATAAAAGAACAAACGTACGTCCACTGTAAATGTGCATTACTGATATCGAACAGTATGTTCGACTCTGTCGATACAAAAAAAATGTATATATAAATATGGAGAGGAACACTTTACGTAATACACATTTTAATGTCACTCAAATTTCCCTTTATTACAATATCCGCGCATTCGTTAGAACATCGTTTTCGAATCCATATTTTATCATTTCACAACAGTCTCTTGTACGTATGTATGTATATATATATATATATATATATATGTATATATATATATATATATATATATATATATATATATATATACATACATTGTATTCGCATGAACATACAGATTTTAACAATAAATCTTTGTTCAGCTCGTAAATCCGTAAAGGATTTAAAAAAATGCCATTTCACTCCATCAACGCTATTCGTAATAAAAATTGGGAATTGGGGAAACGGCGTACGACACTGATTATTTAGATGTAACGAGAGGCGGTGATCAGATACTGTATCGTTTCATTCGACCAACATTTTATTAAATTAGTACCGGTTGTTTTTTTTTTTGTTTAGCTGAGATCGATTTTTAATTGAATTCGCATATTAATAATTTTTAACACAACTATTATTGTACAGCGAATTTATGAGAAGTGGATTATATTTTTCGTTTGGAAACAATTATTTTTCACGCTGACATTTTTCAAAAATTTACAGAGTTTCTATGACAATTCAATTATGGCACTGGTTAAATTCATTTTCATAGATGAATTCTTCTCACATTTCACAAAAAATGTTTCTAATCAAAAATGTACAATAATTGTAAATTCTATACATTGGTTATAAAATTAACTTTTTATATTAGAAAATCGTTTTTGAGAAATTTTCGTTCCTTCTCAATTTTTTTATATTAAAAAGTGTAGTAAATTTTTAAATAAATACCGAAAGCTTGAAATATTGACTTATTTCATTCAGTTATTATAATAATGTTTATTCTTGACAAAAAATAATTTATTTATGAACAAATGCAGTTTTAATGCACAAACAATGATTTTTTAAAAATTTAAACTTTCTCATCCAAGCAGACAAATTGAAAAATAATGCCAGTAAGATGATAATTAAATGTGAAAATTGTTAATATACGATAATAATATATTTGTCTGTTACAAAAATAAGTTTTTATACAAAAAAATATTAATGTTTTTAAAATTAAGGGTGTAATTCTAAAAATAATGATTATTAAACAAAATCGTTCATTCTTCAATAAAAAGCACTTTTTAAACGAAATAAGAGAAATTCAATAATATAAATTGATTATTCATCGATAATTGAACATTTCTAATTATAAAAAAAATATTTTGCAGTGAGAAATCGATTTTTGAATAATTCAATTTTTTTACAATTTTTCCATACTATAGGTCGTGGTAAATTTTTGACCAAAAATCGAAAGTTTAAAATATTCACTTTTTTCACCATAAATCGATTACTTATTACAATAATATTAGATTTTCACCAAAAGTTAATTTACTTTTCGATAAATATATTTTTTACATTCAAAAAACTATTTTTTCAATTTTCAACTTTATATCTATACAAGAAAATTCTGAAATAAATGCTAATTACATGACAATTATAATAAAAACGATCAATATTGATAATAATATATTCTTCTATTAAAAAAATATTTTTTTATAGAAAAACATATTCATTTTTTTTAAATAAAATGTGTAATTCTAAAAATAGCGATTATTAAGCTCAAAATCTCAACTTTCAATCAAAACGCTTTTCTTTCTAAATATGGTCATTGGAACTAAATTAAATTCACTTTTCATCGTTAATTAATCAATACTGATTAAAAAAATCAACATTTTATATTAAGAAACACATTTCTGAAAATTTTCATTTCTTGGTAATTTTTCCATACTATAGGTCGTGGTAAATTTTTAACCAAAAATCGAAAGTACGAAATATTAAATTTTTTCACCATAAATCTATTACTTATTGTAATAATATTAGATTTCCACTAAAAAAATATTTATTTCTCGACAAGCACATTTTTTATAATCAAACAACGATTTTACACTTTGGTACTTTTCATCAAAACAAGAAAATTGCAAAAGAACTACTAACAAGATGGTAATTGAATGAAAAAATAATTATTATTTAATATGTATATATTCTTCTACTGAAAAATATGCTTTCATCTAGAAAAATTTTCATTATTTTTCCAAAAACCCTGTACTTCTAATAATAACGATATTTGCGATCAAAATCGTTGACTTTCAATCGAAACACATCTTTGCAACGAAATAAAATCAATTAAATAAAACAAATCGATTTTTTATCAACAAAAAGTCATTTATATTTATTAAATCAACATTTTATATTAATGAATCGATTTTTGAATAATTTCACTATTTACCCATTTTTCTATGCTATGAAAAACATTTATGAAAATGAATTTAACCCTTGTGCCGGAACAAAATCGATTAATCTATATGAATTTTATAGATTTACAATAAATCATGATTTAATAAGTAACAAATTAAACAAATTATAAAAAACAAACAAGCTTTAAGGAAAGAATTCGCTGAACTATCAAATCCTCGACAGTTACTGAAAATCATTTGATCTGTATATAAAACTATTAACAGACAGCTACAATGGTAAATAAACCCTGCTTGCAGTGCCACTTGTCTAACTTAAATACAAACACATCAATTAAATCAATTACTTTAAAGAGAGATGAATACTTATAGAGCTTCTAGCTTCGAGCGCGTTGTAATCGGAAATTATTCAATCAGGAACGTTTGTATGTTTGTGTACATTTCCACTAATTCAACTAATTACTATTCGTATACATTAACGTACTATATATATATATATATGGTAAACAATTTTATTTTCTATAAACCGACCGAAGTGTAGCGGAAAACGTTTAAACGTTACATAAAAATAATTTATAACCCATTCAGAGTTGAAATCAGTTTGAAATCGAATAATTCTTCCATGTCTTTCGACTGTGAAACGCAAGTTCCATAAGTCGATTAGGGAATAAACTACAAAAAAAAGTTTTCATATAATGAATCAATGTTAACTAAAAAAAGTCTGAACTTTCGTCGAAGTTCAAAACCTCTGAGATTATCGTTAGTTGTTAGACATCAATAGTGCAGTGGATGATTTCGTGGAAAAGAAATCTTGTACACGTTCTGTTTGTATCTCCAAATTGGTGTATTCAAATATTTACAGTTTGTTTTGCTGGATGATTTGTTTTTTTCGATTGGTTCGAAAAAGGGATTCCGTGCGAAGTTTCCATTCTCGATATTATTGTATCTCGAAATGAATTTTTTAGTGTTTATTTTTTCCTGTCTCGGTTTATTTGATAGTCTTTGAAACCAGTACATGAAATATGAATTAAAATCGATCGCATTTAATAACCAGTACATTTATTGCAAATATATATTTATTTAATACTAAAAAAATAAAATGGACTCTACTGAGGATATAACTTTAATAGAACTCAACACGAAATAAAAGGTATAACACTGTAATTATCGAAGCTTATTTCTGCCGCAAGACAGTCGTTTTATTAATGAAAGGCGACATATGCCACGAGACTAGATTCAAACTTTTGACACGTTGATCAGAAGCTTAAAAGTGACTTAACCGTAAACGTTTCAAATATTATTTATTTACTTGTAACCGTCTTAAATATTTTTGTATAGTTATTGAAATACTATTTTTACACAGTATTAAAATTTGTTAAATTATAAAAAATATTCAAAAAAAGTAAAAGATTCAACTATCTGAAGACAAATATTGCATACAATCAACACTAAGAAATGTTTAATAATCATTTATTGAAATTTTTAATTTGAAAGACATTTAATGATTTATGAGGGAGTGAAAAATTCATTTCTGAAACTGAATTAAGTCAAAGTGATAGAATTATAAAGTGATGTTCTCAACGCTTTCATCATAACTTATTAAAACATTTGTCTGAATGATTCAATACGCATTTTTGTACCTATATGATTTAGATTGATTATTTTATTAAATTTATTAATGTTTTTTTAATTTAATTCCATCTTTATTTTATAATAAATAAAAAAGTATACTAATTAATTTTCTAAACTAAACATCTTTCCAATCCATTTCTGACACTGTATTCTCTTTCACAAACGAATTATTTTTTCATCACACAAATCACAATTTTTTCCGATTAAAAATGTTTAAAAAACAATGTCTACTCATTTTCAATAATTGTCTAAAGCAACAATCAAAAACGATCGATAATAATTCATTGAACATTTTTGACCAAAAAAAAGTTTATAGTTTGTGGACTGAAAAAAATAATCCATTCATGAAAAACCGTCTCTTTTTTTAAAAAAAACTCCACTCAATGTTCAGATTATCCTCCACCGTTCCATTTTATTTTATGACCAGGAATATGTGCCGCATCACAATCCATACAACAGTTTGCTGAATCTGTTTATTACAATCTCCGTATCTATATTTCAAAAATAGGTACGTTTATTGTTGAAAATCGTATAGTGGTCGGTGCATTGTCCCGGAAATCAAACGAAAAGAATCGTCGCCGGTGTCTGATAGCTATGATCATGTTCCGGGAGATTCTTTCAACGCCGGAAATTAAATGTATTTTCTTTTGAGAGACGTAAGATGCCCATCTGTCCATCCATCCATGCATATATATATATATATATATATATATATATATATATATATATATATATATATATATCTGCTTGAAAAGTTTTATTTTAAACAGCACTTACGACAAGATGGAAGGTGTCTTTCAGGAAAGCAGCTGCGCGCCGGCACCGTAGATATGCATAATTTATACTGTTTGCTCTAAACTTCAGCATCGCCTTGTTTATTCCGAAACCATATACATCTGTTTCGAAATTTTCTACGAAACAATCGTAAAGTTTATAATAAGCGGTTCTGTGCCGTTGCGTTTTATATAAAACACTGATTTAATATAAACAAATAAGTGACGGTGATGTTTGTTTCGGATGAATGTGCACGCGGAACTGTTCTGTGAACGTGTACGACGCCTTCGAGAAGTTCACGAAGACGTTTCAGAACGGATTCGGATACAGATCGAATGTTAGTTCGACAATGAACTTAGAGATGTGGAATTGAATTAAATATAAATGTATATAATTGAATGAGATATATAAAGTCGGTGTGAGTTTGAAGCAGTGTTTAACAAAGTTTGTGAATCGAAGAAGTTAGAGACAGTTGTGGCTAAATTCACCTTCAGAAATTCATCTTTCTCTCATTTCACAAACCATAAAAATGGTTCTGATTTTAAATGTGCAATAAATGATTTATTAAATCGTTTATTGTGCATTTTGTAATAGAAATGAATACTAACTCTCCTGTTTTGGCACGGTACACTCTGACCGGGTATTTTTATTTGAAAATATCGTTCTTTCCTTCAGATATTCCTTGTTATCCTCTATTATTCGTTACAATCACTACTGACTTTTAATAAATAATGATATAAACAGCAGATATTGTTTTAATTCTGATTTTTATTTCAAACTGATACTCAATTCTCTTACTCAAGTCATTTTCTTACTCACTCTCCAAACAACAAAGCATTTTTCTAATCAACAACTTTCTTAAAATGTCTATTAATCATTTTTGGTTATTGATTATACTCGTTTCATGTCCAATTCTATCATTCTCAGGCCCTAAAAGTAACTAAATGTAATTTTTGAGAGATAATATTGAATTTTCTATACATTAATGCTTTGAGTATGATGGAATTTTAATCGAAATCCATATAAAAAAAATAAAAAGTGATTATCAATGATTTATTGATCATTTTTGATCAGAATTTTTTCTTTATCTGTGAATTGAATCAACAATTCATTTGTCAAAATGAACTGAACCACAGTGTCAGAAGCCTGATTTTATTTTCAATTAAATTTCAACTGATAAATAATGATTTCCAAATTAAATCAAGTGCGTATTCGATTATATTTCTGATATTGTTCTAAAAAAAAAATCAGAATCCGAAACGAAACTCGACGAAAATAAATCAGAATCTAAAAAAAGTCCATACAACAAGAATCTTGATTCGAAAAATGGAAAAAGTTATCAATCGTAAAAAAAAGTTTTCACGCTACGAATTGTAAAAGGTTGTTGTTTTTCTTTTTCTTTTTTTTTGTTCTTCGTCTGATAAAAAAAATCGCGTTTCAGTCAGCGAAAATTTTATACGTTGAGCGACGTCCGCTGTTTTTGCTTTCTGCAGATATCAGTATATGTTTTTTTCCTCAGCCATATATTTAATTTATAGTCTATAAGAATGAGAAATTATACGACTGTTCATCATAGAAAGTAGAGCCGTGTCTGAGATTCGAATCTAACCCTTTGATCCGATGATATTAAATGTTTACTGTGTACTGCTGCTGAAACGTGGACAGATCGGAGCAGGGTAGTAGTCACGTCGGTCTACACTTGAAGTATATTCCCGGTTTAGGAATTAGGTATTTAATTATCGACTTAATATATTAAAAAATATAATTAGAGATTCATACTGAATTAATTTATTATTTAAGAAATTGTCAGATGTCTATCGCAACTTATAATAAATTTAATTCAAGAAGAAAATAACGACAAAAAAATAAATATATACTGAAAACGTTTAAAAAAAAAATCAGTTTCATTTATGAAAAATAACAAGTTAAAAGGCGGCCGTGATATTCCTGAATATTTTACTGCTTTGTATTGTCACACAACTGTATCGTGTGAAAACAAATACTTCAAACACTTCAATAAATTTCAGACAATATAAAAATTCAAACACGAAATGTAACTCATAGGTGATAAATAAAACTTCTATGTCTCGAACATACATACATACATACAAACACATTCTCGGTGGCCTTTTTTTTGAAAAAAATATAAAAAAACGACCGCTGCCATTAATATATCTACTAGACGGAAAAAAAAACTTTCACGAACTGACAAAAAACATCATTTGGTCTCATCAAATCGCAATAAAAGTGTAGCATGTGAAATATATGCGTTTAAACTATGCTTTAAGAATAATTTATGCGTTTCATAAATACCGATTATAAATGCAGTTCGGTTGGGCAGAACGCACAAATACCGAATGATGAATGGCGTTTGTACGACACATTCGCCAAAAGCTCGAATAATGTCCTTCGGTTTCGACCGAAAATCATATTTTAAAATTGTAACAGACGTACATGCAATCATTTGATACTAACGACTATAATTTCATTCTGTTCATTTTTTTTTCTCTGTCTCTTTATATATATATATATATATATATATATAGAATTATTTTTTTACCAAGAAATATTTTTTTATTAACAAACATATTTTTCATGGTCAAAGACAGATTTTCCATTTTTTTTAAAATTCTTATCTAAGCAGAAATTGTCAAAAATTGGTTGTTTTAATTTGGTGAAAATTGAATGAAAAATGATTTCTGTTTGATAAAAATATATTCTTCTATTAAGGAGATTAGTTTTTGTAGAGAAAATTACTCAGTATTTTCGAAAAAAAGCGCAATTCGTAAAGTAACGATTTTTAAGCTCAAAATCGTTGACTCTCAATCGAAATGCATTTTTGTTACAAAATAAAAGCGATTTAATAATACAAATCGATTATTCATCGATAATTGGACATTTCTAATTATAAAAAAAATATTTTGCAGCGAGAAATCGATTTTTGAATAATTCATTTTTTTGACAATTTTTCCATACTATAGGTCATGGTAAATTTTTAACCAAAATTTGAATGTTTTAGAAATCGACTTTTTTCTCTATAAATCGATCAATTGTTATAACAATATTAGTTTTATAGCAAAAAATAATTGATTAATTGATAAACGTATTTTTTTTAATCGAATAAGAATTTTTCAGTTCTGAGCTTTGACATCTAAACAAGAAGCTTGCAAATTTAATGCTAATTTCGTTAAAAAATAATTATTTGATACATGATTTTTAATGATAACATATATTTTTAATAAAAGAAATAGTTTTTGTATAAAAACTCATTTAATATTTTACAAAAAATGCGCAATTCTGAAAAGGGCGATTTTTCAGCTCAAAATCTTAACTTCTAATCAAAACGAAATTTCAGTGTCGAACCTCATTGATTTAATAAAACAAACGGATATTTCATAGATAATTATACATTTATAATTATAAAATCGACATTTTATATAAGGAAATAGACTTTTGAAAAATTATATTTTTTCCCATGTAGGTCGTGGTAAATTTTTGACCAAAAATCAAAAGTTTAAAATATTGAATTTTTTCGCTATAAATTCATTTCTTATTACAATAATATTAGATATTCACAAAAAATTAATTTACTTCTCGATAAATATATTTTTTACATTCAAAAAACTATTTTTTTGATTTTCAACTTTATTTCTACACAAGAAAATTCTGAAATAAATGATAATTAGATGATAATTAAAATAAAAACGATTAATATTGAATACTAATGTATTCTCCTAAAAAAAAATAACTTTTTATAAAAAAAATATTCATTTTTTTTAAAATAAAGGGTGTAATTCTAAAAATAGCGATTATTAAGCTCAAAATCTCAACTTTCAATCAAAACGCATTTTCTTTCTAAATATGGTCATTGGAAATAAATTAAATGCACTTTTCATCGATAATTAATCAATACTGATTATAAAATCAACATTTTATATTAAGAAACACATTTCTGAAAATTTTCATTTCTTGGCAATTTTTCCATACTATAAATTGTCGTGGTAAATTTTTGACCAAAAATCGAAAGTTTAAAATATTGACTTTTTTCACCATAAATCTATTACTTATTGTAATAATAATAGATTTCCACTAAAAAATTATTTATTTCTCGATAAGCACATTTTTTATAATCGAATAACGATTTTACACTTTGGTACTTTTCATCCAAACAAGAAAATTGCAAAATAACTACTAATAAGGTGGTAATTGAATGAAAAAATAATTATTATTTGATATGTATATATTCTTGTACTGAAAAATACGCTTTCATCTAGGAAAATATTCATTATTTTTCCAAAAACCCTGTACTTCTAATAATAACGATATTTGAGATCAAAATCGTTGACTTTCAATCGAAACACATCTTTGCAACGAAATAAAATCAATTAAATAAAATAAATCGATTTTTTATCGACGAAAAGTCATTTATATTTACTAAATCAACATTTTATATTAATGAATCGATTTTTGAATAATTTGACTATTTACCAATTTTTCTATGCTATGAAAAACATTTATGAAAGTGAATTTAGCCCTTTTTCCGGAATTAAATCAATTAATCTATATAAATTTTATAAGACTGACAACAATTCATGATTTAATAAGCAGAAAATCAAACAAATTATAAAAAATAAACAAACTTTAAGGAAAAATTCGCTGTATGGGCTACAAAAGCGCTGAAAGTGTCAAATCCTCGACAGTTATTGAAAATCATTTGATCTGTATGTAAAACTAGTATTATTTGTTGCTAGATAAGATCAGTTTAATAAAATATATGGATTTTTCATCGATAAACAGTCATTTTCAATTACAAAATCAATATTTTCAGTTAAAAAATCACTTTCTGAAAATTCCATTTTTTCCATACTGTTACATGAATATTTTTGATCAGAAATAAGTTAATTGTTCATAAAGTAAGAGGATAATAATTTATTTGTGAATAGTTTGTAAGCCTTGTTACACTTTATAATATTATTCTGTTTTCTGTATCATTTTACGGATTGAGCTGTTCTGATTATTTTAAAGAACCGAACACGAAATAGAATGACAGACCACTAATCCGTTTACCCTTTTTTTTCGTTATTACACGTAAACGATTCGCTGCATATACTTTTCTTTCCATTTAGTCCTCATCCATAACGATGATTAAACGCAAAGCACTCATGCGTTTCAATTAAGACGAACGCACGACCTCGCAACAATCATAAACAGTAATCACACAATCTTCATTCTTTTTCATTTTCGTCGACGGCGAGGAATAATCCGGACAGTTTCATCACGGTGCCGAATATTCCTGACGTCGTCCGTGCGGACTGCGGGCCCAGAACAATCCCTTAATCGTACCCATTGTTCGCCAGGCCCCATTAATCTGTTTATAATCATTTAAACTCGAAACGTCAGACAAAATAATTTATAAGTGACTCAAGTGCACCGTTTTAATAATTCAAAAAGGTTGTTGCTCGCCGTACCACTCATGTTTATCTAATAAATTATTATGTTATGGTGAACGGAATGTCTGTTCTGATACTAATGTGGATATTAATGATATTATGCGCTGCTCTGTATGAAACTCGGATGTGGAACGATTTTTTTTCGTTAGGGAAATGTGTAAGCGTGAGAGATACAACGGTATGTGTATATACATACATACATATATATATATATATATATATATATATATATATATATATATATATAAACACAAATTTATTATTCAATTAGTATTTTAGAGAAAATATAGGAGAAAGTTGAAACAATAAATTAAATACCAAAATACAAACTTGCTAATTTGTTCAATATATTCATTTTTTAACACTTATACCATCATCATCCTCTTTCGATCGATCCACTGCTGGATAAAGGGCTCTTCCAAAACTTTCCAGTTCGAACGATCCAACGCCTCTCTTTTCCATAAATTCTCAATCGATTCTCGTATGTCCTTATCCAAACCGTCATTTTCCAACTTTTAAAATTTCTTGATTGTCAATCAATAATTCCTGTTGTCCGTCGATTCTATTCTCTTCTTGAAATACGATCCACCCATTTCAATTTCGAACTGTTCACTCTTCTTAGTATGTCTGTAAGTCCTGTCTATTTTCGTATCCATCGTGTGCTTGTCTTATCTCTTCTCGTTCATCCCAACATATATACTTCCATACTGCATGCACTGCTTTAAATCATCGCGTTGTTTTAACATTAAGAACCGATGTTTCGTTTCCGTAGATGAATTTGCAAGTATTACATTATTATTACATATTTTTGCTCAGATTAAATTATTTTTTGATTTTTTGAGTCGAGATAACAATTGATTTTTGAAAAAATAACCATAATAGATATCTATTGGAATACAAAAACGATTTTATAACACATGATAATGCATATTCTTTAATTTTCGACATGATGAATACCACCAAAACACCAAACCACATCTATTTTTAATTTATCTAGAAAGATAAATTAAAAATACACAGATTCATTTAAGTACAATATAAAACAATTATTACAGTGAGAAAAATATATAAAACAAGAGCACAGTTATACGAGTAGAGAATTTACCTTATAAAGAAATTAGTTTTCCATTAATTATTTTTTTACCAGTTTTCAATCACTAAGACTGGAAGAATTCTTTTTTCAAAAAAGATGTGTACCAATTTCTGAACAATATATTTATATAAATATTTTTAATATACTAAACTATGTTAGTAAAAAATTAGATGATTTGGAAAGTAATAAGAAAAATGTTTTTTTTTAAATGAAGGCTAACCATAGATGTAATAAAGATGGACTGATAATACAATTTATAAATTTGTATATTTGTTCCGAATAGAAGATAGAGCAAGACTAAAATATCCTTAATGGTTTGTATTTCTCATTTGAAGTTTAAAAAAATATAAATAAATACAAATTTAACTGAAAAAATTAATTGTAAAGGATATCTTTACAGATTTTGATTATTAAATATAGTTGTGTCTTTTTTTAAAATAGTATGTTTAAATATATTTTCCAGTACTAACATTTGAATGAATTCTGCAAATATAATTTGTTTAGTGGAGACGAAAATCTAGACGAAATCGACGAAAATCTAATGACTTTTAAAGAGTCATCAAATCTGTATCTCACTCATCAAAAAAAAAATGTATTATTTTTCTGTATTTTGTAACTACTTTAACACATTAAAAGATATTTAATTTGTCTTCATCTCTCTTCCTAGTATGTTCTAAAATTTCAAGAGACTTCTAATTATTAATAAACATTAGATTTAATATTTCAATCTTTGTTTTACTTTGATCGATTCTAAACGAAAGTCATTGAAGAAAATATTTGTATGTCTTAATGTCCTATTCAAAATTTTTAGAACGAAATTCTCAATCTACATTTATTGAATATGTGCGTTCAACAGAATAAACTAATAATAATTTTATCATTTAATAAAGTGCCGATCTTCTAATCTCAATTAAAAAAAATATTTTAAAATATCTTTTAATTAAAAAAAAAATCTATCAATAAAAATACAAAATATTTTCGTTCTGAAATTATAAACATAAAAATAAATTTAACCGATCGACTTCTACAGTAATTATTTTTTTAAAAGAAATCTAAACCGATATTTAATTGAAATACAAAATTATTATTTGTTTTTTTATCAAGTTTTCAGTCGAGTATGTAAAAAAAGTCAGGGAATTATTTTATATTTTCTTGTTTAAGTCTATTAAGATTTCCTCATAAAATTCAACTAACACCATTTAATAAAAAATTCTATTATTTTTTATTATAATTTATTAAATTTTCATTTCATTTATATATATATATATATATATATATAAGGTCAGAAAGTCATTTCATTGTAAACACGCCCACGTCGAATTCAAAAACATCCAATCAAACACATGTTTATGTGCATACATGTATATATGAGTACATATATATATATATATATATATGTATATATATATATATGTATATATATATATATATATATATATATATATATACATACCTATATACATGGCTACTCGGAATTTTCTTTCATTACATTGACTATATTTACGGTTACTTACCACTTTATCAATGTAAATAGACCCTCTTCGTGAATGCTGGTTAGTTTAAATGTAATTATGTATAATTTTTGTACGAAAAATATGTATATTTCAGTAGGTGTGTGTTAAAAAAGTTGTCTACTCTTCTAACTCTAATCCAATTTCGAATGTTCGCTAATTAGTATCAAACATGTTTTAGTTTTAAATCCCGGCGAATATATTTTACAGCACATTTCAAAAAGTACATACGTACATAAACGAATCGTGTCAACGACCCTCTGTACAACTGTTTTGTTGATCTGATAGCACCACAGTGGAAGAGAAAAAAACTTCTTCTCATCAATTACAAACTCTCGAAACTAACACCAATTGTACATCAATTGAACCAATTGTACCAATTGTGTATGAAAATCTATTGTTGAACGATTCATAAATAATAATCGGTACGTTTCATGTATATATATATATATATTATAAACAATAACACGTCAATTTATAACAGTCACTGCATATATGAGTAGATGTGTGAGCGATATATATACATATATATGTCTATGTATGTATACATATATACATAGGTATTAAAGACTCAATACAATAACCACTGAGTTTGATTCGATGTCCCTGTTGTGCGAACTCAGTTCCAGGCAGTACTGAGACCAAATACCCGGAGCTGGTGTCTACTTCACTGGAGTAAACACGCCGCGGCGGGGTGAGAGATGCGACGAGACGCGCCCACCCTGGCGGAGCTTTTATGCACTAAATACGCCTTTTGTAAACTTCTACGTTACTCGAAGAGTACTAGAGCGATATTTTCATTCATTCTATGCTTCTAATGATCGTTTTTTTTTCGAGCGTCGGTTTGAAAATATTCGAAAGTTTTAAGAAGAGTCGAATTGGGATTCTGTCAGCTAGTTATGTATCGATGTATGAAACATACCGATTCACTTGATGATTACTTTGAACGTTTCATATTTTAAAAAAACCATGTTCGTATTCTAACTGCTGTTTGAGTATGTTATTTTTTCATAAATTAATTTTACATTCAGTCCATAGACCAAGAAAAACGATTTTTTTAAAACACCTTCGAAATTATCAAATAATTGAATTTCTATTAACTAGTTAAGTACAGAAGTATTAAAATAATTCACTTTGTAGTTTTTTTTAAGATTTTACTTGCTGAATTTAATAAAAAAAATATTGAAGGTAAAAGAATGTGCATTTTCATATATTAAAAAATCATGTTTATATTTCAATTGTTGTTTGAGTACGTTCTTTTTTCATGCATGAATTTCATACTCGGTCCATAAACCAAAAAGTATAATAGAATAAAAATAGAGTAATAATAGAATGTCTATTTACTCGTTAAATACAGAAGCACAAAAAATATTTAATTGATGATTACATTGGAAACTTTCAAGAATTTAGTTAGCGATTTTGATAAAAAAATCAAATATCTGAAAAATCTGCTGACGTATATTGAAAAAATATGTTTATATTCTAATTATCATTTAAAATAGTTGTTCTTTCATGAATGAATTTTACACTAACCTCATGAACGAAGAATAACTTTTTTTTTAAAAAAAAACAGCGATTTAAAAATATCCGAAAAATATGCATTCTGTCGGTTATTTAGGTACAAATATATATATATATATATACATATATATATATATATATATATATATATATATATATATAAATATGTAGTTAACGATAAACTTTAGACATGAAAAAGTATTTTTGTTGAGGTACAGAATTTTTTTTCTTTACCTTATCGTTCTAAGAATCAAAATATGGATAGGTGAGAATCGAACATTTCAATTAATTAATTACTGAACATTTTCAATCGTGGAAGAAAACTCGTTTCGAACCAACTTTCTTTGTGAAAATACCTTTCACAAATTAATTCTTCTTTCACTCCACAAACTACGCCAAAGTCTTCGATAAAAAAATATTCAATAAATTATTATTGATTTAAAAAAAGTTTTATATGGTTTGTGCGGTGAAACAGAGTTCATTTATGAAAGTGAATTTAGCCAGTGTTAGAATTTGACTTTATCAAAAAGTACATTGTCCTGGATATCTTCTTCCTATTGGATCATCTGTTAGTCAATTCTTCTCGAATAGTTTCGGTACGTGTGCCATTTTCAGGCGGATTTTAAAGATTCCGAAGAAGTCTTCAAAATTCATCTCAAGATGACACGCTCGCGAAAATCGGTCGTGGAGAAGACTTACAGCTGATCCTATAGGAAGGAGACATCCAGAACAACGAAGTAAGGGTATCAGTGGTACTAAACATTATAATTATAAAGGGTACATTAAAACGAGATAAATAGAAATGTTTTACAAACGAGTTTTAATTTCTCTAAAAATCACAAACAAAGTTCTGATTAAAAATGATTAATAATATCGAAAAAGTAGAATCTGATTTTTTTTTTAATTTGTGGGCGAGCGAAAAAGCCATTCATAGAAGTGAATTTAACTACAGTGCTATGAAATGTATTGAGGCAAAGTATTCAATTCTTGTATAACAATATTTTTATTGTTCAAAAAACCACTATGTCCTGTTTTATAAAATGTTCAGTCATTCTAATTGGAATTCTATAAATCTAACCAAAAAAGTCAATACGAAAGCATAAACAAAACAGCAATTGAAATATTACATGTTTTATAAGCTCAGTTCAGAATTTATTTATAATATTCGCTAATACATCATCATACAGAGACCTATAGAGTATGACCTATCTACATTCTAATGATTAAGATGTGTTTTTATTTAAAGTAAGAAATTTCTAAAGTAACTATTATGTACATATATATATATATATATATATATATATATATATATATATATATGAAGAAGGGGATGAATATTACCTTTAAGTGGTGGCAAGAGATTTGCGTTGAATAATTAAACTAGAAGCTACGCAACAAGAACTTTTGATAAGCCGACCAATTTAGAATTTATACCTAGGCTTAATCTAAGTAAGATAAGAAAAATTAAGAAAAATATTTTATAAATTATGTTATTCTGTTCCTACAAATTCATTTATTTAAAATGGGACACATTTATTTTTCTGTTAATTTGATTGAAATTTATATATTTAAATCAGAAGTAGAGGTTTTGTCAATTATATCTGACGAGAAGTAATATTAATCGAATGAGGTTCTTTGTTTAAAATCAATAAGATTGATTTAAGAGAAAGAGACAGTCATTCGTGTTATAAATAAATTCATTAAAAAAAATATTAAAAATATTTTAAGAGTGAAAATGTTTATTTCACTCTTAAAATATGTTTAAGAGAGGAAAGGGACAATTATATTTTAAATTATGGAATTAATTAGATCTGTATTAAACAATTTCATCAAAATGAATATAATTTGAAAATGATTTATGAGAATTTTCCAAATTGATCTGAATCGTACACACAAATGGGAAAATATCGATTACAGTAAAAGAATCAGAGACAAAGAGAGAATCTGATTTTAAATCTAGAATTATTTTAAATGGATGAAACTCGAAAATGATGCATATTAGGATTGAAATGTTTTTTCCAAATTAATAAGAATATAACTACTGGAAAGCGAAAAAGAATTAGAGGGGAATTAAATTTTAAATTCGGAATTCTGTTAATTTTAAATTTGAAATTCTAAATCAATTCCGAATTTCATTTTGTTTTGAATACAGATATGGATTAACAAATCGAACGATTTCTTCAAAATAAATATAAATCAAATAATGTTTAATAGAGTTGAAATATTTTTCTAAACGAATATGAATTACACGCACAAAAAGAGAAATACTAAAAATATAATTACAGAGAATTTAAATTTTAATTGAGGGGCTAATATATATCTACATTGACCATTCAACAATTTCTCTAAACTGAATAAAATTCGAAAATGATGTTTTCAATCATCACGAATTGATTAAACGCCAAGGCAACATCGCATCAAGATTCAAATTAAGGTCAAACGGACACATTCCCAATGCACGACAGGAAGGCATCAAGATGACAGAAGAAAACTAACAAACATCATCAAAAATACAAAACTGTAAAAAAAAAATATTTTATCAGAACTGAAATATTCTTTCAGACCTAACATGAATTACATGCACGAAAAGGGGAAAGAAAATCACAGAGAATTTACTGTAAAACAAAATCTGGACTTAATACAGATCTGCATTAATCATTTAACAATTTCTTCGAAATGATTTTATTGGAATTGAAATATTTTTTTTCTAAACTAATACGAATCAGATGTTCAAAAAAAGAACGTACTGAAGAGAGAAAGAGAATCAGAGAGAATTTGATTTTTAATTCTTGAATATGTAGATCTGCTTTAACCGTGTGATGATTTCTTTAGAATGAAAATAATAAAACTAAAATATTTTTCTAATCTAATATGAATTACATGCATAAAAAAAGGAAATACTGTAGAGAGAGGGAGAGAGACTTTGATTCTAAATCTGAAACATATATACATATATATATATATATATATATATATATATATATATGTGTGTGTGTGTGTGTGTGTGTGTGTGTGAAAAGGGGAAAGAAAATCATAGAGAATTTACTGTAAAACAAAATCTGGACTTAATACAGATCTGCATTAATCATTTAACAATTTCTTCAAAATGATTTCTTTGGAATTAAAATTTTTTTTCTAAACCAATACGAATCAGATGTTGAAAAAAGAACGTATTGAAGAGAGAAAGAGAATCAGAGAGAATTTGATTTTTAATTCGTGAATATGTAGATCTGCATTAACCGCGTAATGATTTCTTTAGAATGAAAATAATAAAACTAAAGTATTTTTCTAATCTAATATGAATTACGTGCATAAAAAAGGAAATATTGTAGAGAGAAAGAGAGACTTTGATTCCAAGTCTGAAACATATATATATATATATATATATATATATATATATATATATATATATATATATATATATACATATATATATATATATATATATATATATATATATATATATATATATATAGATAGATAGATAGATAGATAGATAGATAGATAGATATGTATGTGTGTCTGAATTTAAAATTCTACAATTCCTTAAAAACGATTATAAATCGAAAATAATTTATTACAATTTTTCTAAATTAATAAGAAGAAAATGGAAATATCAAAATATGAAAATAAAATACTTAATTTTTAAACACATGCCGAAATACATTCGAAAATCGCATATTTTATACAGAAATCCATTATATTAAACCATAACATCGCCAGTCCGGTAAAGTTTCCCTTCATCTCGGATCTTATCAACTCGTTACAGTATTATCGACATTTTTTTTTCATTTAAAGTTATAAACGTGTAACGTTTTCTAAACATTAAAATATTTTTTTAAAAACATCATTGCCGGGTTCAAACATCGACATGAAGTATAACATTAAATATGGCTGTCAATATTAAGGATTAATATAATTTTAAAATATGAAGGTAAATTAAAATCATTGTATTAAATACATTTAAAGTAAACGACTCGAACGAAAGTGAAATAAGAAACGAAGAGTTAATCAAGTAACGACGACGTTGACTTCTACAAATATTTGAATGAAATGAATATGAAAATTCTATTCGATAAAACTGCATAAATTATGAATACAGAATACGATATTTTATATTACAGGTCGAGATATTCGATTGAATACTTTTATACAAAATGATGGTACAATTAAAAAGGTTCCACATACTTGTAATTATGTGTTGAAAGGCTCCGCCACACGAAAACGCGAAAAAAAACGAGAAAAAACTATTAAAGTGTTGATTTCAAGTGAACACACGCATGACTATGCGATAAAACTAGTTATAACGTGTAAAATTTTTCTAATGCATCGCTCGAAAAAAAAGGTGATGTAACGTGTGAAGTACAATAAGTAAAAGTAACTGTAAGGCACGATTACACTGTACATACAATTTCGATATACATGTTATTTATAATATATCAAGTGCTGTGTATAGAATGTATTTAATTTTCTCGATTGAGTTTTTAATTGGAATTCAATTACTTTTTTAATTAAAAGAAATTTAGTTGCAAGTAAATATTCGAGTCGAAACCACCGAACTCGGAATTAAATGAATATCTAATTTCGAAAATTTCTTTCTCGTTTTAAGAAATTGTAATTATAGAATCTATTTTTTTCGTTTTTCAGAATTTTAATTAAGAGAAGACAACGAACTCTAGAAATTAATCTGTATATGTTATAATTATGTTCTCTTAATATTATTAATTAAAGTACACATTTTATAAAGCTATTAATTTGTATTTATTAACTGAAAATGTATGTTTGAGTACATTTAATAAATTATTATAGTCTCGAATATATTTCACTGTTCAACTATTTATCTACTATCGAGGTTTTTATGACCCTTGATATCAATTAACCGATGATTCATTATTCACCTTACGAGTTCTCGTTACAACTTTTAACCCATTATTTACTTTTATATACCGTTGTCTGCAATTAAAAAAAAAATTAAAAATATTTTTCAACTCTTAAAGAAAATAAAGACAACTGTATTTAAATATAAGAGACATAGCCTAAGTCACTTGTTAATTAATTCTTCACGCGATTGTTTTCTGAAAAATGTTTGAGATGTTGATATTTCAAATAGATTTGCTCTAGCTAGTGGTTTTTATTGAGAGAGTTAGAGAAAATCTAGATACGATACGTAAGAAAATTCTAAAAGTGTAGAAATCAGTGAGAGCTAATATCTACATGTCGAGAATTCATTTACAAATCTTTAACAAATTTATCTGAAACATCTACAATCTCGAAGATTTCATAAATTGTTCATAGTGTGCTTGTTAAATTTCTAATCTTCATTCCTCAATCTTTAAAAATTGTCGGAGAATTAACATACCATCATTCTATAAAATTCATAAAAAATACATTATTTTTTTCAAACACAATCTCATTAATTACATATTTATTACAACATTAATGATTTTTAAGTCAGTGCCTCGGAGTTGATTTTGATTATTTTTTGAAGATAATCTGTGCGAAATATTTTCTTTAATCAGAAATCAATAACACCATGAAACATCTAACGGGTTATTACTTGTTTTTCGTACAAATGAAAACAGGAATAAATAGGAAAATTATAAATTAAATTTTTGAATTGTCTCGAGATATCAACAAAGCTGCTACTATAAGTAAATATTTAGGAGACTTTTAAAATCGTTCAAAAATTCGATCGTTCATTTTTCATTATCAAACAGGTCATTTTTAATAACAATTGAATAAAATGGAAAATATATAGAGAACTTACACACATTATTTAACAATCACATAACTATGCCGGTATATAACACTAAAAACGAAATTGAATTATAGAATGAGAAAAACGCGTATAAAAATGATATTTCAAAAATACAATAAATAAATGAAAGATGATACAGTGTAAGCATGTCTTTGTATGTAAATAATAAATTTAATAGTCTTTAACCACAGCCTACTGAAATTTTACTTGAATTGCAGTTCAGACAACTGGAATCGATGTAATTACGTAATGCGCACGTACTTGATCGTTCTATCCGATTTATATTTCCTATGTTCATGATATTGAATTACTTTTACAGGGTTTTCACTCTGAAAAATTATATGAAATTACACTTGAGGGTTCATAAACTATGCCAATTAAGAGATATAATGAAAGTATGACGACAATTAAACTGTTTGAATTACAATTAACTTACCTTATGACGATTATGAGCACTACCAGCAAGCTATTTTAGAAATCATTAGGCATTAAATAAATCAATTTATTTATATATTTACAATTCTTTTCACATATAAACAAGACTGGCGTTATATTTGATAAATTACCAAAAATAATACCATTTTATTAAAAATAAACAATGTTTAACAGTTGAATATAAATAAACTGTTTATTGATTGTTGGAAATTGTTGTTTTCATATTGAACATTGACATTGTTTATGTCAAATAATCATGAAATGTATTAATGACTGGATGAAGTATTGTTTTCCAGCAATCAAATATATGAGTAGATTTTATAAAGATATGCAAATTTCAAGAACATCGTGTGAAGATTTGCTACTTAAAAACATATTTTGTTCAATGATCGTCTTTTTTTTTAAATAAAATACCATTTTTGTACAACATGTAATGATTTTTTCAATATACATTCGATCGATTATCTATTATATAGATATACACGCAAAGGAAAAAAACACGTTTTCATATAAAAACAACTATTTTTATTACCAATATTTACACATCTTTTTACAATTCTCTCCAATGTTGATGTTAGCATCGATTTCAATGAAAGAAATAAATACACATTATTTATTCAATTTACAATTTCCTTGGAGAATTTATAATTGCATACAACAAAATTATATATGTAGAAAGTTGTTGTTTCTTATGAAAAGTATCTGTAATATATACAGCATTGTTTAATCAATAATCGGATTACATAGACAAATGTTATTAAAGATAGTTAAATATTTATATCAAATAGTTGTCTATACTCAGACCGGTCTCACTTCCTCGTTCCAGAAAACACAAGAAAAGAAAATGTACAGATATACATTTCAACAAAATGCAATTCAACAATGCGTTCTCATTTATACAAATAATACAAATCAGACACTACTTCCATTGTTATTATTGTACGATTCACATAAATTTAACTTACTGTTGTCCTATGTACGACGTTAAAAATTTATGAGAAACAGTAAATACGCGACGAGAACGAATCGAATAGAGATCGCTTTCGATCGGAAAACGGTAAATACTAAATCGAGAGTATCACGTAGTACGAACGAATCGTTACGATATACGAAGAGTCTCTGACAAATTCTACTCGTGAATATCTGCCGGTTGAAAATACCGTATTTAGTTTCTTGTTACAAAAAAAAAAAAACTTTTATTTATTCTTTCACAGAGATCAGAATTACATTCTTAAATGTTTACAATATGTATATATAAACAAATATTAAAAAATCTGATTTTTTAAGGAAAATGGTATTTAAAATTGAAACGAATATAATAATTATCACAAATTGATATTCAGTTTTCACCATAAAAGTTATATTGCCCTTTTAGAATATTATAAATACGATTAATGTAAAAATTCAATGAAATATTAAAATTCACCAACTCTGCTCCTATATCATTATTGGAATATAGGTATGTTATACAGACAACACATGCCACCTACCTATTTATATACATTATGGCAAATAAATTTGTTTTTTTTTTTCAATAAATATTTGCACATATTCAAAAAAGTTTCTATGGCAAAACTGAAAACATTAACTTTCATTTGATACTATTATATTTTTATATAATTCAAAATATATATATATGTTATACTATAGCAATTTATTAAATACGATAAAATAAATCTAATAAATGTGTACAGAAACGATGTTGATTCACTGTCATTTTTTTATTTGAATATTCGAAATTATTTAAGCATGTGAGCGTTCAATCAAACGAGACTACTGTATAATATCGGCGTATGGATGTACGTATATATATATATATATATATATATAAATCTACATAAATTTTTGTACCATATTCGATAATAAACTAAATAAGCAATGTACTAAACCAGAATACTACCTCTGCCTCATGTATTTATATATATTAATATAAGATTGCAATTAAAATGCGTTTGTTAATGATTAGAAATTAAATTAATGATCAGAAGTTGGTCCCTTCATATTGAATCAATCATTCTTTCTGCACACATGATTTCTATAAATATATTTCACATCAGTCAGTATACTTTTGAGGTACGTTACTTAAAAATATAATGAGAATGTAATGTTTAAGAAACAAATTTGTATTCCTATAGAATGATAAGTCTGATATAAATCAGACATTTGGTTATTACGTCTATTGGACCATCGATTTACAAAACATGGAAATTACATATCCGATAAAAGAGATTATTCGATAGAAGGGCGCTATCGACTGGCTTTGAAAATTCAATGAAACGTCCACTGTGGAAAATCACAGAATCACTGAAAATCATTAAACATCTAAGCGACCATAAAAGAACAAACAGAGCAACGTATGCGTGCTCCACCTTAACAATATTAAAACTAGACTTCTGTCACGACCACGATGACTAAAATCAATTTACAGTTTTACTTTTGTCGGATCGATAAAACATAATAAGTATGGAGTCGTATTCAATATATTTATATATTTTTAAGAAGTTCGATACACGTTACTAATTTTCTTATATCTTTTTTAAAAATAATGTTTATCGATAAGTTGATTTTAAACGAATACAATAATAGTTTTATTTTACAATTATTTGTCTTCACATTGTGATATCAGAGCTAAAAAAACTGCAAATTTATTATTCAATTCACACAGTATCCAATGATGTATACAATTATATTTATTTAAATATCTTTCTTTATACTTCAATGAAACAGTATATAGAAGCTGCAACTGCCAATTAAAATTCCAATGTAATATTAACAAAATTATATTACCAAATATATAAATGTTAATCTAATTATTAAGTTATTTTACATTTTCTGATTTAAAACATTAATAAAATTGAGATAATATTACTAATAATTTTTTTAAAATTCTCCAAACAGATACAAGATCATATGCATAAATCCACTCATACACTAGAGATTCTTTCTGAAATCATACGAATGGACTTATATACGCATGTGTTAATAATTTCTTATACCTATAAAAAACAACAATGAATGCGGAGCTGTTTCCTCACTCACATCCGTCCGTACGTGTATTTATACACGCACGGACGTTTTTTTACACGTACTCGAGTGTATACACCGATAACAAATACTTTTAGTGTATACGGATCGATCGTTTTAGAGAATATCAAAACAATGCGAACGAAACAATTTATCTAAAAAAATAAAAACAATTCTACATGATAACGTACCTTAAAAAACTCATTAATAAAAAGGATATCATGGCTGGTAATCGACAGGGCCCTTTCAAGATCGAGAAACGTAAAAATCCGATACTTGTCGCCGGCATTCTTTTTTTTGTTCCAATCGTTAATTGAATTTTATTCACTTTCGTTTTTGTTACAAAAATAATTTTTCTTTAGCACGGTACCTAATGTTTACGAAAAAATTGTCAGAAAGTCACTTTCATTATTACAGAGACAAGCCATTCTACCTATTTCTCTCACATAAAAGTGACCCTGTGTTGAACAAACGATCTTAGAAAATTTCCATGATAATACAGAAACACTCTGCAGTCTTGTACACAGTCTCAAACATCCACACTGATGAAAATGTATGTCGAATAATTGGTATTGATCACAGTACAACACTATAAATACACTTTTCTGTACACATAGTATCTATAATAAATACTCAACGTTTGTATTAGAAAAGTATTATGGTAACCCCCTGTAAATAGGACATTCAGGAAAAGGGGTGACAACCTGTCAGACCTTATGATGACGGTGCATCTCGTACGCTTCGGCGTACGATTGGTTACTGCGACTGTGAGCGCTCGGAGGTGCCGTTGCTATAAACAAAACCACAATGCAAGACGTATTCGCACGCTAGATCCGACGTACGTTCGCTAGACGCGACTAAAAAGCGTCGATACCGGATCGACGTTCAAAACCTACCTTTCGGAGGATAATACTGACCCCTTCCTTCACCGTAACCGTGAGGAGGCGCTCGACTCGCAGACGGACGTGACGATCCGTCCGGTCGTCCACGGTTGTTGACGTTCGTCCGTGCTCCGGAATGATTCGCACCTCCCGGGTGATGATGATGGTGGAACGGACGATGCTTTACAAGGAGAAAACAATTTTATTTATATTCGTGAATTCACAACTACTCTAGACACGATAAAACGGGAACAAGTATAAGGACATTAACTCTATAATATAAATCCTTACCATTCGTCGTAACGTGTTCATAGGTCGTCTAAGGGTTTCACTAATTCGTCTCGCCGGTGGTTTCTTTGGATTCGAAGACGGTGTATGTACAGCACAACATTTGATAAAAGCTCCCATGAATAGAATAAATCCTATTCCCATCAATAAAACAGCCCACCAATATTCAGTTACCCATTGGGCAACAGTCAATAACGTTTCTTTATTCAATAATAAATTCTTTAATCGGACTAACGGACCTTCGGCGTCGACCGCTCTACATTTAAAGAAGACGTCGCAGTACCCCTGCAAAACACAGTAGTCGTTTCTTAAACGTTACCGATCGCGACTCTTTCGATATCACAAACCTGGAAATTATCACAAGGAGAACCCGGTCTCAAACTGATTCCACCCGGAGGAAGGCCTACGCTCTGTGCGAATTCACTCGTGCTCCGGCAAGTCGACGCGTCCGTCCCGTTCTGACACGCGAGCTCGCAAAGTTTTCGTTTATCGATGTTCGGTATGATCTGCGATGTCAGGAAGCATTCGTTCAAATTCCATTCCAGGCAGATAGAACCGGAACACTCGCCGTTTATACACAACTGCGTGCCGTTGTTGCATCTCGTTTTATCGGGCATCGCTTTCGGTTTCGGACATTCGGCAGAACGGCCGTCGCATTTACTAGACCAGCTACAGTCAGATTCGGCTTTACATTTATTATGGTACGACGCCGGTACAAATTTGCACGTTTCACTAAGGCAGCAAGGACCTTGACTCGGGCTAAAAATAAAAAGTTATCATTTGAATACATGGTATTCGAATCAAAAGGATCAAAAATCAGTAAATAATAAATTTAAATACAGTTCTGACACTATGACTAAATTCATTTTCACAAATGAAGTTATTTTTACACTCCACAAGCCAGAAAAATCTTTTCTGGTCAAAAATTTTCAGTAAATAATTATTGATTTGTTGTTCTTAAGCATTTTGGTAGTAATGCCATCATTTTCATACTATCTAGATGCAGAAAAAAATTTAAATTTTTCAACAATCACATTTCTTTGTATCTGGATAATCTGAAGACAATGGCATCACCGGCGAAAAGCGTAAAAGCAATAAATAAAAAACGATCAACAACGACCTATTGGGCATTCTTGCCCCGAATTTTTTTTTATGATATATGTCGGGTGAAAAACGAATCGTTCTGCGTGAAAGAAAAAAGTAATAAATTAAAATCCATCTGCACAAACCTGCATTGGGTTCCGACACGTCTGTGGCAACCTTTTGCAGTTTCATTTTTCGCACGATCTATTTCGCTGATAACGCGAGGATAGCAACACTTGTCCGAGCACTCATCCATATCGTATCCACAATCGCATTCCTCTCCGGCCTCGACGATCTTATTTCCACAGAATGCACCTTCGCTCGCCGTGAAACAATTCCGTTTCTTGTTATCTTCAATAGCATCGAGCACGGCAGAGATATTTCCTATACTACAATACGAAAACTTGCTATTGTTCGGGCGATCGCCGCTCGTCGCAGATGCAAACATTATGTAATTTCCAAAAAGTCCTCCCGGACGACAATCTGCCGGATAGTCGTGCTGAAAAAAAAAACGATACAGTTTAAATAAGATCCGCGCTGTGCGAAACGGGGGGAAAAAAATCAACTTTTATTTCCTTACAGGCGATCCAAAATTATGCCCGATCTCATGCGCCAGCGTGAGCTGAGACACTTTCGGAGGCACGCGACTGTTATAATTTACGAACGTTATTATTCCCGTATTTAAAGACCTCTTCGTAGAATGATACATCCCGCCCAATGTTTCCGTGTAAGTCTTGTACTTTTCACAGATTCCTCCGGAAGCTCCCGACGCCGACGCCACCCAAGCAAGGCCCAAAGTACCGCCGGTGAAGTCGCGGTACGTGAAAACATAAGCTAAACAGAAATCCTCGTGGTTCCCGAGCGAATGGAGGTTTAGAAAATTGCTAACGTCGATGTTTTCCATGCAGAACTGGTTCGATTCCCCTCGGAACGCAGTGAAATTGCACGACACATAGTCGTCCATCTGTGAATAGACGTGTTGTTATGAAGGTACAGAACAGTGTTGACTATTTTAAAATGTACAGAAATAGTAAGGAAATATTTTTTTAAAAGAGATTCCGGTCGCATCCAATAAACAAACCTTTATTCTCTGAACTTCAAATTTAATATTCCGGTGTTCCAATCGTCCATCGAATTTCGTATCACGATATATGTAATTAACGGCAGTGACATGATGAGCGATCAGTGATAATATTTCTTCTCTTGTTCTTTCGTCGACCTCGTCTTTTTTTCTCGGATCTTTATGCTGCAAACGTACTCGTTAAGATAAGAGCAAATACAGTTCATAAACTAATAAAACTATTCACGGATACGCACCTCTGGGAAACTTTCCCTGATGTGCCTCCAAATCAACGGATCAGTCTGTATGAAAAGAGAACAGGTGTTCCTGCGTGTTTCCTTCGAGGCCGCACGTTTGTGCCGCCGGTGCGACGATGGATGCGCATTCGCTTCACGACTATATTTATTGTAATGTTCCTCGGGACTCGGTACTTGTGTCTCGGCCACGTCTGCATTCGACGGTATACGTAGGAGGGACGGTAGTGGTACTGAAGGTTGTTCGGATATGTCATTATCCACTCCGGAATTTTGTATACGTTCCATCCACTGAATCACATCGTCGTTGATGCCGCAACCCGCCGAGTGACCTGGAATATGAACATCGAATTCAAGTCGTTTTCGCACAAAAGTTCCCTCCGCTTTCTCAAAAAGAAAATATCAACGGAAATTACCTTTTCGCATATGAGCATACGGATCCTCTACATGATTTTCATTATAGATCACAGAGTGAAAGCTTTGATTGTTTGGATCAGTGAAATAATGATGAACTTTTTCCACGTAGTAAGATCCACGAGAAGACACTATTTTCCCCTCGAATACGCCGTTTATCACCGAACCAAAGACGTGACTGTTTGGATCGTCTGTCGAAAAGAAATTCAGTTAAAATTAAGAACGTTCAGAGTAAGTTCTATGCATTCCCCGATCATATTATTTTTAAAACACTGTCTTCTGCAGGTAGATTATTTCGGTTCGAATAAACTACCTGCCGAAATCGGAGAATTTCAAAGGAATGGTCTCGACGATTTTATTGAAATAACACTGAAATAACAGGTGTACAAGAAAATAATACAGTGACGATCCAAATACTTATCTAAATAATAAATAAAATAAACAAACGAGTATTAATCTCATTTTATTTAACATAAGCTGTAATAAGACTATCAAATAAAATTGTATACAATTACTGAACATCAATATAATCGATTAGTAAAGTTTGAATAGAACCATAATAATATTTTTTTTCTAATATCGAATTATAGCCATTCTAGAATGCGTCATGACTCGAATTGAAACTGTAAATAAATTCTGAATGTGCAGAATGTATTTCAAGTTTAACTTAAGTTCTCATATTGAACTTGAAACGAAATCGTTGAATAATTATTACGCACACCTTCAAAGATCAATATGTACTAGCATGTTGTTAATATTCGAATACTGTCTGCATATTAATGACATTTTACCTACTGAAAACATGTGTGAGTATGACTGTTAATAATCGATATTTATAAACACTGATAAAATAATATCCACTGAATGAAAAATACTTCTCATTAATCACCGAAATAAACGGAAAGTCCCGATCCTGTGATCTTTCACTTTCACAAATGTATTATTTTTACTCTATTCTTTTATTATTTTGCTCATCTTACAGGTTACAAAAAAAGTTCTCATTAGAGATATTCAATAAATTATTATTGACTATTTTTGATTGCTGCTTATCAGTGGTAACAATCAAGAATGTATAATAGTGATTTACTGAATATTTCCGATCAATAATTTTTGTGGTTTATGGAAGAAAAGAAATCTTTTGTGAAAAAAAAACAATGTCAAAATTGTATTGGGAACATGAATGCTTCTTATTAGTTTAAAAAAAAACAACTTGTTGTTTTGCCTTATATTTAATTAAAAAATAACTCGAATCTACTTAACATGTTCATTTCGGCAAGGAATAGACATCTTTTTAAAATATCTCTCAATTTCACGTTTAAAATATTACCTAATCGATATAAAAAAATCTTTCTAAGCCATCAATAAATGATAAGGGAAAAAAACCTTTAAATCGTGCCATAAACCATCAGATGCTAACAGCATGATGATTATAGCAGATGCAAACATAATTTTCAGAATTCTAGAAGAAGAAAAGTATTAAGTTCGGATTAATTTATAAAAGGAAATGTTAAGAAGAGATGACACTGTTTTAGAATCTCAGTAAAAAATCAGTTACAATCAATAGTGTATTTCCGTAGTCGAAATTGCTGCAAATATCGTCGTTTGTCGTGTATTCAACGAGGTATCATCAATGGCACTTTTGACAAAGTTGCAATTCGATTGAGGAAGGTTTGCACATCAGTGGACCGAGAAAAACGATTTCAGGGGATCGAGTTCCGCCGAGCGCGACGAAGGAAGCCCGGAAAGCGCGCAAAGCTCAAAAAAAGAGGAAGAGGAAGCCTTCGCTCGGACAGAAGATAAACTTTACGGTTCAAACATCGATGATAGCGTGCAAATTAATAGAAAAACATTAATTCACTAAAAAATTTAATCGACATCTGACTTCAAATTTTCTTGAAACTTTAAACGTGTTTTTCTCACAACTAAGTTTTCCAAATCGGTACCAGAAATATCTCGGAGCAAATATTTGACAGATTTGCATGAAATTTTGCATAAATATTTCTCAGATCACTATCTACTTTTCGACGTACAATCTTTTAGATATTTATATTATTCGATTTGTTATTAACAAAATAGATGCCAGCAATTTCAAAATTTCATGTATTTTTCAAACAGCTGCCATTTCTGAAAAAGTGATTATTTAAACAAATGGCTCTAGCTACGTCATTAATTAGTTTCGTCTATCTACTTTTACTTTCAATTAAAAAAAATTAATTCAGATAACATCTCCCGGAAATACACCTAGTACCGAAGAACGCTGCATCGATACGTCACCTCAATAATGGGTTACTATTAAATATTAAAATAATCTACAGTGCATGTCTTTTAAAATGTTTTTTTTTTTAGTTTTGCAATAAAACGTTACTTTCCATGTGAGAAAAAATCATGAAAATAGGCTATTTTTGAGGTTCCAAAAGGCGTGTATGCCCTTAAACAACATATTTACACTAGCGAGTTTTGAATATGTACTTTTATAATTTTTGTAAATATTACTTTCCATTAAATTGTAAATTAACGTTTTATTTGGGGGAAAAACTGCGTGTCGTCTTATAATCAGGATAGTAAAAAATGTTTCTTTTTTTTTTTTTTGATTCCTCTGTGGAAAAAAACTGGGTCTTCTAATCGTGGCCGTCTTATACCCGCGCTAATACAGTACATGTTTTTTTTTTAATCGCCTGCAAATGCAGGATTCAAAACACGATAACGCAGTCGAAAAACGCGGACGAGCGACCGACTGTACCTGCAAGATGTCCTTTGTATATGTGCGACGTATCAACCTGCAACTCGTTCCCGTCGGACCCGTCGACGCGCAGCCGTTCGTGGAACGTGTCTGCGTCCCGACGCAAACGCAGGTGGAAATCGCGGTCGAGGGCGCGGAAGCGTAATTGCAACGTCGAGTCTGGATGCGTGACGGATCGGCGTGCTCGCGTGTGCGCCCTGTGCAATTCGGTCGCGTCGTATTCCAGCGGCTCGTAATGGGATACATATTCACTCAGACGTCGTGCTGGAACAATAAAACAACAATTATTCACACGCTCTTTACCATATTTCTTTTATTTCGGCGTTAGTTCGTGCGGCGATAATGTCAGACGAGTCTGTAATGTGTCTGCGTATATTTATTTTATTTGACAATGATCTTCTTTCTCTTTCACAAATGAATTCTCGCCCCACGAACCGCACAGAAATATTCAATAAATTATTACTGATTGTCGATTATGCGCATAAATAGATAATAAGTGATTCGTCATTCAAAATCATAAGACTTATGTGACTGTTGAACCATTTATTTTTTTTAAACAAAAAAACATACACTGGATCAAAAGAGTCTCCATACACTTGTGATAATTTTAGTTTATTTGTAATAACCATAATAATGTATTTATTATGGAAATATGCAGATATTTTATAATCATACAAAGAGAATGACACAAAGAAAATATTAAACAGTAAAATCAATAAACAAGCTAAAATAATAGAAGTCAGTATTTGAAACCCAAAAAAGTCTCCATACATTTAATATGCACAGTAATTCTTTATTAAAATATATGAATTGTATTAGTCATTTTAAAACATTAGTAACTTGTTGAAACGCCCTTTGCATTTATCACCTTAATAAAATTAAATACTTTTTGTTAATTAAAAGATATAAAATGAAATTTACATTTTTTAAGTTTATAAATTTTGATGCTTATAAATGTGAAAGTTTAAATTAGAAATAGTGAAAATTTCGAAATATTTTGCGAGTATTTTACTTTTTTATTTTCAAACATCATTCTTCTTTATAATATTAATCGCACTGACTCATTTTTAATAAACACAGAGTCAAATCAAATGTAAATATTGTGAATGAAAGTGTAATATGCAGGAGAATTTTGTCGGAATTCAATCCCCAACTACTTTAATAAAATGTAGGTTCTTTAAATGGATGAAAAATGGCACGGAACTGAATTTATGGAAGAATCATGAAACAAACAACGAATAAAAAACATCAATATTGATTTATTGAACATTTAGAAAAAGTTTTTATGGCTTGCGAGGAAAATAAAAAATATTATCTATGAAAGCAAGTACTTTTTAATCTTTATCGAACAATTTGTAAAATCTAGATAATCTTTTGTGTCTCTTATCTCTCGATATGTCCCAACAATCATGAAAAAATCAAACATAGATGCTTTTATCTTAGCTATTACAATTCTACTGGCATCTCTTTATGTGACAATGTACAATTATGTCCAGTACAATGTCTAGTCTAAACAGTAGTCGATTCCATGAATCATTTAACCGTTTAGTTAAAACTTATTGGGTCACTGAACTAATGTCATTGTAATAAATAGATTACAAAGGAAACTGAATGATAGTATTAACAGTTCGAACATTAGTTTCGTATAAATTGCGAGTTTCACAGTGTTAACATTACAAAGTATAAGATTCTATGAATATTAATGAATGGCTACTATTAAATAAATCATTAATTTGTAACCAAAATGTATAAAAATGCATATGTCTGTACTTGGTAGAAAAATCGATGATGAAAATGTACAAGATATCAAAAGGATACTCTAAAACCGGTACGATACATATCTGATGTTACAGACAAAACTTTTTCGAGTACCAATTAATTAGTCCGATATACTGAACAGCGGATTTTATGTATGGAGATAAATACTACAGAAATACTTATAATTAGAGTACGTTCACAAGTGGCCTGTTTTTGATAAAAATTAATACTTTTCAAGTACCTATTCGGTTGATACTGACGAACAGGAAATGTGATTTGTGGATAATCGTGTTTTTTTATTGAAAATATGTTTGCACGAAAACGATTTGATCTCATATAAATTTTGAAAAGATAAAAAAGGCAATTACTATCGTTCGATTGTATAAAATAAAGCTTTTTTTCTCGAAAAAAATGAAAATATAAATATTTTTATATTAATAATTATGTTTATATATTTGTGATCTCGTTGACGCTTATGAATCGCCTGAGAAATTATTCTCTTAGTTATCAAGCATATTCGCAGGTACCTTGCAAGTAATTGATTTATGTAACTATCCTCTTACTTATCGGCCATTTTCAGACGGCTCGCAAATAACTTCTTTATCTAAATATTCTCTTAATTATTAGCCAACCTAAGGTAGCTTCCAGAAAACTCAATTACCCAACTTTCCTTGTAATTATCAGGCATCCTCAGGTAGCGTGTAAATAATTTCTTTATTTAACTATCCTCTAAGTTATCAAGCATCCTCAGGTAGCTTACAGAAATGTCGTATACCCAACTATACTCTTAATTATCAGCCAACATCAGGTAGTTTGTACGCAGCTTCTTTACTTAACTATACCCTTACTTATCAAGCATTCTCAGATACCTTGCAGAAACTAATTTATCCAACTATCCCTTTAATTATTAGCCACCCACAGGTAGCTTGCAAGTAAATAATTTATCATATTATCTTCTTAATTATTAGCCATTCTCAGATAGCTGGTAGATAATATCTTTATTTAACTATCCCTTTACTTACCAAGTATCCTCAGATAGTTTGCAGAACATTCATACATCCAACTTTCTTTTTAATAATTAGTCATCCACCGATAGCTTGAAAATAACTGATTTATTCCTCTATCTTATTAATTATTGTAGATAACTTATTTATTTAACTATTCCCTTAGTTATCAAACATTCTCAGATAGCTTGCAGAAAACTAATTTATCCAACTATCCTCTTAATTATCAGCCATCCTCAGATAGTTTGCAAGTAATTCATTTATCCAACTTCTTTATTTAACTATCCCCTTAATCATCATCCATACTTAGATAGCTTATAGATAACTTCTTCATTCAACTATCATTAGGTAGCTTTCAGAAAACTCATTTATCCAACTATCTTCCTAATTATTAGGTATCCTCAGGTAATTTGTAGATAATTGATTTATTCAACTAACCTCTTAGTTATTAACCATCTTCAAGTAGGTTATAGACAACTATATTATTTAAAAACTACACGAGAATGGCTTAAAAGCCAGTACTGTTCATGGTAGATAAATATGTGATTAATAAAGACTCTTAGAAGTTTTTCAAATAATGTAAAAATTGAATTCTTAGTATTACATTAAATAAATGTAACTGAAGATAGTTTCAAGTTAAAAGAAACTAACAAAAAATACATCTAGTTTTTTTAAAAAAAATATTCTATTTCCAGAAATCAGTCAGTATCCCACAATTCTTTCTCATCAAAACTGATAACCAACTGTCTACTTTCTGTGATTTGTGGTTGAATGATTCATTGATGAAAGTGAATTAAACCACAGTGTCAAAACTATGATTCCAAACAGGATGTTATATTAACAATGAACGATATATCTACGTTCAGATCGATAAAAAAGCTTTAAATGTATCGAAATAGAGAGAGGTGGGAGACATCATAAATATTGATAAATATATGAAGAGGTTCAAACGAGAATAAGTTTGAAATAAAAAAAAATACACACAAATTAAACGTCTGACTATTAAATAATGATATGGAAACCATTTTGGTATTTCTTTTTCAAAATTGATTTAATTATTTCGATAAAAAACACATCTCATTGTCGTTAAAAGATAATTATAACTGTTTGGAAATAATTGCAGTAATTACTTGAAAAGAATAGAAAAATTACGTAGGTACAATTCAAGGTGACCAGTCAAGTATTAACAATGTATACTTTTATCTCTTTTTCTTTATATAATATATATATATATATATATATAAAACATTTTATATGCCAATACTTGTGAATACTTTTATAAGAAATTGTTTTAGAGAATTTAACACAAGTGTAGTTATCTAGCATCGATTGATATCATTTTTATTAATTTTTAAATAGAAATTTCTGTTCAAAGATTATTATTTTTATTGAGTTATCTATCATATCTGATGAAAATTTTATTATGTAATATTGGAAAAGAAATATGTACAAAGAAACAGTGCAGTTAAAAACTTAATCTGGTAAGTTCACTATTTTTATTTACTTTGAAATAATCTGAAGGAATTAAAAGATATATATTTCAAAGTAATTAAAAATTATAAGAAAAAATGTATGAGCTGTGCAAGTAGATTTCTTTTAATAAACCATAAAGGAAATTAAACTGAAGTATTATTCATGTTTTTTAAGAAATGAGGTTATATTAAATTTTTAATAAAATAAGATACAATATCTAAGAATATAGGTCAAAACTGTTTAGAAAAATGTAATCTTCGCCTTTTTCACACATCTTTGAATCAATAGTTGCGAAATAGTTCTATCATTCAAAAGAATTTCAAGAAGTATAAAATTTTTTTAAAAAACGAAACCATCTATTAAATTGTTATTGAAGTAGAGACCTAGACCATTTTCTATCAATTTGCGATAACTAGGAAAAAAATCACCGCTAAGAATGTTGTTATAAAAATACATTTTTTTAGTGTTGTAAAACGATATAAAAAAAATCTGTAAACTTTTTCAACGCAAAAAATAATTAGTTTGTTTTAAAAATACACGTTCAAATTACACAACGTCCTTTTTTATTTATATTCCGAGTAAGTATCTTTTTTTAATTTCGCCTGAAGAATAAAAGTACATCGTTAAGAAAAATTTAAATAGTTATCGCACACAAAGTTTGTGTAGCCGCAAGCATTGAAAGATACATTCAGTGTGTGTGTATTTTTTTTTTTTTTTTGTATATTCGAGTAGACTTCCATGACCACTACTGTATTTTGTAGAGTTAACGACTTTTCGACTAGAACAAGATAAAGATGATCGAGTTTATTGTAGTGTTACCGAAACCACAACGGAAGGATGACATAGAAACGTATTTTCAAACGAAGCCACAAGAATGATAAGGTGTGTTGACGTAATTGTGTTTATTGATAAATAGTTGTTTATTGATAAATATTAATATGTATTCATTCACATATACATTTTTAATTTTGTAATATTTTTCATACAAGTGCAGTACGAGTCATTTATTTTTAAAACTACAGTCGATTTTTGTAAAGTTTTGAGTTTTTACGCTGACTATGTTTATGTACACCAGTGGATAAAAAAATACAAATGCTTTTTGATGTCTGAAGTGTTGTTTAACAGAAATTTAAACCTAATAGTGAAACAGTTCCTTAAAGATTTCTGATCAGAAATGTACAATAATAATTATTGATTGTTGTTTATGATGTGCATTTCGATGGCGATAGCATTATCATCAGAGCACTAATTAATAATTTCTTGTCGAATTCAATGATGTGTTATTTTTAAAGCTTAAATCGTTTCACTGGATATAATTTATTGATATATAACCTGTCTAAGTTCGGTGTAGTTATGACTTACTAATGATTTCGTTTAATTATCTGCAAGAGATATCTTTTTAGCATCAGGTATTTGACTGTCTGACCTATCATGAAAAATGGAATTTGTATTTATAACAAATCTGTATTGAACCGACTCTAATTTATTTATATTCAAAAAACAGAGAACTTATTTCCAGACTTTTCTAATATCTGCGCGACTCGATAATTCTCGGAAACGATATAACGGGGAGAAAATCCACTAGCTCTTTCACCAGTCATGAGAAAATAACATCGACAATTCCACGAATACAAAACAACGTCAAGCTGTCATGAAAGCAAAAAAGATGGCTACACTTTAACGAAATTTTAAATAGAATGATTTCATTCTGATTTTATCGTATCGATTAAGTAATAATTAAGGGGTTTTTCCTTTCTTTTCACAGACTACAAGAAAATATTATCGATAGATATTTACTGTATGAAAAATTACGTCTCGTCAAGTGACTACGGAGATAACTTTTTCCAGTACATTAAAATTTATGTATCGGTTATTTATATTATGAAATATCGTACTCGTCCTTCACAGTTTACTGAAGAGAAAAAGGTAATGAGCTCAAGCACAGGAAATAAATTTGTAATGTAAATATCAACAACCTTCAGAACCGATATATATATATATATATATATATATATATATATATATATATATATATATATATATATATAACACTAGTAATAAACTGCCAATGAAAAACAATACCTGTTCAATTATCTCTTAATCTAATTAAATATTCACTGTTGTTTTAATGATACATTTATATTACTTTTTTTTTAAATAATAACAAACCACAAACATATTTCAAGTACACACATATATCTCAAGTTTTCTCTTGATCGAGAACAAGATACAGCGAGTGTTACAACAGCGATATACCAATTAGTAATTTAATTTTCTTGTAATTGCTTCGATTTACATATATCAGTACACAACAATATAAAATTGTACAATGAGTTCGGTGTGCGTGTTCTTCGAATTCAGTATATTCAGTTACGCTTGATTGATTCGTCATATTTTCATGAATTTTAACGAACCAATGTTATCGGAACTTAGACGAAATTTATTGTTATTAAATAACGAATGTTCAGTGCTGAGTCACTATTCAATAATCACGTTTTATATGGAATTATTTCTTTTTTGTATACAAGCGATTTCGGAGAAATAAGAAGTCTTGAATGTGTTTCTAAATATAGATGTTCAATAACATTGTATTATATTGGACGATGTAGACTTATTATGCTTTTGTTTAAATTAAATAGGAATATTTATAAAATATGACTTTTGTTTCATGTCATTGTATTTCCAAGTAAACGACAAAAAATAAACGATATTCTATTCTAGAACGTTTCTATTTTGTTCAGATATTTTTCAAATTCCAATACTAGATTCCTTCGAGCTGTCATTACGTTCCATTTCGTATAAATCTCACAATCTTACAAAAAAGAAAAAAAAAGAAAATAGTAAAAACGTCTTGCAGTAAAAATGCATCTCGTGGGATCATTGTAACGAGCTTCTATTGAAAATAAAGTAAAATCGAACGAATAAAAAGGAAGTTAAATACGTTCTGTTCAATTGTAAAAAGTATCACGTTCAAAAATTAATTGATTCAATTATATAGATCAACGGTTTTCATATTTATTTCACGGAACGACGGTACAAAATATATGATTTGGTTTATTCGAGCTGAAAAAGTCTTAATAATTTAATATTTTAGGAGAACAGAAACATGTTTTGTATATTTTTCAATTTGGATAAAACTAGAATTGAATTTTCTGAGAAGAATGCAGAAGAATAACATAATAAAGGATGTCCAATAGAGATTTAATTTTTTAAGAGGTTATATTTCACAGATATTAAACAACAGCTGTATTTTTTTGACATTTGTGAAGTTTTGGCGTGGTCATTTTTAGTTGTGGTTTCGTAGTAGTAATTGTTGAGACAGAGACTCAGTTGTGCAGAGATGTTATTGAAAGTTTTAGTAAAATAACGATTACTTGTAAAAAAAAACACACGGCAGTCACTGACAGGATATTCTCTTTCATTTATAAACGGCATCCTTCCAACTATTATTTACAATAAAAACTTGAAATTTCAACGCAAATTCTATACTTTATTGTAAATAATGCGTCCTTATTGGAAAACCCTGTAGTTAAAAAAAAGATTAAACTAAAAGATATAATCTTGACATGCAACTGTGATTAAATAGAAGCATCGAAGACAACTTAATTTGAAAAAAAACCCGTCCGTCATTTAATTATTAAATAATTGTCAGTGCGCCGATCAAATAAAACTAGACCAGTTAAGCGAACAGAGACACTCGAGCGGAATGTATTTTCTTTTATAGTTTCAGCGATTCCATAACGAACAACACTTCAGATAATAGTTGAAGTTTGCGTCGTTGGATGCCGATGACGGTTTAGTCATTTTCGCGCAAAGTTTTGTCAGAAGAACGAGCGAGTCCGATCGTTCGGCCTATTCGATCACGACTACATCCACACAACATACACTGGCGCGAGAGTTGATTTTTTTTCGTGTCGAGAAATCGAATACGAGAACGTAACTGCACACATTATGTCAGACATTTAAAAAAAAAACGGGCGTGGGTGGAGATAGAATCGGCTTTATATTCCATGCACTATGAGCAGCGCTCGAGTTAAATTGTATTGACACTTACGTCATAGAAGGGAAAAAAAACTCGAAGGTATATCCTCCATCGTGTTATGAATACTAGTCGACGATCATCAATTATAAAATATGCAGTGTTCGTCTGCAGGACTTTTTTCTTACATAAATTATTTTATCGTTTTACATAAACGCCGTTATTTTGACATACCAGAATGGGTTATTTATAATTCTTTGTTGTTGTTGTTGTTGCCTTCTTCCTATCAGTATCCTCTGTATAATTATCCGATTTACATATGACAACACTGTCTTTACACAGTTTTAAATAATTATTTTGAGATTAAAATCTGATAAGATTAAAGCCACATTCGGAATTTGAAATCGAACTGTGTATATTTGATATATAAATAAACCATTGCTACTTTAAAACAGGCACGGATTGACTTTAAGCCAACGAGACTTTATTAAAATCTAGAATAAGAAAAACTTTGCTCAAACATACGTTTTACATTTACAAAAAAGTAAATTACTGTGGCCAGAGAGTCACTAGGTGTTTGGGTTAATGCGAGTTTTTACACAACACAAATTTAAAAATATATTTTATATTTGTATCAAGACATTTTCAACACGATTTTGTGAAGAGGGCACGCGAATTGAAACCAGCAGTCAAAAAGAAAAAGTCAAGTGATTCAAAAGGATGAAGACTACCAGAATAACAGACATAAAAATATTCAATTATAATTATGATCAATATTTCCAAACATTGATTATTCTTTTTCACTAACAGTCTTTAAAAGTAGATTAAGGAGGGAATCAGTAAAAATTAAATCGTTTGTAGCTAACTGGAACTCATTTAATTTCAACTTCTATCCTAAACAGTTATGTTTATATTTCTGAATTTACTTATTTAGATATACTGTTAGAAAATTTAATTCATATTTGAACAGAACAATGCTGATATTCTTAAAAATCTGCGTGGAGTGTTAATTGAATTTATCGACAGTCTTAAACTATAATTTCTGCTAATTAGTTAAAGATCTAATAATGAGTTCTCTTTCAATGCATGTGCGTTTTAAATTAATTTACAAATAGGAAAAAAAAACGTTTTAGAATCACATTTAAAAATTGTAATGGAATTTAAAAAAGAATATTCAATAGAAAATAAAGTCGATTATTTAGTTTACAGAAAATGATTCGATGACAATTTTAAAACTTGTATTTAATTAAAAAAACAAACAAACAGTATTGCTACAAATAAAATTATTAAGCATTTCGTGAATTTCATTATTACATTATTTCGGTAGTCGACCCGCTCGTTATCTTTTATGTTACGGTTATCATTATCTACACGTTAGAATATTTTTATGCAAATAATTGTTATATATATATATATATATATATATATATATATATATATATATACATATACCGCTCGGCAGATTAAAAATATTCAAATAAGTACCTAGCCATTTAAGAAAACATCCCGAAATGTATATTTAATAGTCAATTTTAGATATTAGAAATGGTAATTCGTGTAATATTGTTAACATCGGCGATACAAGTGTACCACTTCGAAAAGATTCTCTCTCCAATTTCGTCCTCAACCCATTCGTCGATGTTCTCTCCGCAAAACCAGAGCAATTAAACCGAGTGGATTCCGTCATTTCGTCGCCTTCAACCCCACAGCAGGAAGTGGAGACACATCCCCACAAGCTTTTATACAATTTCACATCTCCACGTCGCTGCCTACATGTCTGTTGTGTTGCGAGAATAGTTACGGTCCCAATTTTAAACGTTCCTATGATAAATAGAGCTGGCTTGTACGATTTTTGTCGGAGCAATTAAGTTTGTCAACTATTTCACGGATACTTTAATACGACGTATAAATCAGCGTATTTATGTTTCAACGACGGAATATTAATGGAAATTTGTGGCTGTAAACAAGTTTCATTTCGTCGAGGTGGAATTATTTAATCGAGAGTTGTGCGGTTATAAAAAATATACATTATTTATGATCTGTTTCACGGCGATTATCTTAAAAACGAATGCAGGAAGTGAATGAATATACACATATTAAATAAGAAATAATGATTTCCTTGCTTCCATTTTAATTACAAATTATAACATATGGAATGATTCGACGATTTCCATAAAGTTAACCATTTGAAACGGTTCGAAAAGAATTAACAAAATCATATAAACGGTTCAATTCTTTTGCTAGTTCGAAATATAAATTTCAAAGAAATAAAATAATATTTCTGTCCAAAAAAAAAACAAGATAAAATTAATAACTTATGAAGTGAAACGTAAAAAGGTTCAATCGAATTCATTTCCGGTTACTTTATATATATATATATATATATATATATATATATATATATATATATATATATAATTCTTTTATTTTCAAACAGACATGCTTCTAAATTGAATGAACTTAAAAATATCGCGTACAAAAATACACCAGTTTGCTGGAAAGAAATTAAAGAGTAGAAGAGAACTTAATTAACAATAAAGTATTCATATAGCGGGTATTCGAGGATGAAGAAGATGATTCCACCGAAACTGCTTTACAGAGATGTGACACGACGATATATGTACATACATATGCGACGACAAAGATCAAATGTACGATAGTAAAATGAAATTTGAAAATTCGCCGCAGTAACATGGAAAAATAAACCTGCAGACAGAAAGAATTACGTCTCTTGAAGGACTCGCTCATAATAGATCGAGTTGAGGTTTATATGTATTCATGAATGTGAATATAACTTGAAATATATTACGTTTTCTCTATAGAAATACATTCTATTAATTTTTAGATAGTTTTTTTTTTGTGAAATCAAACGTGGATTTATATTCAGCTGTTCTTATATATTTTATTCAATCATTCATATCAATCGATTAATTATTTCATTTTACGAATACTAATCGATTATTATTGAGAAATGATTAAGTTAATTAAACACTTTTCATTATTTCATACAAAATAATATAAAAAGATAGAAATCGAGAAAGGAGTCTAAGTGTGAGTTTTATTTTTTTTAAAAAAAGATATTTATAATTTAGCCTACGCATATTCACTTTTAGAGCTCTGTCAGCCAAATCCAAATGCACTAATCGAGTCTATTGTAACAAAAGATAAAACAATGATCCTTTACTATGATCTTCCGTCTAAAAAAAAAATTTATGTAATGGCGACAAACAGGTGAACAACACCCGAAAAAAAATTAAAGTATCTCAATCCATAACAAAGATCACGACCACTTTTTTGGGATTGTAAGGGAATTTTATTAATAAAATTCAAGGAGCGAAATAGTACTTTAAATGCACCATTGTTACATAAATTGTGGAATAATATTCGCGAAAAACTAACAAAAGTTGCAAGACAAAACACCAGTTCGCATCGCTACTGTTTCTCACGACGCTGTTCAGAAGTATGGGGCTTTCAAGAATTTGATCACACATCCTATAGTCCAAACATGGTCCACAGAGATTAGTACCTTTTTGGTAAATTGAAAAAAGATTTACGTGGACAGCCTTTTAATGATGATAATGAGCTGAAAACAGTAACTGACCACCCACTTTAATACAAAAACGATAAGGGTATAGAATTGCTAATTAAGCGCTGTAAAAATGTACTGAAATTAAAAAATTATATAGAAAAATAGTAAAATCTTTTTTTCATATATTTTACATTCCTCGTTTAAAAAAAAATAATTATAGTAAAAAAAAGAACAGATATGTAGTGTTATGGCAGTTAGGGGGAGTTATGTGACAAAAATTAAATTACTTTAAAACAAGTATCTTAAAATGATGGATTTTTATACAATGATTGATTACTATAAATTCTTATTTTTTTATTAAAAAATATCTGAATACAACCTTATAGCAAGTTTAGAAATTTAAACAGGTTCTCTCTATCTGTATCACTATATACAGTATAATCAAATAAACAATACCTAAAGATCAAAACATTGATCTAAATCCAAACGTGATCAAATATTTAATTACACGAATTCCTCAATTTTTGAAAAGCGTACGCCTGCAATAATATCTACCTCACATCTGTAATATTTTTACGAAGAAGAGATGTGAGTTTCTCTCGAACTACCAACATTGTATAAATTGCTGCTACACTCTGTGCAGTTTTCAAAGATTGTGCTACATGATGAAGTCAAGATCTTAGACTTGCGATAAGAATAGCTTGTTTAATGTGCTTTTATTTTGCTATACAGAACTAAAAACACACACACTAGTCGGAAAAAATCTTTATAAACAGCAGCAGCAGCTAGCAGTTCTTTTTTATATTTTTTTTTTTGTTAATAATTTACATTTTCAGTCTAGTGTCGCTGAGGTTTTTATTTTCGTGCTGGCTTGAATCAACGTTATGCTTTAATTTACATATTTGTTCAAACTAAAACCATATCGTTATTTTAATATATATATATATATATATATATACATATATATAATTTCTAATTTAAAACAATAATTTTTTTATAAAAGAAAATCAAAAAGTCTTATATTGAATTAAACATAAAACAACTTCAACGGAGGTAAATTATAATGTAGATAATATTTCTTTAATTTACACTATTTTTTTTTTTAGATAAGACAAAAAATTTATAGCCTAAAGACATTGTTAACTTTCAGTTGTTGTTCTTTAATTTTCTTGTATACAGAAAAATGTATATTAAAATATATTAAAAATGAACACTCGTTCGTTACTGAAAATAGGCATTTTTCAAACATAAAAATTCTGTATATGAATTGGAAAATTATTAATATACTCTAACAATATTCTTTTGAACTAAAATGTATTTTTTATGTGATTTTAATGTCAGGATGTTTATTTATAATGGAAAAAAATCGAATCTTGTCTAGATATCACGATTCAGTTGTAAAAAAATTATCATATCGTCGATTATATTGAATTTATAAATCTATTATCATAATTTAAATCGATACTTTGGCTTATAATATTAACTAAAGACTTGGTTTGTTGAAAATACTTATAAAAATATTGTTTTTGTCTCGGTTTTAAATTTTAACTTCCAGCAGAAAAATTATTATGCTTGAAAAATAAACACCATGTCTGAAAAAACAACTAACGTTGAATAATTCTACATTTTCACGAATCGAAGGTAAATTTTAACAGTTATTTATTTATTTTGTTACTAAGGATGGATTTATAGCAAAAAGTTTAAATATTTTCAATTTTCATTTTTTAGTGAAAAAATTACCACGAGCTATAGTATGGAAATTTTGGCAAAAAATTGAAAATTTCTAAAAGTGAATTTTTTGATTGGAAATTAAAAAAATACTACATTTCAAGAATTCAATGTAAAATTTTCTAGTTCTTCATTTAATTTGTTGCCAAGAAAAGATTTATAGCAAAAAATCTCGATATTTCTAATATTTATTTTTTGGTCAAAAAATCACCATGACCTATATATAGTATGGAAATTTTGGCAAAAATTTGAAGAATTTTAAAAGTGAATTTTTTGACTGGAAATTAATTAATATGGAGTAAGAACAATATTTAGAGCTGAAATATGCAATTATAATGGAAGGAAGTTTATTTGGAATGGAAATAAATTGTATTCTCATCTAGATTTCATTATTCAGTTAAAAATTGCCATGCGCCGATTATCGCAAATTATACACCTATTGTCATAATTTCAGTCGATATTTTTGCCTCAAAATATTATTTTAAGACTTAATTTATTCGAAACATTTATGAAAACAATGATTTTGCTACAGGTTTATGTTTTAATTTTCAATAGAAAAAATACTAAGATAAAAGAATAAACACCGAATCTATAAAAACAACTAACGTTGAAAAAATAGTATATTTTTACGAATACAATGTAAAATTTACCAGTTCTTAATTTAATTCGTGAACAAAAAAAGTTTTATAGCAAAAAATCTCGTCATTATCGATTTTTATTTTTTGATGAAAAAATTATCACGACCTATAGTACGGAAATTTTGACAAAAAATTCCAAAAAAATAAATGTGAATTGTTTGACTGGAAAATAATTAATATGTACTTACAACATTATGTAAAGTTGAAATAAACGATTTTAATGTATGGAAATTTATTTAGAATGCCAAGAAGTCAACTTTTCGTTCAGATTTAATGGAAAAAATATCGCATCGTCGATTATTGTCAATTAAAAACCTATTAATGTAATTTGAATCGATATTTTTATTCTAAAATATTATTTAAGTCTTAATTTGTCTAAAATATTTACGAAAACATTTTTTTTTACCTCAGTTTTAAATTTTAATACTCAACAGAAGAAGTAGTATATTGGAAACGAAAACATCAAGTTTGAAAAAAAACTATTAACGTTTAAAAAATAATATACTTTCAAGAAAGAAAAGTTTTAAGAATTAATTAAAAATAATGATATTCATAAAGTCACAGATTTCTTTTAATTTGACTTAAAACTTAATCAAATCTACTTTCAATCGACTGTCGAAGATCGCAGTGAAATAATTGTTACTCACATTCGATAATGATTCAAAATAGCTTAATAAAGCCATAAGATAATTAAGACTCGGTCGTGATTTGATAGTTGTAGCATGACCTCGCAACAACTCTGATCCAATATCTGCGTAACGTGACAGCCTACGCAAATTTAGGAAACTGAGGTGGTCGAATCCGGTGTTGACTGATTATATCACCCTCTTGCAAGATCATGGAAACAGATTACCGAACTTTTATATGCAAATTTCAAACGTCTACGTAGAGAAAATTATACGATGAATATATCACAAAAATAATACAAGCAGATATGAAAAAAAAATAATGATAGTTCGTATTATCGACTCATTTTAATAACTGAAATATGATATAGAGACGAGAGATAGAAGAGAGAATTCATTAAAAATATGAAATTGGAAAAGTCGATACGTGTCGCACAGATAGAGTTTATTGCAAAAAATTATATTAATTAAAAGTTCGTAATTTAAGGTGTGTACACTTTTATAATTATCATAAAATATAAAGTTTATCAATACTTTATAAATATTACTTGGGAATTATTTAATTAAATTATGTCCCGAAGTCGTAAATAAAATTTTAACTCCTGTATTAAAACAAATATAATTAAAATAACATTCGATCAGAATAAAAAAAGTAGTTTACATTAATCTAATTACAAAATTGAGGAATGTATAAATACTAATAGTTGTTTTATTTATTTTAAAATAAACAGCAAAGAGGTTTTTTTACATGGCAAGTAAATAAAATGGGAAAAAATGAATTAGAAATTAAATATTTATACAAAGTAGTAAATGGAAATAGAAAGTTTTTTACGACCAGTCTAGATAAACATTAATTTTGTAGTATTTTCAAATAAAATACATTAAAACACTACCCAGTAATTAAAAAGTTACTGTTGTACATGTATTACCATTCCTGCAAATCCCTTTTGATACATTGATAAATATTAGTATAATGGAAATTTTATATGATGAAAATGTAATGACAATTAAAAAGTTTTATATGAATACACACACACACACAGATATATATATATATATACATATATATATATATATATATATATGTATATATATATATATATATATATATATATATATATATATATATATATATGTACAAGTTTAGAATCATTTATAAGAAATGTTACTGCAGTAAAAACTCTGAAAATAGTCAGATGCTAATGGTCTGCAACCTAGTAGTTCATGCAATTTATGACGTATTTGAACCAAGTTTTACTGCTTTTTAATGGACGATAAAGACGAACGATATGTTGGTTCTATCTTATCCTGAACAGATAATACGTTTTCTCCGTATAAATCATTTTATTGCCAGTTCTAGATATTTTTTATTAAAAATTCAAATTGTGAATTTCATATATTTTTGCTCTAAGACGTTTGTTCAATTCAGTGTTTGTGTTTCGTGTGTCACGATTTTGTTTCTAGAAATCGATTTAGACTTTCAACATCATTAAGTAGATTTTTTTAAGTTTTGAATTCGAAGAATGTTCGTAAGAACTCTCAATTAAAAACAATCTATCTGAAGATAAAGAACTGAAGTCAAAACCGCACATAGAAATTAAATATTAGTTAAATCGCTGTAAATAAAGACAGCACCGGAAAATAAGACAATAACAGAGAAATAAATTCATGTTTAAAATTTTGAAAAATCCTGGTTTTAATATTTATTTTAAAAAAATACGAATCGTTTGTGTACTTTCATGATAAGTATTGCGAAATCATACGAAATAGTTTTAATTGTAAGTTGAAATAACATGATTAATACGAATAAACAATTCGGACTTCACATATTTAAATTCGAAGCTAATATTTTGTAAAGTTTTAAAAATATATAAAAACTCATATGTACATACTCCATCATTGATTTTTAATTTAAAAGTTAACTACACCGTAGTCACAAAAAAGGAGAACGAGAACGCGTTCGTGATTTAAAAAAAATATTCCACAGACCGCACTGGAATCTAACGTAAGCTGTATTCAGGCGCGCGGCCCGTTTTTCAGACATCCCCGATCTAATCTATTAATTAAATGTGTCGTAAATGACCTGTAATAACAGAATTTCGTGAAAATCCCTATAAAAAAAAATCTCGACCATTATTAATCTCTTAAATACACTGTGTACCGTCTATCGTTTTCTGGAATAGGGTTCGCGACGATCGTAAAATGGCAGTCGGTTGTAGCGTTTCGTCCAATATAAGAATGGAGAGAAAAACCGTATTATAAATAATTATCGACCAGCGAGTCTAACAAGTAGGGTGTGTAAATTAATGGAAGGCATTTGTAAATGTTTACTGCTCCTTCGTCTTCTTCGAGTTAATGTTATTTTATATAGGAGACGACGGCTGTTTAGATGGGGACAATCTTAAGAGAAATAATTAATGATACTAATATAAAATTTATTCCGTGTTGTTGATGGTACGGAAAACTTGGTTCAGTTCTTCGGAACAGGCACTTTTCAACTATAATTCATACATATGTAACGAACGCATTGTAGATTACTTTAAAGATTTTTGTACATCCAAAACATCAAACTTAATAAATATGAAATTTTCTCGCAGTCATATTTCTAATATTTTGAGATTTTCAGATGAAACACGAAGTTAATATTTATATTTATTTTCAAAATATTCCATTATATATTTTATTATAAATATTGAATGAATATATATATATATATATATATATATATATATATATATATATATATATAACACACAGAGAGATATATTCATATTTAACCAATATGTCCTCGATGTATAAACGATGATAATAACACTGGTCTAATTATATTCAATAATGATACATCGTAAAAGCAATGCGGATGTATTCATGCGTCTTGTTGCACTTGTACTTTTGTTCGTTTTTAGTACTTTGTCTTTTTGACAGCGTACACTTGTAAAAACATGTCAAAGTATGGGTGCCTGCAGTGGAATTATAGAAGTGTATGCATCGATTCTTAGAATATAAATCTTTTACTCCTAAAACTTCCGTTTATTTAGATACTTGGACGGGAAAAGGATTTGTTAAATTACTTGTACAGTATTATATAGATATCTTATAAAAAACAGTTTATTTGGACAGATGAAGATGTTCGGATAGAGAAAATAAATTGACATATATTATAACAAAGAAATTAAAATCTAAAGAGATTTCAAAAAGTGATAACTTTTATTCTAACCTTTTTTGTGGATATGAAACAGGTTTAGTCATAGTGTGAGGAACAATAAAAATCTATAGAGACTATCTCAACACTGAAGGATTTTCTACTTACTTCTTTATAGGTTAGTGTTAAGATTAAATTTCATTAAAATATTTTAAAACAATTTTTTTACTGAAGGTAAATATAAACACAGATTTGAGCTTGAAAATATCTACCAACCAAAGTTGAATCATTTCACTGGAACCTAAACTATTATTTTTGTATCAAAATATTTTTATACTAATGACTTGTTTTATACTTGACGAATTTCTAAAAAGATTTACTAAATAACTGAACAATCAATTCTGTATAAATATTTTTGATAAATGTTGAAATAGAGAAAGACATTCTTTTAAAAAAACCTAACAAAAAAATGTTTGATTTGAAGAAAATAAGATTCGAAGAAAAAACGAATACTTTCGGCATAGTTTTATAAAAAAAGCAATTTAATTTAAAATTTAATACAAAATAAATTGACTTAAGATATATATTTCATATTTTGCAAATTTACAAAAAGAATATGAGGTGTATGTTTATTTCTCAGCTCGATACGATAAAACAATATAAATGGTTTCATGTCGAACATTCATTCGAATTATTTTAAGAAATTCTGAAGTGGTAAGCAACACGAATGAACTAGTTTTTGTGTTGTTCTTATTTCAACGTATTTTTTCAAGTTCAAGGCGTTATTTTTTTTTAAAATGAAAATATCTAATGTAAATGAACAAATTAAATATGTGTATTTTAATATATTTATATTATATTTTAAAAAAATAGTAAATTGAGTAGCGTGGAATCATTTTATTAAATTGAATGTCTTTATATGAAAATAATCAATCTAGCTTTCTTATTATATTTTATAAAATGGACTTAAAAACGAGTAGATATTTTTTTTAAGTTTATTTTACAATGAATTTATACAAATTCGAATATGATAAACTTTAACTGATTCTATAAAAAAATAGGCAAATGATTCACGAATAAAATTCCTCTTTCTTGTTTGACCGGCCTGGGGTGTTTTCACTTTGCAAAATAATCTGCTCAAATTACAGAATTACTAAACGTTTATTTGAAATATAAGCGTAATAAATTAAGCTTGTGAAAATCTGACTAAAAGTGTCTTCACGTTTTCTTAATAAAGAACTAATTGCGTAGTGAATGCGAAGACTTTATATAAATATCTCTATTCATCGTAGTTATTTCCATTGCTCGTTTTTCTTTTGACAAATATTCGATGATAAATTCTGTTCAGGTTTTTAGCACAATAAGAAAAAACCGTTCCACCTGATTCGGCTTGAACGAAACTTGTGCCGAACACGACATCAATCATCGACTTTTACTTGAATTAATCTTTATTTAAAAGACTATTTATTAATAAATTCTTATTGAATTATACCGGCCGAATGGACGAAAAACGTTCCGACAGGATCTAAGGAGAGGGAGAAAAAACTTGTGCCGTTCCTTTAATAGCTGTATGATTTACTATCAATAAAATAGAAAACTTACGAGTTGACAGTTTGTTTTGCGTTTTTATTTATATACTGAAACATATACTTTATTTTTACGTACTCGAATGAGCAAATGTTTTATCAATCTTTCATATCAGTAAGGCGAAATATAAAAAGAAATTTTTATGATACGAACGCTTTTTATATACTTTCTGTATACATGTTTGCTTTATACTTATTTTAAAAATAAAAAATATATGTACTTGTACTTATATACACTATGTAATCTACAACTATACAACACAAAAAGATTTTTATCGGCAGGTAACTGTATAAAAATATTCTCATACATGTGTGTAAGACAGAAAATTATAGAGAATAATATATATATATATATATATATATATATATATATATATATATATATATATATATATATATATATATATATATATATATATATGTCTGGGTGTGTGTATGTATATATTAAAAACGTTTTCTGTTTTCCCAGAGTACGGGTTTATGAAACATGACAGAGATTTGTATTTCTACCACATGCCGCGAAGATTAATTAGTGTGGTAAAAATGAGAGGATATCAACGAAGTATAAAGATGCTTGTTCGTAAAATCCTGGTTGAGTGGATACTTTTTCATATTCTTATTTTTATACGAACTGATTTAAAAATTAAATCTCATTCTGTATGATCATCCATAAACGAAAATGTATTATTAAATTAATAAATAGAGTTAATAAACTGATTTATCTGTTTATATAGAACGACAAATAAATTTATCAGGTCTATAAACTCATCCATATTTTTAAGAATTTTACAACCACGTAAATAAAATCGTTTTTTTTAAACAATCATATATATACATATATATATATATATATATATATATATATATATATATATATATATATATGCTACTTCATTATCAGCAATTATTTGTTCTTATTGATAAACGGTTTTATTCTAAGTAAATAAAAGGTTGCTCTACATGGAAAAATTCATACATCTTTTTTACTATTCAGTGGTTTTCTTGATAAAAAAATCTGAAGCCGTTGATAATCCTTTGAAGCAGTTCTGGAGACAAATCTGGATAAGGGATGACCTCTTAATTGAAATCTTTTATTTTCTATAGCGTTATTCAAGTAGTTTCTGATTTTATTCTTTTAATAGTGAAACAAAACATGTTTTCTATTCTCTTTGCAATTAAGACAATTTTTATTATATATAAACTGTATTTTCCTTACTAGATTATGATATACGATTCATTTTTCATCACCGGTTATGCCCCCGGTTAGAAACGATTCTTTTTCATGAAAATTCAAAAGAGAAATCCAGATACTTATCCACTGTTATTGGATCGTTTCTAGTACCTTACATAGGACTGAATACTTTATCAATCTTCTGTAGATGACGAAAAATATTTCCAAGAGATGAATTGATTATTTTTACTATCTGAATCATCGTTATTTCTAGTTCTGTATTCGTAAGTCAGAAATTAGAGTAATACAGTTTAACTCAATGAGATTTTCTTAAGAGGGCTTCCTTCTTTACTGCTGTATCTTTGAATCTTTCAAATTATTCCTGAACAATCCTTACAATGATGACCTTTATTTAATTATGCTGCAGAAGTTACATCTTCACCAAATAAAAACATAAAATATAAATCGTGCCATTTGCACTGATTATAAATATCATTTTTCATCATATGAAATTCGTATCTAATCTTTACAGTAGTAGAATTTTCATTATGTATTTCCAAAAAAAAGCATGTCTGATATCAATTTATTGAAATACATACAAACCTATATGCAAATATTAACGAATTTACAATTTTGTAGAATACTACATTTTAGTTTTTAATACAGAAAAAAATGAAGAATGTATCACAAAATAAATATATAAGTGTACCGATCAATAAACTAGGAACATAGAAATTCATATAAGTTTTTTTTTTATTCAAGACTAGTAAGGTATTAAATAGGAAATATGAATTCATTATAACTATATCGAGCGCACATTTACTAAAACCATTATTTTTTGTGATAATTGAGAAATAAATGTGATATTTTGTAGGTTAGTTTTCGAATTAATTTATCAAATCGTGTAAATGAATTAATTTATAAATATATATATATATATATATATATATATATATATCTTTTATCAACTGTGTAATTAAATTTTATTGGAGTTTCGTTACATTGTAATTAAAAATAACAATTAACACTGTTCAAAATAACATGATTAAGATTACGTGTACAGTAAACAAAGGAATAGTTCTTGGAAAAGGTCTCAAAATAATCTTATCATTTTTTAAGCATACAGTAAAGTATAACGATAAAAGTTAAAAATATACAACCATTTCTTATATTTGAACTGAAAACACGTCTCTATCAATAGTTCGAAAAAACAACCACACACACACATTCTGTGTCATAATATAAAAACGTGTGTGTATGACGATTATAACAGGAAATAAATGTGTGAAACATTGTAAGATGTCGTATTGAATGACATATTGCTATCATCTTCAACAACAATATCTTGTTATGTAGCTTCATTAAGGCAGCCTGACAATATCACTGCGCTTTCGAGAGAACCGTGGGCCGTTGCTAGTGTGTAAATGTGCATTCACATTAAAATACATTTTTGAAGAGCACAGGCAAGCACACGAGGCAAACAGAGTACAAAGAAACTGGGACACGTTTTAAACACGCCTATTGAAGACAGTCGAGAGAGAGACGTTCGCTCGTTCGTTCGTTGCTTGTGTATTGACTTCACAACTACCCTCACAATTTCGCCATCATTAGATGCCGGATACACAGCGGCATCGTTACAGTCGAACAAAAGGTTGCAGTTTCTGCAATAAACTGTTATATATTCAATAATGTACCGCCAGTGCAAGAGAGTATCGACTGCTCGAGTACTAAATGTTCAAAGCATACGTGCTGGTGGAATAGACGTATGCAAATAAGTTTTAGATACTGAATTATTTCATTGCCTGTTTACATCATTGTACGTTAAAAATTTATGAGAAATAAATGTCGGAATCTGTATGTATTTTAATGATGACGGTACGGCAGCTCTTTGTAATTTTATATAAACATGGATTTACAGACAGTGTTTTTCTAGTCAATATCGGATAAGAGGAGAGAAAGTTTGAATTTTATAAATATTTACATTTAAATAAATAGTGGATGAAGTTTTGTAAGTGACATAACTGATAATTGGAACTTTAAAATTAAATTTATAAGCCTTCACACAAATGCATATTTCCTTTCTCATCCTGAAACAACGAAAAGTTATTATCAAAAATGTTCAATAATTGATTAATCATCTATGACTTTTACTAATATGCATTTCGATGACATTCATTATTCTAATAACGTTACAGTACATAAAACTCAGTCGTTTTGAAGATTATCATTTTCAAAACGGCTAAATTGGCATAAACAAGTACTAAAAATGACTGATAATTAATGATTGAACATTTTTGATCAGAAAAATTATTGGTAGTTTGTTGAATGAAAGGGAAATTCATGTGTGAAATTGAATTTAGCCACAACAGCGAGACAGTATTGCGACAGTTAAATTAAAGAATTAATTTTTCTTTTTCGAATATCATTTCGGTTAAAATTATACCAGTACCCTGACTTCAACTGATTACCTCACTTGACTCTCTGTCAATAACCTATACAAATAAAAAAAACTAAAAAAACTAGTATTTTTTCACTCTTTTTTCTATTCATTCGATAATTTAATATTTGTAAAAATACTGAAAATTCACACTGTGTAATTTGTCTTAAATGGGATAGTAAAACAATTTTAAATTTCATATATAACTTCAAAGTAAAAAAAGAATAATATTATAAATGATTATCAACTATCTGAATTCCATTTATATCCGCATATATCCCCAGTATATTATTCCTTATAATAAAAAAAAACTTTTCTCGGAAAAGATCTGTTAAGATAGAAAAAACTGAAGTTGATAACTTTTGAATAAAAAAATCAATTATCTATCGAGACAAACACACACAAATATATATATATATATATATATATATATATATATATAAAGTAGAAAAAAATGTATATTTACATTCAGCCAAACCTTTTTCCTGTTTAAAAAAACGTATGGAAGTAATACAGAAATCGACTTATTGTACAATAAAAGGAAATTGGTTTGTATTTCCATTCTGTAAAGAGTTGGAATTGATATTTGAATCAGAGACTTAGAATATGTGAATTTCGTATGCTTCCTCTCGTGAGAAACTGATTCGTTTATTGCTTGAATCAGAAATGAAGACAGAGTTAGGATTTTATAAATGGGCCACACATGTATATATCAGTACAATAAATCAACAGATATTAGAGTCATATTTTTTTTTAATATGTTTCTGTTTCCAAACGAAAGCAACGATAGAATATTGTTGAAACTTGTAAATTGAATAACTGAAATATTTATTTATATATATATATATATATATATATATATATATATATATATATATATTAAAATAGTTTACTCGTACGTACATACAAATACTTTTGCATACCACGAATGAAAATATTTCATATTAATAACAGTGATAAAATATTTAGAATTTATACAAAAGTATTCATTCAATATAGTAAACAATCTATTTTTCCTTGTTTGAAAACATTGACGTATATAAATATTGATATTCATTAACATTCATCAAATATGAATACAATTTCATCTATTTGATTAATACTGATATACATATGTTAATGTTTACTTTATAAACAATTTCAGTCACGAATTAATAAAATACAAGACACGTTTAATACGACCTCAAATATCTCTTGAATGAACTCATTCTTTTGAATTGACTGTTTATTAATATATAATTAAAAACTGTTTGATATTAAATTCAGGAATCGATAATAAATACATTCAATCTTATTTGAATTAATCGTAAATAATTTAAATATTGGAATGGAAAAAAATAAAAAATAGTGTTATATCCAATAAGAATGTTTACTGAGAGATGCATGAGTTTATCAACATTTTTTTTTTATTTTAAAATCATATCGGATCTATATATTCAGTTAGTATATATTCAGCATTCCAGTTGGAAAAAAATACGGCCTGAGTCGCGAGATTAATTTGTTTAACTTTGTGGGGAGGTGTTGTGAGGGAGGGGAGGTGTGTTACATCATCAAGCATGTAAAAAAATACTAAAATAGTGGAAGAGGTCCAAAAATGCATTAGGACTTCATCGATTCAAGGCAGTCATGTTTTTTCAACAAGGAATTCGTCAGTTACCCGACAGATGTAACAAAGATATAAAAAATAATGAGAAATATTTTGAGGATTCAAATGCATTCCATTTTTCAGTAAATAAATATTCATCTTCTATCAAAAAAGCACTGAATTAATTTGTCTATCTAATAATATTATTAAAATTTATTTTTGATGCGAATGTTCTTTATATATATATATATATATATATATATATATATATATATATATATATATTCAGATTGTATTCCAATAGTTTCATAGTAAAAAGTATACTCCGAATGAAAGAATAACAAAACATATAAATTCAATTCCAATACTTTGACAAGGACAATAATAGAACTATTCATTCGAAACACACAATTATAGAGTTCATGTGCTGCTATACAACGAAACCTAATCAAATATTTGTAATATTTTTACGACTATTTTACAATAATTGCTGAAATTGCGTGTGATCGACCACCGTTCAATACATTATTGACATTGCAGTGTCGACGACCACCCGACCACAGTGGGTTGGTTCTAGAGAGCTCGAGGTGGTTTATTCTTTGTTAAATAAACCAATTGTGTTTGCGTTGCATTACGATTATTATTCTAGAGCGCGCGCGTACTGCCGACAAGCAGATGGTACGCTTGTATATGATGTGTATGGAGTCGACGATGGGGTTGTAGAGCAACACGACCCCCCACGAACCCCACAGCACACATAGTTTGAGAGTTATTCGTCCGCGATAGTCGGTGTATATTTTCGTTGTACCTTATGTTAAATAATTCGTCGATCGGTAGCGCACAATGAAAAAATAATACATGTATAAAATTAAAATCGTTTATCAACAGGTGTAAATGATGAACATTACAAAAAAGTTGATCGATACGAATGTATTTTTTTTTTGTCTGAAGTACGAATACATGTTTTCTGTTCGATGCGATTGTATACAAATAATTAAAAAGACAATTATAAACATCATTTTTAAACTGCGAACACATACACATTAAAAACATTCAAATTAAAAAAACAAGCTCGAAGGTTTATATAAAAATATGATACCTACATAAATATATAAACGAATATACATGTACGAATATTACCTGAACATGGAGAAAAACTGATAAAATCGATAAATGTAACACAGGATATTAACCTCGGGACACAAATTACAATTTCAAATCTCTTACTTCGATTAATTCGTCTAACATTTTACCATTTAATTTTTAACTTGAAACGGTAAGCATTAAATAAAATACACAAACGTTAATTAATTTTTATAGTACGGTTTCTGACCGATTTCAACATTACAATAGGGCAAATTTTTAAAAAAAAACTTCAATCTAAATTTACAATTCGCTGATAAACATTTGTTTTATCAAAGCAAAATTATTGGAATGAATCCACACTGCTGACAAAATTTACCTTTGTTAACATTTGCTTTGTGATATACCTATTAGAATTATTATCGGTGATTTTAATTATAAACTTTGTTCAGGTAATCAAATTTTAATTATTGTTGCTATAACAAATTAATTATCTTAGAATGGATTTGAATACCAAATATGTTATATATATATATATATATATATATATATATATATATATATATATGTATATATATATATATATATATATATATATATATATATAAATGAGTGTGTGTGTGACATAACAGTTGATCATCCAATCCTGGATAAAATCCTCTTTCAATTTTAACCAATCAATAAAAAAAAATACTAAAAACTTAGAGAAGTTATAGAAATGAATATAATTTCTTTCCTGTCAGTAGATATGGATATTTTGAATTTCTGTTATTTTTTTTCGTGGTAATTTTTTGAATATTTTTTTTACAACTGATTTCGAATTTTGGCATCTCCAAGTAGATATGTCGAATGGTATATCTACCAGAAGATGAAATCAGTTGTAGAAAATAATCAAATAATGACATCGAAGAGAAGCAACACAACTTCAAAATTATACAAATACGAAGTTTGAGAAGTAACAATTAATTCTGTGCGTTTAAATTGAATTAATCGTAATTCTGTTTTAAATTAAAATATTTTCTCATCGTTTTTGGAGTACCATTCTAAACATTTAAAACCCTTATATATCTTGGCCGAGCAGTTGGCATGACCTCACAAAATAATAGTGAATTCGATGGCTTCCGAAAGGCAACATATTATATATTGGATACTTTTCTGAGAGTACTATTAATATTAATCGATCACTAGGTACGTTTGTATGAATAGTTCTCTGAAAAATACCACAGCATGTGTAAAAAAATTTTTTTTTAAAATATTACCTGCTCTACGCTACACACTGATTTATGGTTCAAACATTTGCTTGATTTTAAAACGTATTACAATTCATTTTTATTATTTCATTCTATAAATAAACTAATTGAATTTCCTTGTATAAAAACCAATTAAAAATTCGATTCAGAAACAATGAGTAACTTTTAAATTCTAATATTAATAAAAATATGTATAATTACAGACTCAAAGAACTTATTAATTTCATTCAAAGATTTCTCTCCGTATTCTACATTTCCAGCATTTCAAATGTCAAACGATATTTCGTTAGAGACGGCGAATACGAAACATGGGAATAAGAGCAACTGTGTATTAAATTTTGACTGCGCGCCGTCTGTTCGTCAGGTTACTTTTAAGGTACATATTTTATAATTCAACGTTTCTGTTTCATCTACTATAATTGATTTATCAGTGCTTCTTAATGAAATGTAATATATATTTGATTTACATTCATTTGTTGAATGTATACTATTAATACAATATACTTCATTTACGCGAGTTACTTTCAAAGAGTAACGCTATTACGATGTGAAATATATACGCAGATATTCAGAAATGTGTTTTCGACGAATTGTTTTGATTCACGGCTTTTGATTTTAATCATATTTCAGTATACAGGTTCGAATTTGTTACGATGCTTTTAATTTCTTTTTTTTTCGTCTAACAGATTTTGAATAGCGGCATTAATACATAAACATGAAATGGAAATGAAAGGAATAAATTAGAAACGTTGTAAATCTTTTAATAAGTCTCTTTAATTGCGAAGAAATGATTTTAAAGCTCTTTTCGAATTAGAATAAACTGATTTCAAATTATAACACACAGTTAATCTTGTATAAAAATAGAAAATATTCTTACAGGATGATTTTATGTAAATGCTTCTTTTTAAGAGAATATCATGTTTGTATTAATAATTTGTTAAAGAAAAAATACATTCAATACTTCAAGGACGATTGACAGAAAGCCCATTGACTGATGATTGCGACCAATCGACTCTTATTAAGCGGCTTGAGAACCAAGAATAAAATTTATATTTTAGTATATTGAAACAATTAAACATTAAGTATGATAAATGTTTGGATTTGATTCATTGTAATTGTAAGACTAATTTGCTATATAAATTGTTTTAAAATATAGAAAAGATCAATTAAAATACAATGCTTGACGCAATTAAATCCCTAGTAATCAATGATGAAATTACTATTGAAAGTGATTGAGTAGTGTTTAAGGATCTGTTAGATTAGAACGCATACAAGGTTAAAAAAATATCCTATTATAATTTTCTTAAAAACAATCATGGGTATAGAAAAGCATGTGTAGAAGCAATAAAATTTGACAAGAATTACTGAATAGTTATTTTTATTTTGTGAATTTTTAAAGGATAAACTAGCATTTACACAAACTTTTTATGATACCTGTCTCATAAAAAATAAATATATTTGAGAAGAGTTTTGATTGATTTAAAAAAATTAAATCTATCATCAAGAGAGAATTATGTGAAATAACAATTATTTTTAAATTTGAGTACACTATTCACCATTTATACTGCACTATGACTAAATTGATTTTCACAAATTAATTTCCATTCCCCTATAAACCACATCTTTTTTCTGAACAAATTGATCGATAGTTAATTATTGAACATTTTTAATCAGAAAAAAATGTGTGGTTTATTGGGGACTGTGGTTTTTGAAAAATTTCAGTAACATTAACTGTAGTGATTGAATGGTTGTAATATTTTTCATGGAATTTTTTTTTAAATAAAATAAATGTATTATATTTAGATGGTAGATGAAATTAATGTACGTTCAATTTGATTTTTTTTATTAGATTTCGTAAGAATAAAGTGAGATAAATATATAATAAACCGAGGCTCGTTTTTAACATTTCGTTAAAGGATTGAAAATTGTATTTGCACCACTATCAGTAACTCATACGAATTTAATCTACCGACAATAAACAAATTCGAATAAAATTGTTTATTTCCTTATACTATTTTCTATGTCCGAGGAAAATAATTTGCAATTAAGAAAATATTGGTCTTATTAGATAAATTAATATAATGTAACAATATTGGATCTTTGTATTAAAAATGTATTGTCTTCTTTTCCTGTATATCTACTGTTCGATTCCGAAGACCGTATACGAATTCGTTTCTTCTATAATCGGTTTCGATTTCCTCATCTTCTAAGAAAATTTTGAAAAGGTGATAGAAGTTAAAATATACCTGAAGGGGATGAAAGTAGAAACTTCATACAGAAGAAATTAAATACAGGATTTGTCTACAACAATGATCCTGCGTATTTATTAAATTGAATTTTGTAAAATTCATTCATAATATTCACACAGAATAATTAGGGAATTATAATTAAGTTCACTAACTTACTGTAATTCATGTAGCCTGTAAACTTATTAATAATAATTGTTTTTGATCCTTTTTTCTAACTGACTATTCTGAGAATATTTATTTCGTGCATAATATTATTTTACATCTAAAGGAATCATGAACCGTAATAAAATATCATTTTATCGATTTTAAATAAATAAATTACATTTTAATGCACAAAACTTATAAGTAATCAAATACAAAGAATTTTAAAATGTTTAAAGAATGATGTTTAACAAAAAAGCTATCAGTTAATCAATTCATTCTTGTTATGAAATCTAATTATCTGTAAGTCATTATTCTTGTTTATTTTACAAGAATTATGGGTATATATTGTGATATTCGAGAGATAAAAATGGTAGCAGATGAATTGATGTTTAAGTAGATGAGCAGATGTTTGTAGTTGAGGGAGAGATATTTTTTAAACAATATGCTAAGATTGATCGAAACAGATTCGTTATTAATAAGAGTCTTGTTATTAAAATCTTTCTTTAATATCTTTAAAAATTAATTATACATATTTTTTTTGGTGAGCTATCTAACAAGATTTAATAAATCACGAAAAAGTGGACCTGGTTTTATACCGAACTATAAATTTTATTCATGAACTGGTTTTATTTCTTAAACATTAATATTTATTCTCATTGAATATTCAACGAACAGTTTTACAAACTATGAATTTATCGAGAAGGAAAATAATTCGAAATATTTTTTTTGTAAACTCGTTTTCCTGAAATCGTTTACTGTAAATCTGCTGATCTATCCGTCTGTGTTTATATCCGATGTCTGTTTGTATTCAAAAGTTAGTTTTAATAATGAATTTCAACATGCATATTAGTTGCAATATATCTTGGCAGTTGTCTATTGTAAACACAATCTAATTTTGTTTATTATATATAAAAAAAGAGGTCGGTATTCGAAAATATACCTGTCCGTATGAAAAAAAAAGAGAAAACATGTACACACCGAATCGAGTTTTTCACATAAATGATATAATACTTGGTGAGTCAAGCAACGAGCGCCACCAGCACCAACCACAATTGGCTGTCGTCCAATATTACATATTTTTTTTGGCACAGATGTGGTCGGTGATATCCCATTCTTTTTCACAACTGGGGAGCTGTATTACTACGTTTCGTACGGATGATACACAGTACGGCCGTGACGAGCGTGTAATGCCCAAGCCTGAGGGCTCTCGCCGCTGTTGGTTTGGTCTTGTGACCAGCATGGGTCTGGATAAACAACTGCCTTCGTGTTCTTGAGCTTGTCATAGTCGCTTGTGTGTGTCGTGTTTACTACCGTACATCATATTATGGACGGATAGCGTGTCACGTTTCTCGAAGTCATGTTAAAAATAGTACGAAAATAAGACACTTGCACATGCACTAGACTGGAAATAGCAACAGATATACATTTATCTTCTCTATTTGTAGTTTTTTTTTTCAATATCAGTTTACTTAAAAGCGTGTCTACATATCGAAGACAAATATTTGAAAAATAACATACTTTTAATAAAAGTCATTAAGCAAAACAAATCTTCATATCTTTCTATTTTTTTCAAAATAAAAATTGTATTCAGTCTTGATTTCTTTTCACATTTACAAAATTTCTCTATAATATTTGTTAATTAAGAAAAAAGAAACAGAACCACTCGGTAAATTACTCATTGAATTATTTAAAAAAAAAAATACTATGAGTTACATATTTACGATTCTCACTGAATATAAAATCTTTTCACCGCAAAAACTAAAACAGGTTTTCTTCTCTGACAAAACGGTTAAATTTCGTTAATTTCGAAGATCAGAGAACAACTGTTTCCGATTTACGTTCATATAACATTGGCGAGTAATCGTGCAGGTGATTCAAATAAATGTGATTTACAAAAACAGTTTAATCACTATTATAACAATTATGTTAATACTTGCAATTTTATATAAAGTGTGAAATCATTTGAGATAATTACAGAGGCGTGAAGTAAATTTGATTCACATGTTTGATAATACGAACGAATTTATTAAGATAAATTGCTTCGAATATATTGTAACATATTTCCTTTCTCGCAACTTTATTAAAATCAATGTGTATTAACAGATTTTCTTATTTAACAATCAGATATAGTTCATAATCTGTATTTTTCAAGCGCGTAGAATAGAATTTAAATTTATGATCGTACATACAGATTAATATTTTCAGTATTATCCAGTAATCATTTTAAAACAAATTAAATTATTAACATTTTATTATATGAAATAAGCGTTAATTTCACAAATAAATTATGTTTTTCATTTCAGTCCATAAAACAATTTTGACTAGAAAAATTTTACTGGTTTCTGGCGTGAAAAATGAATTAATAAAAAGTCAGTGTCAGAACTCTGTTCAGACACTTAGCTGATTCAAAAAGACGAAAATAATCAGGAAGACGACGAATGTAACAGAAATACACAATGAAGATTTTATGAAACAAAATATACACATTTCTCTATACCACAACGATAGATTAGTCTGCGGTTTTTGTATGATAACAATGATTAGAATGTTTCACAAATGTGGTTCTCATTTAATGGAACCACATTATTTTTTTTATATATGTTATTTAAATCAAAGCGTTCGACTATAGCTTCTTGTATATCGAGATATTTGTAAATGTATTCAAAAAAATGTTAATTAAAACACTTGTAATAATTTATATTAAAGACTACAAGATAATGAAAATTAGATAATCCTAGTAGCGAGATACAAAGGGCACGCACTGTTGTGAAGCCTTTGGCCAAATGACTATACATCTTACAATCTAGAATACACGTTCTGCTATTTTTCCCGAGGCTGCGAACAATTTAACGTCCGAACTGTTAAATTGTTCACCTAAATTGTTGTTAATTTCCAATATGATTCTGGATTAAAATACCAATTGCTACGGATAGGACGGACGGACAGAAAAAATGAAACTACCATATTTTAACTTAAATTAAACGTATGTAATATTAACAATGATAAAATTACATGCGTGTCACGACGTGATTTAAATTGTGCTGTGAAGCTCTATGCCTCAGGTCAAGTACCTGTGGGTAATACACAATGCAGGATCGGATCCCCAAATGATTTCATGGATTGAAAACGGGTAATATTTTTAATGTAGATATTATATATAGATTTATGTGCATTGTAATGTGTTTGCAGCTTAATTTCATACAATGTATAATAATGATCCCGGTTTTATTTTATAATTTGAATTTCGTTGTAAACGGACTATAAAATAAATTACAACAAATGTATATTATATCTAGTTAAAACCTTTATTACGAATGAGTACATTCACGGTATATTTTTTTAATAAATTTATTCGCGTTTGTTTCTACTTTTAGACTCAATACTAAATATTAAACACAAATCTAAAATTGATTTAAAAAATATATGAAACTGACTAAAACAATTGAATATGAAAAATAAACATATTTCAACAAGTCAAATTGAAACAGTCGCACCTGACACTTGATAAAATTTAAAATAATCAAAGAAATTTCACAAAAATTCAATGTGTAATTTTTTTAGTTAGTATTTGAATTTCTCAATTCAATTAGAAATAAATCAATTCAAATAATATATAAATGCGGAGAAAACAAAAAGGTTTAAGTACGTATAAAGAAAATGTATTTCTAGAAAATCCGGTAGTGAAATCCCAGATGACTTCGAATTTTAAAGATAAGAAAAAAAGGAATATTAATATATATATATATATATATATATATATATATATGTATGTATGTATGTATGTATGTATGTATGTATGTATGTGTGCTTCAATAAAATTTGCGAAGTCCATAAGACAATATATAAATCAGGATTGCAAGTGAAGGATTTTTTTCAGTTTAAAAGCTTTTTCTATGTAACTTTTTAAAGAAAAAATATGAAATATACTACGTAAATAAATTATTAGTTTTTCTATCCACGTACTTTTACTACAATCATAAAATCCATCGCGAGTTTTTATTTAAATATATATATATATATATATATATATATATATATATATATATATATATTTATCTCTCAAAAAAATGAGAATTAGGTTTTATTTTGTAACATCTTAACATACTAATAAACTGGTTGCAAATATCTTATAAAATATGAAATTAATTCTTTAACAAGTCATCAATCTTGATATTTAATAAATGTCTTTCCTTTTCTTTTTTAAAAAAATACACAGTTTAAAATCTGTTTATAAGTCTCAATAAAGATTAACTTATGTGGCTGAATTCAATTCACAAATGGATTTTTCTCTAATTCCACAAACCATATGCATTTTTCAGCTCAAAAATGTTAAATAATTAACTATTAATCATTTTTGATTTATGCTTATATGACGAAGCTAAAATACTTAAAGTTAAATCAAATAAATACCAATGGAATCTGAACAATAATATTTTTTGGACATTTTTGATCAGAAAATGATTGAAGTTTGAAGTCTGATTGAAAAAATCATTTATGAAAAGTTTTATAACATTTTATCCTTTAATAGAAGTTTAAATAATTATACACCGATAACAATTTTGTCCTAAAATACAAGATTTTATCATTTTAAAACAGTGTTCAAATTACTAATCTTTTTGATAATCTATTATCGGAAAAAACTTACAAGTTCAATTACTTTTTCAATAATTAAAACATTCTTAATATATTTTCTCAGTGACACTGTAATTTTCGAAACAATCAATCGAACGCTTCCCAAACTCGTTAGATTTAAATTGAACACGAATTTGTTTTAAAAAAATCCACTGTAAACATCACACAATCAGATTTTAATAAAATAAATGTTAAAAAGCAATTTCATCACTCGGTAATAAATCACTCGTATGAAATATTTTTTTAAAAAAATCCAATGTACGTACAGCTCTCCAATCATATATACATTTTTTATTTAACGATTTTTATATTGCACACATTGACGTTTCAGATTCATTGTTCTGTTCATTTATAATAAAAATATTACTTTATAAAATATACACTCTCCTCTATTGTATTAAGAAACAACACGTTATTTACGTAAAGTTTACGCTCGCTACTGTAAATAAATCATTCATTGTTTTCATTCGATATTGAACTTGTATCTTGCGAATCAACGAGAACGACTCGGAAAAGTTTCCATTGATTACAAATAAAATTGTGTTACAAAACAATTACAATAGTCATTAAAATTTCAAGTGAGTTTTTTTCTTCTTTTAATATGATTGACAATAATACTCGATTAAAATAGTTGCAAGGTAATTACATTTTTAATCAACACACTCATTTTATTGGGTGTGAAAATTATTTATGCGCTTTTAAATTGAATCGATCATAACTCTGTTTTAAATTAAAATATTTTTTCATAGTTTTAGGATTTTGAAGCGGCATTCTTAACATTTAAAAACGCTATATATCTTGGCCAAGCAGTTGGAATAACATCACAAAACAGTACTGAACACGATGGTGTCCTTAAAGTAGCATATTAAAAAAGATGGGGAAAAAAATGCCGCCAAAGCCGTGGAAATGCTAGCTCAGCTTTGGGAGGAGGTATTGAGACGCATAAAATATGTTAAAAAATAGTTTCAATGATTTCGAAGCGGTGATTTTAATATTTCAGATCGAGAACGTCACGGACAACCGAAAAAAATTGAAAACGAGGAGCTCGAGCAGCTGTTAAGTGAAAATTCAGCTCAAATTGAATAGGAACTCGCTCAACAACTCTAAGATGTTTTACAGTAAATCGATATAAGTTCTGTTATCGTTCTGAGGATGATAGCCATTAAAATATTCATAGGCCATACTCAAAAATGAGTAAATTATTTATTGAAAACAATGAAAAAATAAACCATTTGTGAAAGTGAATTTAGCCAGTGTCAGAACTGTATTGTGACAAAAATAAATGTTAAATAAGCTATCAAATCCAAATACTTAAAATAGAGAAAAAAAAACTATTAGAATAAATTGCAGTGAAATAATGTTATAAAAAGAAGAAAGTAATCGTGCAGAAAAAAAACAACAGACACAGACAGGAGATACTAAACAACAATACGAGTAAAAGTTAAAGTGTGCAGATAATTATGTATCCGTTGCATAAGACGTGAATTAATGTTATTGAGATGTAATAGCGTACTATAACGGAAAATAAAAATGAAACGTGCTAATGTATGAATTCATTCAAAAATGGATTTAAATTGTCAATACTTCACAGGCGGATCATGTCCGGAAACAGTGCCTTTGAGGCTGGCTCGGAGGAAATAAAGCCCCGGTATTGAGTGGGCAGCGAGTTTTTATAAACGCACTGACTTTCAGACGTTTCAGTTAACACGCTCGTGCGCTGAATACAAATGATGGCACAAAGAGAACTCTCATATTCGCTGCATCGCATGTTGATGCCATTCTCACGATTAACAGTCACGAATATATATGAAAATCTAAATTTAGTGGAAACTTAAAGCGTCCTTCAACATGTCAATGCGTTTATACATGCATCGTTGGACGTAATCGAGTTAAAGGATAATTAGAAAGTTCAGCAAACTATAAAATTGAACTTATTTTCGTAACAAACTTTTTTTATGATAATATTTTATATTTTTTTAAAAGAATATCTAACCTATGACCATCGAGTTTTTTTTCGTTTCATCTTTAAAACTTGCACAGAACATCTAATACAACTCTTATATATTTTGTATGTAAAAAAATCTATATTAAATGTAATTTACAATCTCTTTTAAAAACAAATATTTAAAAAGTGAAAGAACAAACTATTCAAGCTACACAGACATTTTTTCCACAAGTAAAAATTCATTATTTTTTACAATACGTCAAATCTATTACACTATCGCTTGCATACATCTAACATTGTTGAGCGTTTTCAATTCTTTCCTTGGAGAAAATTGTGCTGTGACGTAAAAAAAATAGACGAACCAGTACGGACAGCATTATAAATACGAAAAGTCTCATTCGACCGAGATTTGAAAGATAATAAAAATGTGTGATGCGAGGAGAATATGGAACAAAGATACAGCTGACTTTCACAATCTAACTCTATTTTTGCTTTGGTCATGTTTGACGAATGCGAGGTTCGAGTTAACAGCGTTATTTTTATAAGATAAACCTTTTTTTAGGTTTATTATTGACAAGAAATATTTTCAACTTCAATGACTATCTTATGAAGAAAATTATTGTATTTTATTTCTACTTGTATTCCAAAGATTAAGGAAAAGATTCATTAGAAGGGAGTAACATTTATCATTTTCAGTACAGTTGTATTTCTCACTATGAAAAATTTAATAAGATATAATTAAAATCTTAGAATACAATTGATACCTAGATCAATCTTATCAATTCACTGTCTTTTAAATATTGATTCGTTTAATATAAGCGGATTGCAAAATAATCCAATATTTTTAATAATAAAGAATTTGATTTTCTTTGCTGTAAAAAATGTTTACATCTGATTCTAGAATTTCCTTCATCATTAACAACTCCCAAAGTAAAACATGCTCTTTTGATACTTTCATGATAGTTGATATTTTTTGTTGCAAATTTGTGTGATCACTGTTAATTTTCCACGATAAGACTGAGAAAACATTGCGTACAATTGAGCAACATATGCATCTAATACATTATTGCAATAATTGCAAAGCATTACATCATCCATTTTCACCTATATGAAAATACTCAGATCCCATTACTTATGGGATGACCCAATTAAAAAGGTTCTGCAATATAGCTCATTATGATTACGATTTTTACACTAATTTATATATGACCTGTCAAAGATATGATTTAAGTCAAGTATCATTAAATTCTGATAATCTTTTTAATCTAGTAGCATACTTCAAATCTCTATTACTTGATTTCGGTTTTCAAAACAAGCATTAATATTTGCTTTTTGTCTTTGCTTCTCTATTTAATATCTTTAATGACCTTACTAGAATTCATTTGATCAAATGAATTTTTTATTTTCCTAATATTTCAAAATCACAATTAACATTTTTTTTTTAAAAAAATCATGACATTTCAAGGTCTGTTCTCTTGTAAATATGTATTCAAATAGGAGATAATTATTATTCTTATGACCTATATTAGATTTAAAATCGATAAAACAATAACCTTCGCCATAACCCTTATCTAAAATAATCGACGTACCGAAAACAATTTTTAAATATTTAATGCCGTTCTTCGAATGATACATAACAGTGACAAGTGTGAGTTTGACGTTTCATGGATATTATGAAGTGGAAAAAAATATATATATACAGCGATACTGTGTACTTTTACGTTGAATAAATAAAAAACGTGTGTTTATATCGAGTTGAATCTATTTGCTAACGAGATCGTTTCTAGAAAAACAAACTAAGATAATCTGACAACAAAATCACTAATGGTATGTTTTCCTGTACTATTTTTAGAAACAGGGGAAGTTTTTGCGTTCTCAGAAAACCAAGGAAACGTATATCCCAATTACTAAAACATTGAATCAGCAATAACAGATTCGAAATAATTTACATGCTGGTTAATTGATGTTTCAAACAGCGTAATGGTAATTTTTGTTCTGTAATTTAGTAATGTACAAACTTCGTACAAGACTATTATCCTTATTTAATAGAAACGCGTGTTATAGAGAAATTTAGCTCCTTTAATCGTTTATCTCTTCACATATGATTTTCAATTAGAATGCCGTAACTGTGTTTTAGTGGTTTAAAGGTATTCATCGCAGGATTAACTCTCAATAAACGATATTGCGGTAAACCGGTTCCTTATTGAAGTTTGATTTTGGATAATATTTGCTTAATATATTTATACAGGATTATTTTTTTAGAACGAGAGCCGTTGGGAAAAATCGGTTTACTGAAAACATGAACAATTTCTTTTTTATAAAAATACAAATATAAGGTTTTGTTTCAAGTGAATTAGTCTCATGGAATTATTTTTCTTACTTTAAAATAAAATACATTTCTAAACAGCTTTATAAAATAATCGAAAAATACTCTTTTTATATAAAATTAATTCGACCGATTTTCAGTTTTATTATTCAAAAAAATTCTAACAGTTAACAGGTATTTTTTTATAATCGTTAGATGATAAACTAGTGTTTCTTCGAGTGGGATCCATGGACCTCTTACGCTTCAAGATTCTTAATAAAATTTAAGTACAAAATTAACATTACTATTCGATCATTATTTATTTGATATTAAAATTAATTTTCGTGACAAAAAAGGACCTGATAAAAACCTTTTTCCATACTAATTAATCCCCATTAAACAGTACCAATCGAATTTGACACACTGTCGATTCAAAAAAGCCAAAAACATGATTTTACATTTTTAAACTTAAACTGAATAAATACTAATGAAATTGATTTGACTGACTTATTATTTCGATTTATGTCAACAGTTCCATTAAATATATTTTATGAACGTATAATAAAACCAAAAATATTACGAACCACCGCTGTTATAATTCATGAAAGACATACTAGTTTACGTTACGAATCAATCGTCCGAGTTGTCGAAGAAAAAAATACTTTTAACATTACGAATGTGACTGAATAGACGGATTAAATTTATTTATCATTAAAGTAATGAAATGAATAAGCTCTCGACCATTTTACATTTCTGAGAAACCAATCAAGTACTTATTCAGCGGTCATCGCTTTGTTTTATTTTATGACGGCGCCAGTTAACTTCATTCACACCAGCAACAAAAAGGATGTAAATTATCCCTTATTGTCTGGGACATATACAAACACACAATTATATTCAAGTCTGTGTATACTCACATGCTGTTGAATAAAAAGAAATAATGTTAACTTCATGATCTTTTATTTATTTAAAAATATGTGTCATTTAAGAATACTAAAAAAATGGTTAAAACTGGATTATTGGCAAATAAAAAAATGTTTCAAATTTCTTTTAATAGTCATAAATCGACATTTTTTAAACAAAATTAATAAAAATTTATCTCTTTTAGTTATCAATCTATAAACTGACTTATTGCAATTTGTATATCTTTAGAAAATCTGCCTCATTTAATATAAATTCGATTTCTCGTTGTCTTCTATTAAATATTTAGTCCACAATGAGTAAACAAGAAATATTTAAAATTAGAAAATATTAAAATTAAAAAGTATTATTATTATTATTAAAAAATTGCATGCACGAACATACATAATGTAATACACAAATATTCTCAACGCAGAGACTAATTTTATATTATAAAATTAGAACTTATACAAAGAAAAATACAACAAAACAAACAAGCATGTTAAAAACATGGTCTAAATAATGACTTGTATTAAGCAACAAATTATCCTAAATTATTACAGAACATAATTACATTCACGTCCATAATCTACTTTTCACTGCAATGATTTTATGTTTATTAATTAAGTACATGTGAACGTGAGTTTGTTAATTAGTATTATTAGTTTAATTACATGAGTACAACTGCACAGTACTTTAAATATTTTGTCGAATCAATTATTAGTCATTTTCAGATTTTAAATCTGTACGTGTGCGTGTGTGTGGCAGATACACCTTTATAAATATAAATTTAATTAAATATATAATAAATATATACAAACACGATTGTTTGAACAGTTGTTACATTCCTAGGATTTGTATAATACATTTAATTCATGAAATAATATGCGAAAAATTTATTTTGATATAAATTTAAACATTGTCGGAATTACAGCGAAATGTATTAATATATGATCATATATTTCAGTTGGAAATACAGTGTACAAAATGTCAGAAGAGAATGAAAATGATAGAAAAGTGAACCTGGAGACTTCCCAGTTATTATCGAATAGCACTATGAATTTAGTCGGGGTAAAGACTGAGAAATTCAGGAGTGTCTCAGTTTCAGTGTGACATTAATATTTAATTTTCATTTTTTTTAAGATTATTTCTTTAGTTATTATAAACTGAGTACATTTTTATTTCTTGTAATCAGAAAATATACTAAACAAACTAATTAAAGAGGACAATCCTTTCTTCATCCCACTTTTATTAAATCAATTATTTTGTGATTAAATATTTTTTTTCTAAAATGTCACAGTTTCACTATGAATCACTGTATATATTAAAACAGAAATATTTACAATGACAAATCGAAATTAAATCAAAATAAAATTAATAAAAACATTTATAAAACGATAGCAATTCCGAATATTTAAATTTCATCTACTTTACTATTCCAAGCATTCAGATTACAATTTTATTACTGAATTATGTTCTTATATTACATTGGATACATGAAGAGAGATTGTGGTTCTAATAAAGAAATATAACGAATATATCTTTATATATATACATATATATATATATATATATATATATATATATATATATATATATATATATATATATATATATATGTTTGTATGTATGTATATATGTATTGTTATAAAGGTACTGAATTTCATTTTTGACACTTCGCGCACATGAGAAAAATAACCAAAACAGAAACCATTTTATTCCCAATGTGTGAAAAATTCACGCAGAAAGCAGATAAAACGTAAGTTCTTTTTTACAGCAAGTTTTCGTTCGCAAATTCGCACATATATCTAACGAGTGTGTGACAACATTGTGTAAAAGGATTTTAGGACATTTTTGTAATCGCATTAAGTAGAAAAAAAATTTGAAATAGAAATTATATAACGTGTCATTTTCTTATCAACGGACACGTCTCTTCTAAAGAATGGCGTAGAAGGAGAGAAGAAGACATTTATCATTTTTTATATTTTGAATGAATATTATTGATCGTGACGGTCTGTGCGTTGTACTTAACGTTCTGTGGATTTATTGAAAACTAGTATGGTCTGATCTATATATTTTTTTGTATCGTGGCTTAATTCATTTTTCGAAAATGAATTCTAAAAAACCGTTAAATTGTTTCTGATTAAAAATGTTCAATAATTTATTCTTTTTGCTAATATGTATTTTGATGATAATGGTATCATCCAAAAACCAATAAAGATCTTTCAAAAATTTTACCTTAAAAATATATTTCTATACCTATCTTTCTGACAATGATAGCCTATCGCTATTGAAATCTACATAAGCAACAATTAAATAAGATCTGAATGTTAAGTAATGCAAATTCCTTTGTAAATTATTATAGAACATCATTGCTTTTTAATAAAAAAAAAATGTGAAAAAAATTCTAGAGAATGAAATAAAAAGAATTTTAGAAGAAGAGTTTGATGACAACAGCCTAAGTATCGAGGATGTCAAAAATATTGATGTGAATTTTTTTCTAAACAGGGAAAGAATATCAAAGTAGCACTGAATTTAAATTTGAATAAAAAAATATAAAGGCAGAGTATAACACAGTTTTAAAGTAAAAATAAATACAAATGAATTACTAACAGATTTGAATTAGATTAACGTCCTTTATACAACTCGAATTGAAATATTGTATAGTTAAGAGTCTTTTTTAATTGAATTTAAAACTGGTTATTGTGTGAAATAAAAGTGAATTACTTTTTATAAGCACTGAATGGACAATAACAAAAAAACAGATTTTTCAGCTTCCATAAAATAAAACTATGGTTTCACAAATGTTTTTTTAATGATTCATTTTGGATATCTATTAACTGATTTAATAGACAAACTAGTTTCACAAATGAACAATTTTTCAACCCATAATCCTAAAAAAAAATTTTCTAGTCATAAATGTTCAATAAATCATTATTGATAACTTTTGATTGTTATTTATTACATTTACATGGCGAAAATCTGAAAAAGGAATTCATCTGTGAAAGTGAATTAAGCCAATGTTAGAAAAAATTAAAAAAATCGTAATTTAATTAATTAAAATTTTTCTTCAAAAAGAGTTGATAAAAAAGATGTAAGAGCATAATAGTTTTCATTTCATTTCAATTATATTTTTAATGATTTCGTTACCAGTCTCAAAGATCAATTAGAATTTAGAAATGATATCAGGTAATGTTGAAAAATCAAACCGTATAAATAATGTGTGTTTTAGATTTTGACATAAATTCAAATCAAGATTTATGTATTAAATTTTGAAATAAAGGTTTATAATGTATGTTTCGAAACTTAATACATAATTAAATTTATGTAGTCATTTGTATTAAAACATGCGAGATAGACTGATAAAACGGTCAGAGTTAATCTCGAACAATACTAAATCATCTAATAAATCTAATTATAGTTTAAACATAAACCGTTTTTAATTGATAAATCATCTATCGCCGTTTAATCGAATACAATATTAAAACGTATACCATTAGATATTTCTGTCGTGACATCGCATGCTGTTTGTCATAAGACACTCACAAAATAACGACCGTATAATATAATAGCACTGCTGATGGGTATATTGTGTTTTGTACTCAGGTAAAGGCTTTTATTTCATAATACTACATTAGTTTCAGATTATATATCACGGCGGAAAATGGAATAAATGAAGATGTACTCGCTTTTAGCGAAATATTAAATCAATGTATGACAATATATATTGTCGTGAACAAGTGAGAAACGTGAAAGACACGTCGAGTGTTGTCTAGTTTCTGCATTCTCAGTGAAATCTGAAAATGAATTAATACACTGTCATATCTAAAGCCGTGTGACACTGAAACGCCTTGACAACAGGAAACGTTATAACATCCGAATTTCCGTTCTTTTAACATCGTCTGGATATTATTTGATTTGACGTAACACATGTCGTTTTTATTTTATTATTGTGCAAATGAAAAATGTAAACAATGCGGGGAAAACGGTCGGATCGGCGGAACGCTTACGTTGCACTGTTCTTGATTTATAATTTTTTGTAAAAGGGGGCTAAGACGACATCCGAAAAAAGGTCGAACGATGAATATTAAGTTGACATATATTTCGAATTCCGGTTGTACGGATTCGAGCTTATGTATTCACAGGTTGAGTTGGATAGTTTGCCTGATGAATGAGATTAACAAATCGAATTCCGTCATTCAAAAGTCATAAATATACATTCCTTTTAATTTATACGCATTTCAGCACGATAACAAAACAACAGTGAACACTTTTAATCTTAATCCGTCTCAATACACACACTTTATATATATAAATAAACATATTTCAATATAAAATTTGCACGGAATAAAGATTAAAAATTCTTGGAACAATTTTTATACAAACGTTTCGTTTTCTCAGAAAAGACAAATGTAAATAAACATTATTTCTAGATAAAAAAAAAACAAGATTTCCAAATACGTCAAAAATATACGTTCAGTGAGGGAATATAGAACAGAATTGATTTTATTTAAAGAAATTGTCATCCTTTCCAAACATCGACTTTGTTTTGAGAAAAAACATGCGTTTTTTTTAATTTATTTTTTAAAATTTAGATACCTTTTAGTATACAAATTCATTGTAGAAATGAAACGTTACAAATCAGATGTAATTAGAAATATTAATATAATTTATTTAAATTAAAACTAAACAGTCTCATTTACTTTGATTCTTTGAGTCAAACAGATTGACAAATTTGTTTAATTTAAAGGCGTTTATAAATAGTTCAATTTTCTGTTACGGAATATACACAAACATTAACAAAGGATAAGGATATAGACAAGGATATGGAGCTATCAAATCTTACTTGATGTAAAACCTTGCGTAATATAAATTTAGTTACTATAGAAAAAATAATCAGCTAATTTAATAAATACTTTACTGACACATTTAAACATGTATAAACTTACAAAAAAGCTTAATATGTCCTTAAATCCTTCTTCGAATCCTTTATAAACATTGTTGTCAATATGGCTAGGCAACAAATATCAAGTAAACTTTCACAAAGTATTATTCTTACTTTTCTTCTTGACAAATGTTTTATTACTTCTGTAATTTATACCATGCTTTCAACTGAGTTTAATAAAAAGTAGGGCAAGGGTGAACAGAAATGGGTGTATATCTGGATCAAATCATTCACAAAAGGAAAAAGTGTAGAGAATGAACTTCACACTCGAAGACAAAGAACTTTATCTCTCCAGACAATGCGCGACTAAAATCGATGATTCTATCAGAGAAAATCGTCGCTTAATCATACTAAAATTTCAAAAAGTGTACGAAAACAGTGTAAATAAATACGTCGTTATAAATTCACTAAATTAAACGTTTAAGTCAAACTCTCATATATATTCGAACACAGTTAATATCTTATTTTAATTCGAGATCATTGATAAAGTAATATATTATGAATACTTTACAAAAATCTAGCTCTGATAAAATTATCACACAGACAATCCGTCACATTCGAATCGATCAATTTTTAATCATTGTACACAATCCCTACTGTTTCACTGCGTCGTTATAAAATATTCAAGCTTATTACTAAAACGCTGACTTACTCAACTTTTAATAATACTGAAGGTAGGCGAAATGGGCTCACAAATTATTACGTTATCACATGGAAACTTGTGTGATAATATTAATTGAAAATGTTGCAAACGGCAACCACGAAATGTTAACTAATTATAATCAACTTACGAATAAGTAGTTTTAATTAAGGTAATTGATTATAAAAAATAAATATGTTATTATATATATATATATAAAGTATGTATAATATAATGCGGCATACTAATTACTGTTTTCAATTAAACGTATGCTTCTTATCGGTGATTTAATACAACATTTCGAATTCTGATTAACTATTTATAAAAGCACACACCTACTACATAATTAACTTCCCACCACAATATAATTAAGCGGTGAACGTGTTTTAATAGAACGTTTGCTATATGAAAACGTATCAAATATATAGAACGCGGGCGCTATAAGAAAATCATTCACAATGCAATTTTCAACAGGAGGTATCGCAGTCACTTTAATGGCTAATTTAGATAATTAAAGCGCTGATAAGTTATTTTCGAACAGACGTCCCGCGCACTGGTATGAGAAACGCGACGGACTCGAAACGAGAAGTAAAATGTGAGCCCAATAAATGAGTCGTAATAACTTGTCAGCCGGAGCGACATCAACATGAAAACTTTATTTCGTCGCAAGACATGAAAGTTTCCACATTCTGAACGCACCAGTCGGGCCATGTATAAATTTATGGTCATCCTTCGCGACAATTTTAAGCGTGCAATTTACACTTTTCGGTCGGGTAAATCAGCATTCAATAAAATGAAGAAAGTGTAAAGAAAAAAACGGTTTTTTTTTCTTCTTTCATATTCGAATCAGTTCGTATGCATTCATCTGTATGCAAATTAGCTGAACGTTGAGTAGACATTTTCCGTGCTATATGCGTATGAACTAGTTAATATACTGTAAAGTTATATACAATACTTCAATTTTCAGAACTTTACCGATTTTAAATTATAAACTTTCTTTTGATTGTTACCGTTTATGTGACAGTGAAAAATGACTAGATTTTTTCATAAGATATTTCGTAACTATATATACATATAGATATTCTGAGATAGATTAAAAAATTACATTTAAATGAAGATTAATTATTTCACTCGGAGAAATAAATTATATATATATATATATATATATATATATATATATATATATATATATACTCGTATATATATACATTTTTAAAATAGTTCTATGTGATTTAATTAAGCTCACAGCTTTGGCAAACAAATTCGAATTAATTAAATACCGAACAGCACTCATTCATGCCCCACTGCCGACTAAAACAACACCTATATAAATATATTACTCACTTTCTTAAATATTACATATATTTATTTAAACATGAATCCATTTCGAGTTTTATACAAAAACAATAATAATAAATATGACTTGAGTATTTTATAACCAGGCAATGAAGTAATATTGTAAAAGTAATAAAATGTTATTCATTAAAAATTTCTAAAATATTTATTTCCAACTAGGGTTAAATATGAATTTATAATATTTATACATTCTTTCCCAAGTTACCTTCTGAATGTAAATATTTCTCTTACATACATACACGGAATTCTTTCGTTGTACAATTTTAATTCACATAATCCATTTAGAGAGAACAATGAGTAGTAACATAAAATATTCAACACTGACAACAGTAGATTTCGGTTTGTTAGTTAATAATAAATGCAAAATAAATTCAATGCCATTTTCTTCAACGATTAAATACGTTTATTTTATTTAATAGTTAAGAATATATAAAGGTATTTATATTAAAATTAATTTTAAACGCCCTCAACAATATATTAGGTACACTAATTGATTCGGTGCCTTTAAATCGAACTAATCATAACTCTATTCTAAATTAAAATATTTCCTCGTCGTTTTAGGATCTAGAAGTGACAACCTTAACATTTAAAAACACTATGTATTTTGGACAAACAGTTGGTATAACTTCACAAATAAGTGTACCACGATATATTAGTGTACCAAAATATTATATTACCAACATCATTTTAAAAGTTTACTCAAAAACAAAAAATACAGATCGACCATTTTAAAATTAAGAAAAATATTGAATATATGCAATATTTTATAAAGTAACGGTCTTCAGACAATATATTACTTTATGTGATACAAAGGTTAAAGACATGACACACACACACACACACACATATATATATATATATATATATATATATATATATATAAAACACAAATAAATCTCTCATGCGATCCCATTGCACAATGCACGCGCTCACGTTATAAAACCTCAAGTTTCATAAAAGCGAACATGCAATTTATAAATTTTTGTGAGAGTGATAAGTAATAAAGTTGGAAATAAGAAATCCTTCTTGAATTAGTGACACAAAATGTGTTTTAACGATGTCAGAACATGAAATAAAAATCTGCTTGTCGTGAATTTACTTCAAGTCTAATGACCGATGTTTAATGTGTGTGTGTGTGTTTTTATTATTATAAAGGCAATATCTACAAACTTTACTTACAAGGTTTAAACATTTTTCGGCGTAAATTAATAGTGGTACATTTGTTACGAACGGTTTTTCTATAAGTGTATAGAAAACAAAACATTATTATACTCTAGTAAACATCAGTACGACAAGAATATATGAACAGTTAATAAATGTTGTGTTCTAATTAGTTTACAAACCCTCGAGGCATATTGAAGTACTGTATAACACATCTATATAAACAGAGAGATCAGTTAAACATGTCTACACTTAGTTTTCCTGCTGCTTAAGGGTGAAAGTCTAGACCGTGGGTACGTTACGCTTTTTTTCCCCCACAGCCAAAAATACTAGAACAGCAAATATCCAAATACAATTAGAATAAAATAAATATACTATTCGATTTTTTTTACGCCGAACGTATTATTTTAACTGTAAAATAAATATTTCTTTTCAGTAAACTAAATCGAATATGTATACACTCTAATAAACATTCAACATTATCAACATTTGTAATAAATTAATAAAAAGAAATTACATTTTCATGATTGTATTTTAAATTACTTTTTCCTCCGAATTGCAAAAACATTGCGTCGTTCTCTTGTAAAAGTAATATACGTGTTACAATGTTTACAGAAAGATATTTATTAATAACAGTAATATTTCAACAGAATATTAAATTGGTATGTACCGATTATATAGTACTCGCTTGTTAAATTACAAATTATATACAAAAATACTTCCGAAAATATTATTTAAATTAAATGTTACGTTGGTGCTACGAAATGTCGGACTTCTAATGTGAAATTAAAACAGCTGTCCTTTTATTTACACAAAGTAATAATTACTGCATTCAATAAAATTCAACTAATTGTTTTTTAGTGTGCGAAATCATTTCTTGAAACAATAATGGATTTAAGATATAATTAATTCTTTGGCTAGTAACAGGACGAATCTCTCTCTGCCAGTCAAAGGTCTGTGTCCTTTGATATATAAACTAAACTGGACTCGTTCTATCTGTAAATCATTAATTATGGATTTTGTACCAACAACCCAGTTTATTAAATAATACTTGGGTACATCAGTAGCACACGACCAATCAACCGAAATCATTATTAATTCCTCAGTTGAAACTGTAATTTCCGTGAAAGAGTTTATAAAATTCTATGCTAATTAATTAGTCCAGGCCATTGTATTTCAACTTTTATTAAATTTATATCATTTTCCAGCACTGTTTCTCTGTACCAACTTTGATATCAGACTTCCAAGAAAAAAAAATAGTATACAATACTGTACGAAATATCTTTCTAGAATATGAAACGGCTTTAAAATGTAATCCGAAGCTTCGTCTTGACGGTGATATTGTGAAGAAGTCCTACAGAATCCATTTTTCATCACAGATTACGATTTGATCTAGAAACACTTCTAATGTTTTTCTGAGAAAAGAAATCTCACTTCTAGCTTTTCCATTTATGCAATTAATTCACAAGTTGTTCTGTTATTCAACTCTTTCTCTAATAAAAATATGGTTGAACAATAAACGATCAGTTTGATCCCTAATTTTCATAAGATTTCACGATTTTATCTTGTAAAGATTTCTTTTTTCAAAACGTTAACACAAAAATTTCAAGTTGTTCACTCGGTTAATTTTTACAAGAAGAATAAATCTCCAGAACGAACTTTTCGAGAACGAATTATCTATTTTTCATTTATAAACAGTATTTTCATCAAATTATCCGTCGATATTGTAAATTACCACAGATACAGTCGTATTAAATTTTAAATTATAAAACCCACTCGTACCATTAATTAGAATTACACAAATTTATATTAAAGAATAAAAACTATAATATACGACAACTCGGATAGTTTGAATGATTATTTTCCAAATGACATGTCATTTAGAAACAAACTAGAAAAAGCGATTTAAACAAAAAAAAAAAAAAAACAACAGAGACAAAACGAACATTTCATGTGCACCAACCTAATAGTTCAATTTATTTTACAAAATGTTATTTTTCCGAACGAAATTTCCATCAATTTTTAATTAAATGTTTATTCAGCACATAAATTTTTCCATGCGTGCCGTAGGTCATCGTTCTCTGTTATAGACAATTAACATGTCGTGCGATCAGTAAAGTTAGATGATATTTTTTTCTAAAAAAAACATTTATAAAAACATGACAATAATTTTAACGTTCTGAATAATATTATACAGAACACATGCTATTTTCAAATCAGTTATATTATTTATATTTATATTGAAAATGAAATTGAACATAATCAAAAGAGTTCATTTTCATACTGAGTGAGTGTGTTTATGAATGTTGTTTATTAATTGACAATTAAAAATCTAAGTCGAACGTGTTAAATTATTGGATAACATAACGAGTACAAAACAGATAAGATAGAACGTTATCTCGAAACAAATTAATGCTAATCGAAATGAAAACAAGACGATTATAATTTCAAAAATAATTACATTTATATTCAGATTAAACTGATTCTTTCAATGTTTTTTAATTAAAATTTCAGTTCGAGAACTTTAATTATACGATATTCTTTCAAAAGATTTTTGTGTTAAGTTCAAAAGTTTCCAACTATGCCTTTTAATACATACATATATATACACACACATATATATATATATATATATATATATATATATATATATATATATAATTTGAATATAAAATATACATACAAATAGCACAAGTAAATTCCTTTCCAAGAATATAATTCATTAAAACAGTACGCATACCGAAAAAAAAGTATATATATAATGCGGAATATATTTTTAATGAATACAATAACAAAGCGAAAATTTACTAGTGAATTTCAGGGAAAAAAATGGGACTTAATTAAAAAAAAGGAAACATACTGAACTTTTTTTTCTTATATATACGAATAATTTATAACGACTAGGATGTTTTCTTCGAATGAAATATTATATTGTAAATTAAGAAAGTTAATAATATGTTTTAAAATGGATATTCACAGTTGAACTCTGTCCCTGTCCTTTTTTCGTTCGAACCTTTCTCTCTTCTATTTCTTTCTTTCTTTATATATATACATATATATATATATATATATATATATATATATATATATATATATATATATATGTATAAATAATACTTATTAAATTTTTAATGACGTTTCTTAATATTCGTCAAAAGAAACTGAACAGAGAAATCATATTATTAACTTGACAAAAGGTATTTTAATAAAGTAATTATGTAAAAATTTCGTATGAAAATTATGTAAATTTTTAACTGTAACGTTTATAAAATTAGAATTGCCGAAACTATGGAATAAATTTTAAAGAAAAAAAAACTTGTAGTTTTTTTCACAAACAGATATGCAAATAAATACACGGTGTGCTGTTTTTTTCATATTGTAGAAAAAATACATACATGTATAATTTCTATTTAACCGAACGGTGTCTCTACCCAAGTACGTTTTATACAGGCTAGTATAAAAGTAAATTTTATATTTAGTCTGTTTTTTAATACTTTTAAACAAAACAAGAAATAGACATTATGAAAATTGTAAATAAGCGTTCAATTCATAGATTTCTTTTTCAATTATGAAAAATCAAGTCTTCGACTTTTTCACTAATATATAATGTCAGACGTATGGATTCTTTTATAATTTTCAGCAAATAATGACAAGAATGTGTGACACTTTTTGATATAAAAGAATTAGATTTTCACATGTCTAAAGTCTATAATTTTTCTTATTTACCGATCTATTTAAATACAAATATTATTTATTTCTCATCAAGAAGTTGTTAACAAAATCTCAACCATTATTTGCAAGAGTCTGGTGGTATTCCGGGTAAATTTGTTGATTTTTAAATCTGAACGCTGAATAACTACCTAATTAACTCGATTTTATAAATGGACATAATTATAAATCTCAGATGAGGCTTGAAGTTGTTGAGATTATCGTTGAGGATCAAATTTTTTAAATTGATCTTCGATTAATTCTCCATTCATCCAACAGATAGTTGTATGATTAATATTTTTGGATTCATCGATAAATTTTACCTAACAAACCCAATGCTTTCAATAAATAAACTTGACCAATTTTTCCTAGTGTCTAGAAGATCTCTCATTGTTCCTATACAAGCGACAGTTTTATAAAAAAAATCGTACAGGAAATTCTTAAATTTGGTATCAAATGAGTTTGTAGAACGTTGATGAACACTACCTGAACTCATTGCAATATTGTAGAAGTTCTTTTCTCTCTATTATGGTATAATAAATTCAGATCAAGCCGCTGATATTTTATAAACTCGTCTGATTTTCACAAATGATTCTTTTTTATACTACAAACCAGAAAAAAAAATTAATCGAAAATGTTCAATAAATCATTACTGATCACTTCTGATTACATGCATTTTGAAGACGATTCCAGCATCTTCAGAACCCCAAGATACGAGAAAAACCCATCTAATACTAAGTTCGAGAAAAAAAAAACGAATTACAGTGGAATATTAGAAAGTTCCTTGTTAATTGAATTATCAAGGAATTGATCGGATTTTTAAGAAAATCCCTCAAGAAAAGTGACCATGTACAAGGAATTGATTAAATCCGCAAGAATTGAGTAATTAATAAATATTTGACTACAAAATAGAATAATGTCTTGTAGAGTTAAGCTGATGAAAATATATAAAAAAAATGTTCAGTAGAAGTATTTTAAAATAAAAGTAATAATTTTTATTTGAAAAATCTTATTTTTTTCAAAATAACAAACGGAAAAATGAGAAGTATTTGGACACGCTATGTATATATTTGTGTATGAATAAATAAATAAATAAATAAATATATATATATATATATATATATATATATATATATATATATATATATATATATGACTAAAAATAAAACCAAACTATTTGATATGAATACATAACATATTCGGAATTGGTAAAACTTTATTCACTTGAGTGATATATATCGCTATCGAAACCATATAATTGATTAAAAACTCAGGTTGTCTCACTCTCAACACAACCTTGGCTTGAATTCAAATGAGTCATGTTCAATAAAAACCGACAAGGAGTAATATAACGTGCGAACGACATTGTATACATTAGAGAGCGACATTAAACAAACCGAACATTTTGTATTTTACACATCTTCATTCATCCTCTCTAGTTTAATGAAAACATTTTATGTTGTCTCCACTTCACATATTAGTTACTTGAAGATTATTAATGAAAATATGGAAGTTTGATCGGAGTGTATAGAGTGTGTTAAGAAAGATTGTATTTTATAACGGAATTCGTAATTAAAAACGAAATAATTTTGCAAGATTTCTATCGTGAATTTCTAATAATATTACACGTGCATATTTCGTTTAAAGAGAAAAAAAAACACAATACCGTCTTATATAATACAGAAGATGTATTATCATACAAAGTAATTAATTCTGCATTGAATTAAGAATGCTGGCATGCCTTTGAATACAAAACAGCCGAGCTACATTTAAATACAAAACACTGCCATATTAAAACGGAATTAATTAAAATAAAAATCGTTCAACTCGAACACGAAATGAATAACTGATTTTCTATGACATTTCCGTACGGCGCACGTCTGAGACATTTTCTCCATTTGAAAAACAACAATCGTTTGCAGCGCGCCAGTGTAACCGATTATGTATAGGAGTGTGGGTTTTAATCACGGCGTAGCAAGATTATTCATACGTCCGCATCAATTATAATCCTGTTGAATGTCAAATCGCCGTGGGCCGCATCATATGTTGTAATCCCGCAGCACCAGACACAGGAATACGGGAGTTTGACTTGCGTTTCGGTTCGGGACGGTGCCATTAAAGAGGACGCCGATGCGATGACAAAAGTTAGTAAAAGCAAGGCCGCCGGAGGCTGGCGCAAAGGGGCCAAGGACGACGACGACGCGCAAGGCTAATACTTCATTTCGACTGAGTTCAAACACATGAAGTAAATACAACCGAAATATGCGTCGAGATCTCGCCACCATCTTTATTTATATAACTGTGGTTTTGTATTAAACTGTTTTCACTTATTGTACAAACACGAACGAGGTTTGTCGTTTATTTAACATGGGACGAAACGGTCTGTAGAAATGACAAGTGCACGACAGCGGCTATGTACATATATATATATATAGAACTTTGGTTCGATAGACAAAACCAGGTAACGCTATTTGTACACGAAATTATGTACTTATGTAAGAACGTGCATAGAAACTATATATATAGGGTAGCGAAAAAAGAAGGAAGCGGTTGAATAGTTAATATTTTTTTGTTTAATTGTTTTTCTTCTCCTTTTCAGAATTTTATAAATATGGAGAATTTATCATGGAAAGGTGCACGACGGAACAACATACCAAAATAATTGAATTTTATTTTGAAAATCAGCGTTGAATTATTTTGACGCAGCGTGCATATCGTCTTTATTTTAATGGTCGAACAGGACCATCGGATTCAGTGATTAATCGTTTGGTTGCACGTTTTCGACAAGTTAGTAACCGTCCAGGATCTGGAAGATATCGTTCAGCTCCAGCTGAGAAAAAATATTCAACATGTACAAGAGAGTATTGAGTTAAGTCCTTGAAAGTCAAACAGAAGACTGCACTGCTATAACCATAAAATTACATATATATATATATATATATATATATATATATATATATATATATATATATATACAAGTGTGTGTACTTTAATTAAATATTTATTGGAAATAAATAATATTAAATTTCCTTGAATATATCTCTTACGAGAAGCAAAGTATTAAATTATTTTTTTAAAAAAATCTCTTTTAACTCTGTCATACAGTAAACTATCAGACGTTATGGTAAAATCATTTAAATAAAACGAATATAATTAATTTCAATTTGTCATAAAGTATTTTAATAATTACAAAAAAGTTCTATTCAATAATCATAAAATTGAGTTAAGTACTTTTACTATTCAGCATGAAATATTTCTGAATATCTGGTCACGTTTCATTTACATGTTCAATTCTAAATAGAACAGTTTACATTTACGTTTATTTTTCAACAATTTACGTCGATCTATCTATTCTTTTATAGATTATTTCTGTGCTACACGTGTAACAAAAAAAATCCGTTTAGGACTATTCTTGTATGTTTTTTTGCCTATTTAAGATTTTTCAGTAGAGAACGATGCTCCATTAAGAAGCAATTGTCTTGAACGGTTAATGAGTTTCAATCTCGACAATATTTTAAATAATTTGAATAAGAAAAAAACATCAGAGAAATGAGTAAGATTGTCTGTATTGTTGTTCAGTTTATACTTCAGCAATTACGACTTGTAGATATATCTTTAAAAATGATAGTAGCAGAAAGATGATATTTTTATATAGAACTATTTATTTAATATGAATATATATATATATATATATATATATATATATATATATATATATATAACTATTTTCCTTTAATATTTGAAAATTAGTATCACATGTTCGTTTATATTTATATTTTTGTAGTTTATTTGAACGACTTTTCTTATACAAAAGAGATGTAAAAAAAACTTGCAATATTTTATTCTCTCGTTTTGCTTCAGACAAAATGTTGTTCTACATGAATTTAAAATCGATTTACTTTTTTAACAATACCACCGAATGTTAAATAAATTTCAAACATAACATTTAAACAGACAAAAAATTACAAAACACTTTAAAAAATATTAGAAATTGTTCGTTTTTATAGTTCCGGTTGCAATTACAGCACATAATTCTTTATGAAAACAACACCGACAATTATAAAGTCATATTTTTACACATTGTTTTCTTCATAATGTCTATGTTTAATTTTTACTTTCGTTTTTTTTACATTATTTTACACAATTATTCTCGTTGCGTATATTGGTAATTTGTGTTTACGAAATGATACTGTAGTAATTTCACCACATTTTTTTAGTAATTTATGTTTATTCTTATTTGTATGTACTGGGTTATCTGTAAACCATTGCAATACTTGTGAGAGAAATCAATATTTCTAATAAGTCGACCATTTGAAATTCGATAATTTAAAATTTTTCACACGCCATAATAGATTATTGTAACACATATAAAACCAGTATATTTCAAATAGTTCAAGCAACAGTCACGTTTTTAAATAATAAATGAAGGTAGGTCATATAGACATAAATGAAAAATAGCTAAAAAAATACAAGAAAAACAACAAGAGCGAGTTTTCGAAGATTCATTAATGAAATATATCTAGATACGAGAATTAGATTTATATAACAAACAATATTTGTATGTTTTTATACTAGTGATCTCGCTGATCGGTTGTCCTGAGATTATAGATTACTTGAGTGTCTATTTTCCACTACTAATTTTGGCACTCGTATCATCTCCAGGTAGATTTTAGATTCTGATAATGTTTAGATCAATGTTCTCTAAAATACAAAAGTCTATACAAGATTCTCTAAGAGAATATAAACTCAGACGACCGAAAAAAAACAGTGACCATCAGGACAACATATACAAACAAAAGTTTCAATTTAAAATAATGTTTTTTTCTTTTTTTTCGGTACATTATACATCTAAAGATGATGTCACTGTTTTTGAAATGGATATAAACATTAAGAAAAATGTTTATGATTTGTGAAGTGAGTGAAAAACATCATCTGTGAACTTGAATTTAGCTTTAATTGCCAGTTTATCTGAATTTAATTTTCAGACATGAGTATATTTGTTAAATTAATAAAATGTATTATATTTATAATTTATTTTGTATCTGTGTATCTGAATTTGAATTGATTGCTTGTTCTCGTTTAGAGCACTGTTTTTTCTCACTACCGGTTTCGTCTATTCAGACATCTTCCAAGTGGATATTAGTTGATAATGCAGATTTTTTATTTCAGTTTTAAGTTATATAACCTAAAATCAATGTCGCCAACCAATATCTACCTGAATAGACGAAATCTGTACTGAGAAAAAAGAAAGGACAGTGGCCTAAAGGAGAAGAAAGAAAAAAACAAAAAATATTTCCTGTTATTTTCTGTGCATAAAATCATACTTCCACCAATTATAGTTATCAAATTAAAACGAGATTACATTTTACATCATCGGATTGCTCGAACGGTAGCTAATTGTGCAACACTTCTAAGAAATCGCAGCACGATTTTCATTATTGTTTTTTATGAGTCAGTGTGCTTTCAATAAATACGTGTTCCATTTAGACAATAGTTACACTCGTGTCTGATAAGGTGTATAAGTGAACGTGCTGTTCACAAAGTTTTTGAATTAAAAGTGATTAATTGCACGATATGAGACACAGATTAGAGAATAAGTTTAATTGTTCTGCTGGAATATATTTCTTATTGCAAAACATCTCATTAAACTACACGTCAAGTACAAAGAGATTACCAATCATAATAATAGAAAACTGATTGTTCGAGCGAAAGTTTCAATAATATCAAACGTTTATTTCAATACTTATTGAGAATTGAGACCTGTATGTGAAATCTATTTAATTTGTAGTATTTTTCAAGAAACATACTTGTTAATCAATTTAAATATAGTAATTTATAAATGATTAAGAACAGTTTGTGAAACGGTCATATTTTGACACTTCAACAATATGTAATGAAGTAATATTTAATTTAAGGAGAATTTTTTCAAACTTTAATTAGATTTAAATACACATAAATTAGCATTATAATCATTCGGTTCTATTTTAGCAGATAATTATAATTACAACACGAGTAGCGTGTATAAAAATTCAATATTATTAAATGAAATAAAATACATTATTGTTCATTGCGTGCTCTTACAAAATTTCAATGTGAGAATAATAACAATTAATAAAATCTATTATAATGATATACTTTCAGTGCTGTACTGTATAAACATTTGAGTAAAAAAATTATGAAGACAAGCCCGATACCTCAATTTTAAATATTCAATAAAACGTGTATGAAATTCACAAATTATTTAAATTTACATTTTAGCTTTACGAATACCAAGCATTGCTCAAGTTTATAAATAAAATATTTGGAATGTTTTTGTATAATGGTTGGGTAAATTTAGTCGAAACGTCATTCGGTACAATTACAGTACGTTTGCTCTCTCTAAATCTCTTTAAAATGATTTAAAGTGCCTTTTACAATATAAACTTATAAAATGGAAGCTTGACATTTCCTGGATGTTTGATTTTAGACGACAGGAATTCATTGATTTTTACTTGTTTTCATAAAATGAATCTATCTTGTATTTTACGAAGAAATTTTAATGGTTAAATTGATAAAATTGATGTGAGAAATTTAAAACGTACTTACATATCGAGGGCTTCAAAACTCACGAGCCCATCTACATTACTCTTTTAATTTTAAGACAGTATTCGATTTATATATAAGAAACCGTTTTTTTTAGTGATTGAATAACCAACTTTCTACCTTTTAAAAATTCCCAGTTTCTATAAATAATTGCTATAATTACAAATAAGATTGTTTATAGATATCTTACAATTAACTATATTTTGATTTCTTTTGAAAAAAAATGTACAATATAGATAAGCTTGTCTTTAATTATTAAATATATATAAAAATGAAAGTTACGTTTTCAATATTTTTAGAATTAAATACTAAGCAAAATAACATGAAGCACTATAATTATTTAGTGTAAATATATAAATATTTCCATATTTTAAAACATACTTCCAATTGCAACAGATTGTTACATTTCTTACATCACACTGAATAATACTAGACTATGTGCAAATTATTTCTATATAATTTTCTCTTTCGACCTTCGAATACTACTATTATATTCAAATCATTAAATAAGTTTACTAATAAGTTATAAATAAATTAAACTAACAGATTTTAATATATAAAAAGATTTAATTTATAAAAAAAGTACACAATAGAGAAGTTAATAATAATACAGCGATAAATTATTGTTATTAAATCTCTGAACACCAACCATTACAGTAATTTAGAAAAAACAAACTCAAACGTAGTCTGGAAGATTCAAACAAAACAATCATGAATATCTAGCACACAGGAGAATACTACAATAACAATTCATAGATTGTTATATGAGAGTTATTTAAAATAACAATAAATGATATAACAACTCGATCTGTTTTTAAATTAATTCCATATTTTGTTCAAATGTACTTAAATGTGATTTTTTTTGCTAAGATTAATTAAAAACACAAGTGCGGAGATCAGTCAGTGCTTGACCTACAAGTTTTCTAATAAAACGTACAAAAATAAAGTTTCAAATAGAAACGATAACACTATCGTCACCTTGTTGTGTTAGCTATTTGATTTGGTTTGTTTTGTATGGAAATATTATTCTGATATACTTTTTTTATGTAAAAATATTAGAATATATGTTGCAATAGATATAGCGTTTCGCTTCGTGCACACATTTAATTTATTTTCATCCAATTTATATAAGAGAAACGTTAGATATTACTCGGAACAATACTTTAAAAATCAAATCTGTTTATTTTAAATAAAAGAAAACTCATCGATTCATTCATAAAACTAATTTTTATCTTCGTTACTAAACCATATTTGAAAATACTCATATTCGACATATGTTAAAAAAAACTTTTACTATACAGACATTTTCCACATAAGCTCCTGAAACTTTATTCACATACAATTCTATAAGACATGCTTTTATTACAAGAGACCCTTTTGGATAACACCAGCTCATAAAAATGTTCTTTAAGAAAATTTCTCTTTATAAATATATATATATATATATATATCCAGTTATTGATATTCGTGCTAACAATGTATATTTTGCAAAGAGTGTTCGAATTGATCTTTCGAACATTGACATTTATAAATAAGTAGACGGTTGGAAATTTCCTCACTCAAATTATAAGACTGTGTACGATTGTCTAAACGTATTGATTATTAATTATGCCGACTGTAAATCAACAACCCACGTTTTTGATTAATACATTACAGCAATCGTAACACAGTACAATCGTCTGTGTACAAGAATGGTTACGATTAAATGTGTTCGTCGAAAACGATGCAGAGGCTGCATCTGTATGTTATGAATACAGATGTATATGTATGTGTGTGTATGTATGTATGTGTATGTATATATATATATATACACACATACACATAGCTTTTATGCTTTTAAGCTTTCAGTGAGCAGACTATAGATGGACCGTGTGGTGCAGTGAATGGCGGTAGAGACGACAAGCGGGGGCACTAAGATCGATCGCACACATCCCCACCGCCCCCACCATCGCCACGAGTACGACGACGTCGACTGCGAGAGTCGATGGCCGCGTGGTAGATGGCCGTGGTGAAACGAAGAGGATGAGAAAAAGGAGGATGGTCGGACTGTCGCTGTAAACACACCGACGAAACGGAACGCCAGCAGCAGAAACTCAGCTGGTCGTGATGGTGTGCGACGCGTTAACCATCTATCCATCTATCCATCCATCCATCCATCCCTGGCGCTGTGAAATATAGTCTATAGTTGTTGCAATATACTCAACTGTGTCGCCGCCGATCCATAATCCACAACAAGCATACATGTAGATGTGTGTACGTACATGCTGAATGGATGTATGGATGTACGTAGGGCGGTAGGAAAGTTATGTCGCATACTCGTAGAAATACAGATATGAGAGTATATTCCATGTCTAGACGCCAGGAATTCGTGTATAAAGAAACCGAATTTCAAGCATTTCTCTTAAATGCATCCTGAATATTCGTTTATAAAAACGGTACGAAAATGTGAACCATGTCGAGATGTAATTACATTTTAAACGCAGTTTAACATCTAAACACAATTACGAAATAATATTCATGGAATTCCTTTAATTAAAAGAACAGTCAAGTTTCAATAAAGTCCTCGAAAATGGAAAGTCTATAAAAAAAGATTCGAAATTTACATCAATAGACACGTTCTGTTCGAAAAGATCTGCTGAAAAAATAATCGTTTTCTTTCAGACAATCCTAAATAATCAGAAGACAGTCACCGCTACCCAATAAATTAAAAAAAACTTTGCCTCACTTCACTCAACGTTTAAAATGATTTCAAACATATGGAAGAATGGATTCTCGATTCTGTCACCAAGCATCACCATATTCATTACGTTGGAATTTCCAGAAAATTTCAGTCTGCAATTAATTAAACATCTTATGTGCAGAAATTACAATTGATGTCTTTTCAAACCCCGCAATTCCATTGATGGGTTGTCTTGATAGCCTTTCATTTATTTGGAGCATTTGAGTTTATTTCCCTCTACTATTTTTGGCACTATCATTTTCAGAAAGAGTTTAGACAACTGGCGGTAAAGAGAGAGGTGACTATGATAGCTTTTAGATACTCACAATTGTTTAAAAATTATTTCAGGATGATGTAGCTACCGACTAATAGTAGAAAACAGAAACTTAAATATTACTGTATTGAACGGTCAGCTGTATCAGGTATTGAAGAATAAAGGCTACAAAAACAACATATTCTATATTCATCTAAACTTCTCTCTGTCAATATATAAAAAAGTCAACTACAAGGAGCTAGTTTTGTGGACGAAAACCATTGATTGTTACATGAGATAAACCATGTGTCCCAGTATCGAAAAAGAGTGAAAAAAATTGATGGCCGTTTTCGACGTATGATCAATTGTACAGAGTGTGACAGAATACCCTGTGAAAGACTGTAATAAACATAGCTGAAGCTTGAAACTTTCCCACCGCCCTATACATATAAATATGTGTAGCTCTGGTTACATCTTTTCAACGCGTACACACAAAACGTTATAACATGCGTACCAACACATCCTACTTTCGTATTAAATTGATCGTATTTTATATTGTTCCGTTTTTGGATGCATTGTTTTTCGTTGGGGTTGCGATGATAACTGTACACAGAAAGCGTGTATGATGAGTACCGGACTTCCAGTTTATGTACTAGTCATAAATATAATGTGATTTTAACACAAAGTCGCAAAATTTGGATTCGTTGTTTCTGGAAATTACCTTTTTTCTAACCGAATTCTAAATTATTTTTACATTTTCAAACTACATGAATTACACAAACTGTACGTTACACAAAATACTGGTGCTGATTTTTTTTAGGTCTATTAACCGAATACATACATACATAAAAATAGGTACGTGGATACAATAAACATGATTACATTACGTTCAGGATTTTATATAACCCAATGCATGACGGCGTTGAGTAGGGTTAAAATACCTTTTATACATTTAAATTGAAAATACAAACAAGTATCATCATATATATATATATATATATATATATATATATATATATATATATATACACACAATTGTCAGTATACCTGAATTATCAGATATAATTAAACAGCTAATTGATTAGTTAATGCTTTAAAAACAATCAAGTTTTACTAATTGTTTTCATGTACTTTTGAAATAGTAAAATGTCCTTCTGAAGTTTTACTCAACTTCTTTCATTTTTCTTTCATTGTTCAAAATAATTATTTAAAAAAGTAATTATTGAAACTAATGATAACGAACTTCAACAAATTAATATTCGTTTAATATTCTTTTAATCCAATTTTTATTCCGATATTACAAAGGAATTAGTTTGCATCTGCAAGTCAAATCATTCATTCATTCGTTTTCAAATATACCTACTTTATTTCTTTCATAAAATATTTTTTCATCATTTTATCTTACTAAATAATTATTTAGTTTTTTTTGTAAGCTCTTTTTTTCTGAAATATGTGTGAAATTACAGGACAGTTTTGACCTGTGGCCAAATTCATTTACATAAATTAATTCTTATTTTACCCTAATTATGATGAAACTATCATCCGTCACGTAGTCCTAGGTTGTATCCTTTCCTAAAGGTAGATATATAACGATGAAAGAGATGCAGAAGATTTCAATTTATTCCACTTTACTGGAAACAGAATATCTATCTAATCCTTTTTTATAATTATATTACACTTCTATATTCTCACAAGTACATTTTTAATCTCCACACTTGAAAAATAACGATTTGAATCAAATAATTGATTTTTGCTTATTTTGATAATGGCTTAGCACGTTTAATAACGTCATTAATACATGAACATTTATCAATTTAATTAGAAATAGAAATATGAATATTTTTATCAGAATGTTTACAGTCGACCTTATAAAAATTAACAGTACTTATTTAAAATATACAAAACTTTAGTAGAAATATAAAATATTCTAAAAAAATTCAAGCGTATGAAAAACAAAAAAATCTAATTCTAATTGTATTTTTCTTATAATCGATTAAAATGTTTTAATTTATAGATGAATTCGTACTACCTATCAATTATTTAACATCACAATTACATTAAAAATAACTGTTAAATTACAACCTATAATCATTTCACACTACTTATTTATCAAGCGTTTAATCATCACTTATACTAAAAAAACCATATGGTTAACAGATATTAAAAATGCAAAAGACAATTGATTCTACTTAAGAGCTGAGTGTTAAATGTGAAACCGATATACGTGTCCCAATTGTTCAATAAATGAGCTCTTACGAATTTTATGTATGTGTAAATATTAATGTATGTATGTTAATTAGTATGGTTTTCATTAATATCGCATATATCTATTATAATAAATAGTTATCATTCACAACAAGTCGACTAAAACGGTAGAAACCGCAATATTAGACATGGCATTAAGTTTCACTCTAATGCATAGTCATCTGTTGGCTTTCAATTTCTTGTTCTAGTTCTACATTAAATTGTGATGGTGTTGAAAGATGAGTACTAATAAAAATTTCATAGGTAATTGTATACGGGATTATTTTCAATATTCTTGTATTGAAACAGTTTATATAATTTTAATTCTTTTTCCAAAAAGTCTACATGAAAATGTAACACAGTACTTTTTAAACAAGTTAATTAGAATACTCGGAAGCCATTATTCTCGAATTCTTATTGATTGTGAACAATTTTGATTTGGTTCATCCTCAAATAAATTAACTGGCTTAAAAATCGTGTTCACGATCATTTTTCACAATTTTACAAATTACAAAAAAATTCTGATCGCAAATATTCAACTATCTGATTGTTTCTTATACACTTTATAACGGACAAGGTGGACATCGTTAGAGATGATTTGAGTGAAATTGATTATTCCGTATCTATCTTCTCTGATCAGTTTTTTTCCGTAAACAATCTAAAATATGACACATCAAAATCCGCATAAACAATAATCAAAATGATCTATTGATCATTTTGACTATTGTTTATAATAATTGTATATGAATAATTTATTGAACATTTCTGATTAGATTTGTTTAAAGATGAGTGAGAAGTTAATTTGTAAAATCGCATTTACTCATAGTTTCAAAAACGATACTGCCTCAAGAACAGACCTAAATGATTCTAATTAAAAGAATGAATAACAAGTATGCACGGAAAAAAACAAGAAAGATTTTATTTAAAATTTGAAACAAAAATATTTCATACTTGGTGCTATACAAATTAAAAAATAGAAAATCTAAACAATATATATATATATATATATATATATATATATATATATATATATATATATATATATATATATATATATTTCCTTAAATTAACACTGAGGTATCTATTAAAAAATAAAAAATGAAAGAGGATACATAAAATCATACACAGAAAAGCATTAAACATGCTAAAAAGGATATTGAAAACGAATGAAATGGGATATTGAAAAATCTATTACAATAAACTAATATAAATGGATAAAGAAGTAAAACATAATTGGCTAACGCATATTAAATTATTTCTAGGTAATACCATTTTAACAATTTCAAATCTGTAAAATGAGATAATTAGATTTTGGTATAGAAAAAGTATAAACGATTACAGTAAGAGGATAAAAAGGGAAGCCATTAAAAGGATTACAAATTCATCATTTACTAATTAGGTTAGATATTTTTTACATCAGACTTTTTGAAAATTTTCACTCGAAGAAAGAACTTATTGCTCTTATTGGATTTCAATCATTTTTTTTTCTTTTGAAAACAAAATTACATTTTACGAAATATTTCTTTTTATTTATATAACTGTCAACAATTAGAAAAATAAGAGGTTTTGGATATTCTTCCAGTCTCTCTCATACTTTATATATATATATATATATATATATATATATATTGTTATATAATGATATGCATAAAAACTGTAACCGAACGTGCACTTTATTTCCCGAAATAAAACTCAATTAAACCGCCGTCAAGATAATCCATTACACGTAAACAATTTACCACGAATTATACGTGTATTTATTGCCAAGATATTAGTATTATAATTGCAAAATGAATAAGTAAAACAACACAGTAAATACCTAATATCTTGATGGTAATCTAATTCGGAGGTGTGCAAGCATTTCAGACCGCACCCCATTTTCATCGCTCCGGTTGGTCGTGCTCCCTTACCCTCTGTGCGCGCATACCACGTTTCCATTTCGTTGGGGAATGATTATATTCTAGATAAATTGAAATAATTTCGGACTACTTTGAATGCCCATTTAAATGTATATTTAAAATACTTGTTTAGACGGCGAGGCCGCTTCTGGTTTATCGACGTTTCGACTGGGTTTTCTCAGTCAACGAACGGGGAATATTACAATGTGGTTTTGCTATGAATACACAGGGTTTTATAGAACGAGATATGCTATAAAATTATTTTTATGAAAACACAAACTGATATCTGTTTAACATTTCGATCAGAAATATTTTGTAGTTATTTCTCCAGAAATAACTACTAACCAGAGATAGAAAATTCTTATATATATATATATATATATATATATATATATATATATATATATAAGTCAATAAAATTTAATTATCTCGAAGCTAATAATAATAAATATGGTTGCTGTCAAGTGTATTTGATGAAAAATTATAACGCTATTACATATCCATTTTTTGCTTTTAAACGCACGAATCGATAAAGGAAATTGTTCTTAAGTGGAAAACTATATATTTTCTACACACTAAATGTATCTACCGCGAAAATATGATTATATATTCGCTGAATGAGATTTATTACAGCAGTTTCGATACTTTATTATTATCGTTGTTTAGTTTTACTTTTAAAAATATTCGAAAGTAGAAATGAGCCAATATTAAATTTCACTTGTTCGCTGACTGAAGTAATTGATTTTCAAAATGATGATATTTCATAATAAAGCAAAACCATCTTGGAAATATAACAAAAAAGAGATTCTATTACGTTACTGAAACGAGATATTAGATTTATTGAAAATGTTTTCTATAATTAAAAAAAAAAGACTTTTTATCGACGAAATAAAGTAAATGGCGATGTTTGTTGTAAAAATTGAATTTGTTTAGTTTACACGATACTCTGAATATGAGATATACCTAAAGTCCGATTTTCATTAAATAGACACGAAATACGCTTTAAACTTGCAACATCGCCTTTAGTGAAATCGGTTTTAAAACATGGTTTAAGATCTGATATTTCCATACGTATAAACATAAACGTACTTTAGCTTCACTGTTATCAATGTAATATATCCGATAGAGCTTTATTTCAAGTTTATTATCTTAGATTAAAATGAAGTTAATATACTAAAGCTTCTTAACATTGTTGTATTAACTTAAATACTGTTTATCTCTGTAGAAATCGCATATTAAGAACAAATGTTGTAAGATTAGAAATGTAAATCTAATAAAGCTATTCTTCTATTATGTCTGACAGACAAATATTTAAGAAGTAAAATAGTGAGTGTAAAGGAATGTTTCTTCATTTTTTTTTCACTCATTTCTACCAACTTATGTATCATTCTTTGTATTTATCGTTTATTTAATTGAAGCCTTTTAAAAAATCAACATGGAAGAGTGATTTTTCAGATGATTTAACAGATTTTTCTGTACTTTCATATAGTGAGAACTATGGGATCGAAATTCACGTTAGCAACAATCAAAAACGATTAAATCATTCACTGAAAGTAAATTATTGAGCTGTTTGATCAGAAAAAAATCTGATTTGTAGAGTATAAAATGTATTTGTGAAAGGAACAAAAAAAATATTATACTTCAACATGACGATATTCTATTACATATGCCCTGGAATTTTCTATTTGGGGTTTAACAACTAAGGTCATTAGTGCCTGAACACAATTGCTTATATGACATTGAAAACTGTACAGAAATTAAATGAATTTGGAGAGTGGCTGAAAATACTTCATCACCCACTATAATTTGACGATTTTATGTCGTCATATATCCATCCATTCAGAGCTATGCAAAATATCATCCAAATGTTCAAAGGAGTTCTATCAAAGAGTTCTATAATTCCCAGGAAAAAAAAACTGTATCGAAAATATGATTAATAAATTTCTTAGTAGATGTCTGACATTCAAGACATGAAAGACAGATAGAAGATTCAATTTTAATACAAAATATCCACCAATCCTCTTTCAATAGTTTAATTTTTAAAAAAGTATGTCACTGTATTAAATGACACTACATAATAATTATAAAAAAAAGTACACAAATTATTAAATTTCAATATCAAACACATTCATACATAAAATCCAAGACATTTTTTCAAATATAAAAAAAAACTGTGTTTCATCACAACACAAATGGGAAAACATACACTGATAACCTCATGATTCATACAAATATCAACATTTGTAAATATATGACTAAACGATAAACCGAAAAGATCTAAAAATAGTCAATCGTAACAGAACGAGAAGATTTTTTTTCAGTGACCTTATCACGAATATGAATTGTACTATCTGTAACTTTTCTCGAACACAATGGCAAAAAAATTTAATGACTTCAATGCATTCTGCAAGTGGCGTAAAGACAATTCAAATGTTCCATTGTATCTCTCTTTTATTTGTTTGCTCCGACCATACGTCTGCACTCGACCATTAAAAATTATTTAATTGAACGTACTTTTTCAGCACGGAGAGACGATAACATTTTATAAAAAGATGCTGTGTAACTGTGTGCACTTAATAGAAGTCTCAACCGATTATATAGAAAAAAGGTATTCGTCGAGTTAAATTTTTGTTTTCATTTTGGAAAATTAGTGAAATATTTTCATATAAACCATAATGACGTTTTAGTTAGTCGAATTACAATTAGTTTATGTTCATTTTATTTCAACTTATCGGGATATCAATCTGGATCTAACAGGATAAATTAAACGTAGAAAATTGATTAAATGTTTGTTTTTATTCGATGTAACAATTAATTCGGTGCTTTAAATTAAATCAATTATAACTCTGTTTTAAATTAAAAATTTTCCTCGTCGTTTTAGGATTTTGAAGTGTCAACCTTAACATTTAAAATCAGTATATATCTTGGCCAATCAGTTGGGATAACCTCACAAAACAGCAGTGAACACGACGGTGTCTGAAAAGCAACATATTGAGCATTGCATACTTTTCACATTCTAATTGAAAAAAAATACTGCCTAACCCGTGTGAATGACTTGTTTAGCTCTGAAGGAATGTTTTGTGAAGCAAAAAACATGCAAAAAATGTTCAAACAGTGAAAGAGGTCCGAAAATGGATTCACAACGTCATCGACTCAAAACTACCATCTTTTTTCGACAAAGGAATCATCAGTTACCCGACACAGAGCAAAGTTATAGAAAATAATGAGAGATATTTTGATGATTGAAATGTATTTCATTTTTCCGTAACATCAACATTCATGTTTTATAAAAAAAAGGGGGCGAATTAATTTGTACACTACATATAATTAATAAAAACTTAGAAGCTTAACTTATACCTCGTCTGCTTTTAGATTCATTAAAAAAACATTCCTCTAGTTACAAATGATTACTAATCTTAAAAAAGATTCAATAGACAGATTGAACGCTGAAAAAATTTAACATAAAGAACAAAAAAATCTCTTTATAAAAATAAACGTTTAATACAAATCGAATCGTGGTATTTCTCACAGTAAAATAATATTTATTTTAATCACAATATCGGTGTAAAAATATAAAAATATTTCCTTTTATTCGAGTCCATCGGACACGACAACTTAAATAAATAACACAAGTTTCAAGAAACGAAAGACACTGTTTTTTTTTTATTTCTTTTGTCGCTTATTTATGAAGAGTACAGTTCCTCTACGACAAAAAAGAAATAAATCAGCACCTGAAGAGAAATGTAAATGTATATAAATTTATAGTAATTTTGCATGATACACGCGATGTATTTCGAAAGATAAAAGTGGCTTTACAACATATAAAGTGAAATATGACATCTAAAAAGGAACAGATAAAAATAATTGTCACAGAAGTAATGTAAATATTTAATAACAACACAACTATTACCTTTATTCATCACACACACACATACATACATACATACATACAAACATATATATATATATATATATATATAATGGTGAACATGAACCAATAACGAGTTTATATGTTTTTTTTATCAGATAGATGACCAAAGATTAAAAATTTACGTTTAAAAATACGTTCGTGGAAAAAATGATGGAAACCACAAAATAGGATTTCCGGTAAGTCTGTTCCAATTGTGATCTGCGCAAATTAATAGAAAAAAAATACAATTTATTTCTATTGAAACAGCAGGTTTCACTTTCAATGAAATGAGATTACAAAAAGGAAAATTTAGTTCGGTTAATCGTTTAGTTGTTAATACAAAAAAGATTATTAAATATTTGGGTTTTATGCAATGTTAAATTAGAACACTGAGTGTATTTAATGATACATTTTTTTAAAAAGACTTGAGAATGACTAAAGATGAATTGAGTACAAACATTTTAATTTGTGGTCAATTCATATCGAAAATTTGATAAGCTATGTGATATCAATGTAATAATGAGTGTTTTTTTAATATTTATATAATTTATTAGGTCAGTGTATATATATATATATCTTATAATCACGACTAGATAATTATTATGTAGTGTTTGTATATTCAATTAATGCGATTACAGTTGTAATTGTCTACTTTTATACCTAAGATTCCAATGGTTGTCTGCTGATCTTGATCCTATTGAACCACTTTAACTATCCTTTAGTTACCAGAAGATGGTTCAAAAGTTATACGAGAATTTTACACAATAACACAATTACAATTTGACACTGTGGTTAAATTAATTTTGTACAAATAACACTCAAAATACAATAAGTGTCCTATATTAAAATACTTATTTGGTAATTATATATCTTAAATACTGGAAAAATGATCTAGTAGATCTTTTGGGAAATCAACAACGGTTTCATACAAGAATTTGAGGTATCAGAAAATATGAATTCACAACGGAAAACACACTGATGTCAGTCAGTTTATGAGGTTTTACCTTATTTGATTTTTATAAAAAAAAAAACTAACAAACCGAAAGAGGCGAATAAGATTTTTATATAAGTTTTGACTTTCATTCTGTTCTGGTAAACCATGAACTCTCGTTCTCAAGAGATGGAGTTCAAAACCTACCTGAGGATGACGAAAATCTAAATCGTAGAAGAAACGAACTAGCATTTGGCCTATACGATTTATACAGATAACATTTTTACTAAATTATAAACAAATATTATATATATATATATATAAATATTTATATATATATATATATATATATATATATATATATTTGAACAATATAAAGTCGGAACGAAATAACACAGAAAGAATGATAAATTATGAATATTATATATTTCACATCTAATAAATTCCATATTGTAAAACAAAAAACGAAATTCAATTACTTTCTTTTTATGTTTACCCCATGCACACTTTTTTTTAAAAAAAAAAGATATGAATGTTTAATATATTTTATATAACAATATACAGTAATATCCGTACACGTCCTAGAGAACGATATGATAGGAAATACAGCTGCGAAGAATCTACCACCCTCGGGAATTGTGGTTAATACAACTTACGTGGTTTAGCGAGTTTCGTTCTTTTTCACAAACCACGGAGAAAACCCGAACGAAACATTTTTTTTAAATAAATTATCGTGGGGTAAACATTTTTTTAATAATTGATTAATTTTTAATTAAAAAGTTCATTGTTTTATTTCATTTCAGAAGAAAAACCGATCATTTATTTACTTTTTCTCATTTTTAAAATTATACACAACATGAATGTATTAATGTTGAGATATACTAATAATTTAAACGAAAATGAATATGTATTTAAAAAATCCAATAGTACCTGAACGTACATTAAAACATGTGTTTGTTTAATATAAAATGTGTGTTTAAAAAATTACAAAATTAAATATTTAGTAAGTATATAATTTAGGAACGTACTTTCCTGTAATTTGATCAAACATTAAGCTACTTCCATTCATTATAAACAGTTATTAGAATAAATTCGAGTATTGTTTACGAAAATACGTAATACTCAACCTTCATGAAACTATTTACAATTACAAACGAACGAAAGAAAAAATTATACATTTTACGCTTGAAAGGAACACCAAATAAATATTTAATGATTTCTTTAGCCATGGAATAAAATCGTTTCGATTCGATGGGCAGCAAAGTACAATAAAGAAAAAAAAAACGCGTTTGCTTAATCTAAACGATGGAAAAAAAGTTAAATATTTAATTCGAATTTTACAGTGCTCAGTATTTTTTTTATATCGTAAATTACAATTTGTATTAAAGGTTGGGAATGGCCAACACAGATATAATTATGATACGACATTGACGTTATTACCACAGTTAATGTGTAAATGTGTTCTAAACTTGAAAAAGAGAGTCAGTTCAATGATGTTGTTTTTGTCTCGTTGATTAAATTGTTTAAATAAACGCGTAGAAAGAAATTGCACTCAATTTATACTTCAAAGAGTAGTTTTTCGTAATGAAAAGTCATATAACCAGTAATTTCTGAATTGAACTCATGACTAATTGGTCAATAAACTTTCTGTATAATTCGTTCAGCTCTAATCATTTCAAGAAATTAGTTAAGTCATACTATTTTATACTACCTACTGTTCGGATATTTAATTAAATTTTCTTAACTTTAACAGAACTCTATAATGAAAGTAGTTTATATATATATATATATATATATATATATATATATATATATATATATATATATGGTGCTTTCTTTACAATCCTCATAAAAATATTAGGTGTATAAATTAATTCGGTGCCAGTAAATTAAATCAATCATAACTTTGTTTTAAATCAAAGTATTTTTTTGCGTTTCAGGATTTTTAAGTGCCAATCTTAACATTTAAAAACACTAAATATATTGGCCAAGCAATTAGCATAACGTCACAAAACAGTAATGAACAGGATGGCGTCCGAAAAGCAGCATATTAGATATTGCATACTTTTAATATTCCAGATGAAAAAAATTCCGTCGAAGCATTTATTCAGCTTTGAAGGAAGGTGTTGTGATGCATAAAACATGCAAACAATGATTTCAGATGTTTATGAGTGGTGATTTTGATCTTTTCGATCGAGAACGTCGAGCGGACAACTGAAAAAATGTGAAGGCGATGAGCTTGAGCAGCTGTTAAATGAAAATTTCATTCAAATTGAACAGAAACTCGTTCTACAGCTCGGAGTTACGCAGTAAGCAATTTCCAATTGTCTACATAGGATAGAAAAAATTTAAAAGCTAGACCGATGGATTCAACATGAGCTCAGTTCGGAAAATAAAGAAAGAAGATGCGATAGGGCTATGTCCTCGCTCACAAGGTTCAAAAGAAACGATTTTTTATATAAAATCATAACTGAGGACGAAAGATGTGTTTTGTACGAGTCATAAGCACCGAAAATCATGGGTTATGACCGATGAACCATCGAAAACGACTCTGAAACCAAATATTCGCGCTAAAAAAGTGTGACTGTGCATTCGGTGGGACATTAGAAGCGTGGTGTATTATGAGCTGCTCGAACCTGGTCAAGCTATAAATTCAGAGCGTTAACAACATCAGTTCATCCGCTTGAGTGACGAATTAGATAGAAAAAGACCATTAATTAGCGAGGGAACGAGGCAAGTCATTTTGTAGCACAACGCTCTGCTGCATGTCACGAAAGGGACAAAGACGTTATTTATTCGTTGGGTTGAGAAGTTATCCCTCATGCAGTGTATTCACTGGACCTAATCCCGTAAGATTATATCACCTGTTTCAATCGATCCCCTGGCTGATACTCATTTTAGAAGAGGTCTGAAAATGCATTGATGAATTCATCGACTCAAAGCCGCCATCATTTTTCGACAAGGAATTCGTCAGTTCTCAGGCAGATGGAGCAAATTTATACAAAATAATGAGGGATGTTTTGCGGATTGAAAAATATTCTATTTTTTCATTAATAAACATTCATTTTTTACAAAAAGGGTACAGAATTAATTTGTACACTTAATATAAAAAGAAGATTAAAGAATTTAGAGACAAATTTATCTTCAAATATAGTTTTGGATATACAGAACATTTTTTTTCTTTGGATGCGTACATAGTTTCTAAAGAAAGGACATATCGAGTAAAAAGAATGATTAAGTAGATAAACAAAAGATTTTTTTATACGATTCTTGGAATAAAAACATAGTCCGTATTTTAATTTTTAATTTAATTAGGTGTATATTTATAAATTACTTATTAAGCCTGTTAATAATTAACGATCGAATTTATTATTAATTACATTATTTACATGTCGGTATACACATTTATATATATATATATATATACTCACACACACATTTATTTACACAAATGTAGATATGGATGTGTGTACGTACATATAAATATGTTGGATGAACGTTGAAATATATGTGTCAGCGGAATACAAAAAGGTACCCATGTTCTGTAAATAAAGAATGGCAAAAAAATATTCATAAGGCAAACATTTTTTTTTATAAATGTATATCCAAAGCATTCGACACAAAGTAAATAGAGCACACGCCTGCAACATTTCATCTGCACGGCGTTGTCACGCAACTCACGTGCGTACGACAAGTTCAACAAAATTCAAACTTTTGGTTTTCGCTATATAGACAGCTTCCTGCAAAAGTCCGCGAATGTTGATGAAATATTACTTTGTGTGTATATTTTATCGTCGTATTTTATCTAGGAGATAATAGTAAGTACAGTGTGTAAGTACACGAAGAATTATATTAAATGGTGTGTGTGTGTGGGAGAGAGAATTGTTGAAATTCGATAAACAAGTTATAACTTTTTATATTTTAAAGTATGGAAACTCTTTGCCATTTAAATGGAATATTTAGTATTTTTTTCTTGTTAATAATGTTTTATAATTATACAAATAATCATATTATTCAAAATATTTTATGTTATAAATGAGAACTTTTCCATTTTAAATCAATGAGGATTTCCACGCACACATATTAGAATAAATATTCAAAAATTTATAAAATTAATAACAATATTGTTTTTAACAAAACTACTTTCAACGCCCATTGCTTAAATAAATTTATTTTCATTCACCATTCTCATAGATTGTTTTTCTAATTGAAATCTTTTCCAACTGATTATTGATCATTCGAATAGATGGAAATACATTTATCCTTAGAGTAACAAGATACAAACGAATCCTTAGAATGTTATGATACACACTCATCACAACACCGAATTACTTGTGTTAATTATTTCTAGTATTTAAAATATTTAAACCATACTACATCCAAATATCAAACCAAACCTCGACTCAAACAACATCATCACCTAATACAAAAATGTTTAAAATTCACAAAATCTTATTTAAGATTTCACAAATTAATTATTTCCTTATCCGACAAAAGAACTCTGTTCTGATCAAAAATGTCCAATAAATTATTATTGATCAAGGTTTATTTTCGATTTCATGGATTTACTGATTCTTTTCAAAAGAAAAATAAAAATGTGAACTGCCTTGAAGTTTTGATTTAACCAAGATATGATGACATATATAACAAATATTTTTTTAAAAGGGCACAGTGTATAAAAAAGCCAAGTACAAAAATCTTATAATTTTCTATGAATTCGTTATTAGTTAAAAAACAAAAATAATAATTTTCCAGGACATTCCAATTGACTTAAAATATAAAATTGAGATAAAAGGGCATCCCGGATTAACAAATATTAAAAACCTTGCCGTTTTAAAACGACATGAAGCTTATCTTTGTTACACAAGACAGAGAACGAATGATTATTTCAAACTCCTGATTTGTGTAAACTCAGATTTAAATAAATGCGAGAATTTGTAAATAAATAAGTTAAAATAAAAGTATGCTCGAACAAGTAGGAGTTTTTTTCAAGGTAGAGGGTGTTGTTTTTTTAATAAACACATGTTTTAAATAGAGCGAATGATTTCATTATTCTTGGCTGACGAAATTCAACCCTGTATTTAAAATTTTTATTACAAAAGAAAATAAACACTTTATAGTACTATGTATATCTCACGGAAATGTTTCGCCAATAAAATAAAATAAACTGACAGCCATAAACCACAATATAGTTTTGGCATTGTGGCTAAATTTACATTCGCATATGAATTTTTCATATATCTCATAAAAAGCTGATCGAAAATGTTCAATAATTGATTAGTAATCATTTCTGATTCTTGTTTATATGTATTTCGATTCCATTATCCTTCAAAGCGTTAAGATTCAGATCGATTTGAAGATGATGATATCGGTATTAAAACATCCATAGATAACAATCATTAAATGTTTTTGATCACTGGTTTGTGGAGATCATTTTATGTTTCTATATAGGAAATACATAAAACAATAAAATGGAAAAGATATTTAAAAGAATAGTGTATTAGAAAAAGATTTTATAAATAATAATAGGGCTTTTACTGATTATATACTTTAATATGAGTTTCGTATTTATAAAAATTAAGAAAATAATTTAAATTAAAGGGGAAAAAACTTGCATAAAATGTAATTAAATAATAAAGTAATTTACTCATTTCAATTTTTCCGTAATTAGGAAAAATATAAAATAATTTAGTTCGTCTGTACAATATTTTCGTACTACATATTTCAAAATTAATAACGTTCGCTTCGCAAATTGCAGAAACTACGTTTCCACTGGCGCACTTGAACCACTCTATATCTATTTTATCATGCAAAAGTACTTAGCTGAATGTACACATACACTACTACACCATCCATGTACAATAATTAACCCTTTCTCAATGTGAACAATACTGTACGAGTTACGCTCAAACAAAGAATGTAATTGTTTTAGTTATTTATAATAGTATTAAAAAAAGAATAACAATAAAAGAAGAAAGTGAGTAGCTGTATAATTACGTACGTATTTCGTAATGAACTATTTATTATTCGTCTAATTATGAACTCCGTGTTAATTTCGCGATCCTTGAACGCTTCTAGTTCAACAGAAAATGTGTTCAATTTAAATAAGGCTGGAAGAAGCTTGTGAGTACATTTAATCCTTTACAAGGAGACGTGTTATCAATAAATTAAACTTAACACAGATTTATAGTTACTTAAAACATACTTTTTATATTACAGTGCAGAGAGATTAAATCGTACTATGTTTAATAATCAACACGTTTGTGCAAGAAAAGGAAAATAATGCGAGTATGAACATCTTAAAAGGATATCCTTAATTTCAAATGTATTTTAATAAATGAATAATTTTAATAAATCTTTGTGAATTTAAATAAAAGAAATTTAAATCGTTGTGTTCATATCAATACTTTGAAGGAATTGTTTCATATTTACAATTTCACAAATGAATTTTTATGAAAATTAACACAAGTTAATATCAAAAATAATCTATTACAATCAACTAATGAACATGTTTGATCGAAATGTTTGTCCTCGCTCACAGAGTTCAAAAGGAAAGATTTTTTGCAAAAAATCATAACCGGAGATGAAAAATGGACTTTATAAGACAATTGTAAGCGTTAAAAAGCATAGGTTACGCCCAGTTTTCATTAATATATTGAAACTAAAGAGTTTTAAACTAATAAGATTTGAAATCGTATTCATTTCTACTTAAAAAAAGTAATTATTAAAAAACTACGTTCCCTTTGTCTTTTCATACATTACAAACGAATGTAAAAGCAAAGGAAAATTTTAACAATAAGTACCGTCCATTTTTGCGTTACTCTGCCGAATTCGAAATACATACAAAAATATATTGTGTACAGAATATATTTTTGTACGATCTATGAGAAATCTGATGATTAAAACAATATCTTAGTATAATGATAAACTGTTGAGTGGAGCATTCAAACTATAGAGGAAAAACATTAACTAAAGGTATCCTAAAGTACTGAGTACCTCAAATTATCAAACTATCACAACTCTACTGCATATAATTTCAAACCAAATTTTGGATAGGTAAAAACCAGTGGAATAAATGACAATTTTAGATAAGATAATACAATTACTAATATACTCTCTCTGCAAAATCTAATTTCATCAGACCAGAAAGTTTATCTCGAAAATATATTTTGGCATTATTCATCAATGTGCATAAAAAGTGCCATGTTTTCATTCATTCCATTTGAAATATATATATATATATATATATATATATATATATATATATATATATATATATATATATATATAAAGTATGGAATTAATGTTTACCTGGATTAAAAATTTATATAGGAATTAAATACAACCGTACTGTATATTTTAATAAATAAATTAATTATCTGGCTGTATATAAATAAATGTCCTTATTTTTATAATCCGCATTTAGTCAAACAGGAAACATTTAACCATTTCATGTTAGAAACTAGAGTAGGTCAATCGGTTTTTCAGCATTAAATCTTATCGTTCGATGATATCTCATTTGTTACGCGAAGGACACACCTATATAAAATAAATAACTGGAGTGTTTGTATTAAAAGACAGTTGTTTACTTATTTTCAAAATATTTGCATATTAGATAAAGAAATGTGGATGTGTTTTTGTATTTTTTATATTTGTTATTTTTCCATAAGTTATTTTATGGTAATCTTTCATTTTTGAAATTTTAGATTTTAAAAATAAATTCCGTTGAATTTGTATTTGTGCCACCCTAAGTAGTCAGTAATTCTTGAATATGAAAGGGTCAAAAATGAATTGTATTATCTTTAAAAGTTATAAATTATCTGGAGACAGGACAGGTTTTAAAACAGGTTATGACAAACAAATCAGAAAAGAGTTCAAAACATAAACTTTGAAGGGTGGATGAAGATTTGAACGTTCCCTTCTATTAACAATATATTCAGATTTTTATATAAATTTAACAATATGTATACTTAAAAGTAAGTTAACTAAATGACTGAATGTAAGAAAACAAGTCTAATCTAATAAATAACATGTTTAAAAAGCATACAAGTAAAAGTAAAGCATAAGTAAATGATCAACTGATTGCTTAATATTTCATTTATACCAAAAAAACAGCTAAACAGTTTGAAATATTATATAAAATAAACTATCTCAAATTGTAATTTTAATAACGATCATTTTTTCTGACCTGCCTTCACATACAATCTATCTGTCTGCGTTTTTTTTTTAAAAAAAATCACTGCTTTTACATGACAATAGAGCTTCGAGTACAAAGAAGTTCGTGGAAATGTGATATTATTCATTAACATGTCTGAATTGAATATGATATCAAAACTACAATGCCAGTTAGTTTTGATTAGAAATAACGAAAATGTGATATTCCAGAGGCGTAGATTCTATGTTCAAAGAAACGTTTTTGTCGCTTATAGACATGAAAATCGGTTCGTCTCATAGTTTATAGTTTGTAATAGAAATATTATTAGTGAGACAATAAACGGTTATATAAATAAATATATTTCTCGTGTTAACGAACACAATTTGGATTGGCTGCTAGGCGAAGTACGTGAAATTAACGAAAATAAATCAATTTAACTTTTTATCACGTTATATTCGGCGATTTGGAAATATTTCATTTTTCATGACAACAAAGGCAAAAGCTTCGAGTATTTCGCGCACAAAAAGCTTATCCGGTCGAGAATTGGTATTTCATATTATTTCACATAGATTTATAATATTTACCCGTTTATTTCAGATTGTAATATAGGTCATCTGCAAAGTGCATTATATTTAATGTTTTTGTCGCAACACAAAAACGAATCAGTTTCAGCTGAATTACAATATTATCAACTTTATCATCAACAAATAATATTTGAATTGTATTATCGTTATCATTCGGTTACGTTGTTGAACGAAACGGGCGAACACACAAATGAATATTACACATACATAACGTATCATTTATTTTATAGTTAACATAGTTCGTAAAATGTACTCATCGATAAATTATAAAATGAAATCGTATAAAACCGTGTACGTGGGGTGGTTACGTTCCCAGTATGTTTTTAACGTATGTGCTTTGAAGATATATTTTTAGGATAAAGTATATAAAATACACGTCGAATAATAAATCGAATGTTTTGTATTTGTGCAAGATTTAACGTTTATCATATGTATGGAAATTTAAAATAAACTTTGCCAATAAAGTATGAAAATGATGTTCGGTTCTAGCTCGAATATCAGACACATGATATATATATATATATATATATATATATATATATATATATATATATATATATATATATATATATATATATATATATATATATATATATAATAGATCAGTCAATAAAATATGAATATTTTGAGGATTGAAATGTATTCTATTTTTTCTATAACCATTTTCTATAAAAAGGCACCGAATTAATTTGTACATCTAATATATGAGATCCTGTTATTGTATTATCCAGACAACACATCTATCCTGGTAAATAATTTAGGTATTTAATTTCTATGACAAGTATCAGCTCTTAATCCATCCTTAAATAGTTAATTGATAATCTTTATTGTATTATCAATGTATTTACAAGCTTTGTATTAGCAGATAAATACTCTAGACAATTACAAAGAAAAACACCAGTTCAATATTTATTAATGTTTAAATACTTATGTGATCTTTAATAGAATCAACACATTTTCCCATATGATAAAATTATATCTGTGAATAAATAATAATTATTTCTTATGTTCTACGATTAAACGAAGATGATGAGACGCACATTCTTTGTAATTGATCATATATATATATCAAAGAAAACGACAAAAGTGGTAAATGATTTCGATATCACAGACATAAATCAAGTTTAAACTTCTCGAATACAAATTTTAATTCAAATTACATTGTAAAAAAAATCTACCTCGTTCTATTATTTCGTTACATTCGTTTATTCTGAACTATACAACATTTATGCATAAAAGAAAATCGAATAATAAACAAAGATTTGCATAAATTCGAAATTACAGACGTACAATAAAATAAAATAAAAAAACATACACGATAGCAATGTTCTCATTATTTTCCCTTCTACGTTAACAAGCTAGACTTGGTTGAATTACTGAATTAGAATAAAAATATTTTCAAGACGTGAAAACATTGCACGCCGTGGCAATGACTTTACGCCGGTCACATTACGTAGGTTGTTGAGCCCTCATCATAAAGGTTTATGCTCAACTGCTGTAAACGGAAGTACAGTATGATTTTATGAAATAATGAACTTACCGTGCGTTTACAAAATCGTTCGTCATTTCCTTTTGTAATGAGGTTGGTAATACACTTGTACAGATTTTTATCGTATACAAACTTATACATACATACGTACAATATATATATATATATATATATATATATATATATATATATATATATATAAAGCTAAAAAAAATATTTTTCCACTCCACTATCACACATTGATTGCCATCAATAAATCATTGGCTCTCTATATAATTTCAGTCTGATATTCAGCAAAGTTAATAACGAAAAGTCAGTTCTAAAATATATATTTTTGTAAAACAAGAATTCAAAGCACACAAACAATAAATATTTAATAGCTTTCAATTAATTAACTCGAAATAAATTACTTTTTTGTTTCTTCACTGCGAGCGAACACTGCGAGCATAAATACAAGTACTTTACGAATCTGATACAATTTATAAATCAATACTGAATTGAAAACTAGATAAGTTGAAAGTTTAAGAGCTGAAAGTTTTATTTTGCGCGGAACATGGAAACAAAGTCTGTAAATTATTTCAGTGAAGTTCAAAGCGGGAACGTTGTTAATACGTTTACATATATATATATATATATATATACACCTTTATGGATTATTAAATAACGAATAAATTAATTCGCAGTATTACAGGATTATAATAAAACTTTACTAAACTTTATAATCCAAAAAAAATTTTTCTACAATGGTCCAGTTATTCAATAATACCTTCAATCAACATCAAATCGAACTTGAGATCTTTTATGTATAAAAAACTGGAATAAAAAGAGAAAGTACTAGTCGAATCGATTAATCTAAATCTATTGAACTGGTTTGTTTATATCGTGACAATTTTAAAGATAATTCGTTCACGATCCAAGACAATTAAACAATAATAATAATATTTAACAATACAAACATGTATTCGGTAAAGTTTACAAACAGAAATGAAAGTGGATTGTTGATAAACATCGAGATTAAAATTAGAATTTAATTATAAAAAGAAAGAACATTTTTTGGACGGCGTCCAAATGCATTTATTCGTTTTCTCAATCTAGCAGCGAGTAATATTTACAAGACTGGTCATGTAGAAGATCTGTACTGATTTTTTTTCTACTACTATTTTTTTTTGTGTCCATTAAATGTGTTTACTTTAAAGATTCGTTCATTCAAAAGACCATTACTAATTCATAAAAAAACGAAAGGAAGTCTGATAGTACTTTCAAGAAATTATCTTGTATGCGATTGTTCAAATATTTATCTTTAGTACCGGCTGCATGTAGCCATGCATTGATTTATTTAGTAGTCAAGAATCACATGTAACTAGAGCAAAAAAAATTAACTCTTTTGGTTGTATTTGGCATTGAGGTTAATATTTAAAGACAATCTTTTCTATTTGATTTTTTTACCTCAACAATTCATCATTTCAAAAGCAAGAGTTGAATCGATTTGAAGATGTCGAAAGATGAAACTGATCATAGAGAAGAATAATAATCTCAAGGACAAGAAAAATTATCTGGTAATAGCTTGTAATTCAATCCACGTCTCACCGAAACGACAACATAATATTTTTAGAATGAAGCCCTCCTTTCGCAGCTGAAGACGGTGTTTCGTTGCGGTCAATCCATTGTCTTTGACGTTTAATATTATTATAAACAAGGAATGGGCACAATACATATTTGTAGAGAAAAAAGTACTAACACATCGACCGGTGTTGACTTAATTATCATATTTAACAATACGCCGCCACTGTATTTGCGCGACATGACGGGAGAGAAAAAGAGAGAATGGTCTACGGACGACACGACATCCTCCCCTAGTACTCATCCTTCCGGTGATCGTGCGGCTTGTGTATCAATCACAGCCTAGCGGGGCGTGAAGGAGACAGACTAGTCGTGTTATATTTATCAAGCGCTTGAAAAAAAAACAATCGTAAACATGCCGAAATATGGACACTAAATCATTTTGTAACAAATCAATCATAATCGAATACTCATTCCGTTCACGTGGAAATTGAACTCTGAATGATTTATAATATTTTTGTCCAGGAATACGATAATTGTTTTTTATTATACAGTTGTGAACAGGAATTGAATAGCATTAAATTTTTTTTCTTGTTTCACAGCACAACGGGACGGAATTATAAAGATGGGTTGAAAAAAATATCGATTCGTTCACTATAAATAAAACAGATAAAGGTGCGTGTAGAATGAATGTCAAGTGTGGTATTTAATTATGCTGAGAATTAATTATTTCAATATAAGTATTTGTAAGAATAGAATTTTGAAAATGCATCGACTTGAGTGTGTAAATTTCGAATGTTTTCTAATTTAGAAAGAATTGCTTTACGCACGACTTACCAGTGATGTAAAATGTTATGAATAAAAAAAATCCACTCACCTGTAACAAAAGAGAAAATTTTATTAAAAACAAACATTTTTATATCGATGATAAACAATGCAAGGAAAGAGAAACAAAGCATTACTGTATTTAAAAATATTATTATATTATTGAAATTTGATTTTTTTATTTGTTGATTATAATTATTTATATGAAAAATCATTTCAAATCAAGCACTCAGGAAAATATTATAACAGAGTCTGAATTGTTTAATACAGGTTAAATAACAGTTTTATAAAAATAAAATCTTTCTACATTTTTATGAATGGACTATAGTAAGAGTTTACATTTTTTCTAATACAAATTACTCTATTTTTTTATTTAATAATCAAATAAAAATTAGTAGATTAATTTGACAAATAATTCAACCTTAAAATTCTTAAAATTGTAAAACACCATCGGATTATCATCCAAAATTACATGAATGGAAAATGGCTTAATACAGAGAGTAACGTCCGTAGGGAACTCGACACTTTCTTTAATGCGAAGTTCAAACAGTTTATCGGCAGGACATTGAAAATTTAAGATTAAGACGGAAAGAACTTGTAAATAATAACAGAAAATAAAAACTTATTTAAAAAAAACACAATACTTATGAGTGACTCAATATTACAAAAACAAATTGTAAATAAATTGAACAAAATTAAGCATTCATTTTCATCAATGATTAGTTTTTCAAGCTATTGGAATATCGTAAGGCGTATATGATCGTAGAAAACTGATTATTATTGTGGTGTTATCTAATTTGAATTAAATAAATTAGATACAAATTATTTTGCCTTAAACTGAAATTTATTCAAAAGACCCTCGATTAAAATAAATAATTGTAATTCACTACTACAAGAGATATTTTACCAAATCGAAACGAGTATCAGTTGAAATATTAAACACATCCATCCAGTAAAATATCGAAAAAAAACTTGAAAATTAATAAATATATATCGAAAAACATTTTATTTAAAATTCTTTTTTTTAAATAACAAAGAATCAAATGTTTACTTTCTAGAATTATTTTCATTCATTGAAGTTGTATTTGCAGTAGTTCTAAAGAATCGTTTTTTTTTTTAAAAAAAAAACAAAAATCAACAACTTAAAAACTAGATTCTGTTTCCATTGGGTATTTAGTGAGTGCGATGTGTTAACTATTGGACCACGTCTACTCCGAAACTGCTTTTAATCCGTTTATGTGTGGATTACTCGACGTGAAATACAGCCTGTATGTACTATAAAAGTTCAATCATTCAAATAAATCTAGTACTGGTACGTTAGTAGAAATAAAATCCATCAGATACAAGCCGTGTGCTTTTTTTGTCGAAAAAAAAGTATTTTTTTTATCAGCACTCGTTGACTGTTGAGTATTGTGATTGGGATTCGATATATTCGTTAACAATAAATGTTCGGTTACATTGGACGATTAATATAACGGATATTGTACATATTCGAGTGTGTGATAGCGTGGAAACTTTATTATAAATATATATCAATGGATGGATTTGGGTTCCGTATGATTTTCCACAGGTTGGATATTCGAAAAAGGGTTATGCGAGAAAAGTGTTTTTATATACATAAAAGAAACAGATATATTATTTTTATACAGAATTAAATATGAAAATGATTTGATATTCATATGAATAGAATATTTTCGAGATATATTCATTTTGTTGGTCTATATTTATGAAGACAATTTTTTGGATCGATTTTTATTCCGCCTACACTATTAGCTAGATATAACTCGACATGACGTCTTGCGATTTCCGGACGTAGAGAAATATTACTAGATAGATATAGTTTAACATCTTTAATTCGATGATGGAAACGTTGAGGTTTTGTATCAATAATGCCGATTGAATTATTTGTAATTTCGAAATATTATTCCTGCTCTATGTATTTATTTCAATATTACGAAATGAATGTTTATTTTATTTTAATATAAAATATATTCTACACAATTCGCGTACTTATACATTTAGTCAAATATCGCAAAATGTATATCTCTGTTTAATCATATTTTTAAAAGTATGTAGTTAGTAAAATGTCTGCTCGTTAAATAGTGTTCAATGATTTTAAATATTTATATTACTTTCTTATATGCAAGAGTTAAGGAAAAAAAGTGTTTTTTTATTACTCTATGCAAATCCTGTTGACCGTATGCAAGTTTCTTTTTTCTACTTTAGACGTTCTTCACCCTCAAGTAGATCTTGCATTATTCAACAGTTTAAGCTTAATCAAAGACAGTGAAGACACTGACACTCCAAACTGGTCATAGAAGAATGTACCTGGTTTGATAGGTTCGGATAGAATAATAAACAACAGATTTATAGAAAAATTTCATACGGTTTTTTGATGAAAAGAGCATACTTAATTTTAAACTGTTCTCATGAAAAAATTAATAAACTTAGATTAAAACTTGTTGAGTTGTTTACGAATCTACGAAATAGAAAGTAAAACATTACCATTCTGAAATACACAATTGGAAATATTTGATGGTTGGTTATTTGCGGTTTAAGGGCGTGTCGACAAAGAAATATTTGAATAAATTAAGATAAACATGCTATATATTAAAAGCAATACTGAAATTCAAAACTAATGAGTTTAGTTTACATATTCAAAAAAATCAATGAGCATTATTCAGCATGGAAGGAGAGGAGAATTTAATCAAGAGTAACATTTTCTCTGCATCGCAAGAATGAAAGATGGAAAGAATATTACAAAATAAAATAGAAAATTATAACAACCTAGTGTGGAATGAATTACATTTCTGAATGTTAGGATTACTAAGTCTTTAAGAATAAATTGAGGACAAATTAGTAAAAACTAAAACCTTCTAACAATATATTTTCGGAAATATGAGTAAACCTTTACAAATGCATTTTTAACTATCCAACAGCTCATAAAAGTCTGTTTAATCAAAAATATTCAATTATTATCAATCATTTTTCATTCTTGCCTATACGTATTTCTATAAAGATTTCATCATCTGAAAATCTAAATTCACATAATCAGCAATCAAAAATTATTGATAACTATTTATTGAAAATTTCTATTTAGAAAAAAATACATAGTTTAAAGGGAGAGTGAAACATTAATTTGTGTAACTAAATGTTTGGATTTTATATAAGTGTTTGTACCTGGAATAAACTACAATTCAGAATGATGATGAAACTACTACCATCTTAATAAAAAGCTCTTAAGAATATAGTGAGGAGGTTAATCAATAAAAATTAAATCTGTCTATCTTAAAACTTCTATTACCAGAATTTGCTTATCTTGAACAAAATTATGCATCAATATTACTTTTTATTTTAGCTGTTAATGAATGCATGTACAAATAATTACGGATATTAAAATAAAACAATAGTTATTACACAAAGACATAGTCTACACCTACGGACATTCTGTTATCGTTTCGTCAGAAATGAAAAAAATATTCTGTGTATTAAAAAAACACAAACAAACACAGAGTTTTAAAATAAACAGTGTTAAAATGCATATTCAACATATAAAATGTTTTCAATGTTCCAATTAAGAAACAATGCAACGCAGACATCAATTAAGATTTGTGGTGTTTTTTAGTGACAATGTTGTGGTCATTTTAATAAAGACATTTAAACGTCATTGAAATAAATATAATAGAGAGTCAGAATGAATGAAAATGTACGCGTGGACAACGTGTACGTCTGAACGGATGTGTATAAACAAATATAATAAAAAAAATTATCAAGAATTCATTATGTAGAATTTTTATATTAAATTCCATCGCTGCTGTGTATTTTTCCATATTTGTCGTTACTGTTCCATGCAAATATCCAAGTCAAATATGATACAAATTGAAATATACGTATCGTCATGAGAGACTATTCATCTGATACTGTATGAATAGCTCGTTAGAGAGTAACTAACATGTAAAGACTGAAAACGTGCTACACTACAAAATACAACAATACCGTTCGTTTTCATGTTCCAAAGTAAAATGTTGATTACTGTATTCGCTAGCTATCGAATACAATAGCTTTAACATTAGGTCACACAAACTTGAAAAATAATCACTTGTAACAAAAGGGAGAGATGAACGATTTTTTTTTTAAAAAACAAACTTGTAAATAAATATAACACGGCTTATTGAATACATATGATATTGTTAAATGGATAAATAATCAAAAAAAAATTCCGATTTTACGAACAGTACGACGTGTGATATAATTAAAAGAAGCATGATTTTCGAACGGAGAAGAGATTAGATTGTAGGAAAAAAATGATCAGGGCTGGACGGCTGAGATAATCGAATGCATCCCGAGAGACTTTAGAGGAAACCGGAAAAAGTAAGATAGAGATATTCATTGGATCGACATAGAGAAGGGAAGAGTATAATAGAGAAAATTGGAAAAAACAGGGAGACGTTTTCGTATGAAAGAAGGTATAGAAATTACGATGACGTACATATGTGTATGTATACTGTCTAATCTTATTACACTTTTTATTTGACTGATGAGAAACCTACAACAATAATATAAAGTGCAATGACCTAGAAGAGAATACAATCAATACAGGTAATAAACGAAATGAGATTAAATACAGAATTAAAATTTGTAAAAAATTCTTACAAATTAATACCAGGAAAAATTCGAATGGGATCAAAACACGTTACTCATATTTTATTACATTTTTATATCTATAATTATTACATATTTATAAAGGTGTGTAAAAGAGAAAGCAGTTAATTACTGTAACAGTCTATTTTGTACTTCTAATAATTTTAAGAAGATTTAAACCAAATAAAATTTGTTCAGAGCACACATAAATTTTCGCACGACTAAAAATATTTCAAATAGACATTTCAAATATTATACTGTGAATATATATATATATATATATATATATATATATATATATATATATATGTATATATATATATGCCTTGTAAATATGTCAAGGTTTATTGTTGAACCTAAAGATGAATGAGCATAACAGTTGTGACAGTACGGTTGTTCAAACTTATGACCAATGCAATTTCTGATTGTGAAAATTGAATTTTAGAACACGAACACTCGTATGTAAGTATTTTATCGCCCACGCGGGCTTAACATTGAAATTCTGTCGGAAAAGTCTTCATGACTGGCTGTATTAGTAATTGTATCGACACAGAAATATTTGAATGTATTTTAATTCAACAAATTGGATTTACATACGAATTTCAGAACTCGTTTCGATTTCAAAATTGTACAAATCTAACAGACATTTTATGAAAAAAATCATGTAGGTTTCAGTGTATGTTTTATAGAAAAATTAGGAAAAACCTTCATACCATCAGTATAACAAACCATTGAAACTAGAAACAAATAATTAAAATATTATTAAATATTATTCACTGTGCAGTCCCTTTATTGTACTGAAATCATATACATATATATATATATATATATATATATATATATATATATATTATAAAAATAAAATCCAATAAATATTATTTTTTATGTAATTATTCGCGATTTTTCGAAAATCCGATTAGGGTTGAATGTATTTTTTGCAAATTATGAAAAACCAATAAATCGACTTAAGAGTATTAATCTTTTGCACTCTGTAAATTTTCTCACACCACGTTCCAGCAGCTTAGAATTAAATCGAAGTGATTTTTGAAACATAAGATTTTTTGTTTGAAAATTTAAATCAGTACAAAGACTTTATCATAATATATGGATATTATATTAAATCTCAATACCACACATTTTGTATTAAATCTTTTTGAAATACACTCGATAATATGTGTATACAATCTTTATAAAACTTCACGTCTAGACAAGATACATATACGAGCAGTTGAAACACAATATCTATAATGTCTAGACGCGGGAGTACAAAGGGTTAAGAGTGTTAATAAATAACATTTTTTAACTGAATTTTACACTTTATTTTTATAACATAAAATGTAGATATTTTAATATTTGTGGTCTTTGTTGTACTTTGAAGATTTACAATCGAAACAACTGCTATGTCTATTAAATTATAACTATTTTATATATTTGACTATGGTGTGCGAGTGTGTGAACAGAGTCGAGAGAGTGTATAATATAGATAAGAGTATCTGTACTACAAAGTATTTATGCGCAAACTGATCGCAAGTACGAGATATTGTTTCCTAGCAGGAAACGCGCATTATTATCGAACTGAGAATTATAAGCACATATAATGTTATGGTCATTTTACGGTAAAATCAGGATCGCGGGAAATTTCTAACAATAAACTTTATATAAGGCCAGAGGTCTAATATCGTTGTACATGTCTGGCGTTACAGAGCCCACACCAGTGATCTGGCAGAAGCAGTGAGATGTGTATAAATTCGCCGCCGCACCCGTTCGTTCGTACACAGAAATAACAGAGAGCCGTATAAAGCTTTTGTGTGACAATATCTGAGGCAGAAAAGAACAAAGTGGCCGCAGTACTGGAAGAATTAACGGCGGTGGAATGGCTGTATAACCGACAATGACCAACGGCGATTATACCTATATTGCTCCGGCACTCTTGTCTACATACAAGCACTAAAACACAAAGGATCGTATCTTCATTTGTGGGATATTTCAAGATTCACTTGACTGTATTGTAACATTTACTTTTATTAGTCTCGCTGTGCAATCATTAAGTATGTACACATCATGTCATATTTTTTTTGGAACACGTACCTCTGTCGAGTAGTGGTTTTTTTTTTATGTCGTACCGTAAAAATATGAAGTCGACTATTGATGTTAATACCTTGTAAAAAAAACATACTAAAAGCATTACAAATTTAACAATACATTTTCCTTTTTTAAATTTTCACAATACAGTTCCAGTCACTGCGGCTAAATTCACTTTCACAAATGAATCCCTATTCACCCCACAAATGACAAAAAAGAAATTCTGGCCAGAAATGTTCAATAATTAATTACTGATCATTTTTGAATGTAGTTTTTCGATGACAATTCCATGGCACAATACAGAAACATCTCTCTTTGAGGATGCTAGCATAGCTATCGAAATACACAAAAGCAACAATAAAAAATAAACAAATCATTTATTGAACATACCTGACTAGAAAAATTAGGGTGAAAGAAGAATTGATTTGTGAAAATCTCCTCTGCTTATTCGTTTATAAAAATGAAAGAAAATTTCAACCACACCACAAAACATAATTACAATTTAAACACAATTTAAAAACTAGAATACCAAAAAGAAATATTTAAAATTTTCCACGACGATTGTCTCTTCTTAAAGGCTAAAACGATGTAGTAAAAGAATTTTAAAATGGTGGCCTTAATTTAGAAGATAATCCAGTTTCGATACAGGTAAAAGAAATCATTTGTGAAAGAGAAAATAGATATCTCGAAATATACATAATAAATAATCATTTATTGAACATATTTGATCAGAAACTATTAATAGGTTTCGTGAGGTTTAAATTCTCAGTTCAAAAATATAAACTTTCATATATATATATATATATATATATATATATATATATATATATATATATACTTGTAAAAAATATATATAAAGTAATTAAATAACATGAAACCAACCAGTGTGATCACGAAAACACCTCCGCAACACAATAGCTCGTTTGAAACGGCGCAGTATCTTAATTTTAGTGCGTGATCGTTAAAAAAATCCTACATGTTAGATTGATGTTCTTTTAAAAAGCATCGGCTTTATGGTTAGTTATTAGCAAAATTTCCGTCTTTACGCATCGCTTGATGTAATTTTAATTCAAGAAAATGCCCAATATATAAATCCCAATTACGATAATGTGTTCTGTCAAGTTTATTCACCTTTATGTTAATATCATTGTACTTTTCATGATTAGTAAGTACGATATGGACTCGAAACGTTTAATTAATACATTTAGATTTATTCGAAACCGTGATATAATAAACAATAATTAATGCGTTTTTAATACACGTTGCGTATATACAATATTATTATTAATTTATGTAGAAATTTTGATAACGTTTTTTAGACATAACTAAAATTTGGAATTTTACAAGATTATTTACTGAACACTGTTGAATAAGTTGCAATATATATATATATATATATATATATATATATATATATATATATATATATATATATATATATATATATGTAAACTAAAAAATTCCAGGAATGTAGATTAAAAAACCACATATCCGCTTTCTATATTTTGATAAAATTATTTTAATATTACGATTCTTCAAACCAATTTATCATCATTTTTAACCTTTTACAATCCACTACTGAACAGTCATCTTTTATTCTTTTAAATTACACAATTCAATGCCTCATCTTCTACACATTTTCTAACATAAACACATACAGTGTATATATATATATATATATATATATATATATATATATATATATATATATATATATATATATATATATATATATATGATACTAGGAAATTTGGTAAACCGCATATATATTGATAAAAAGTCGACAATATTTCGTATCAGTAAAAATATACAAAGATCTAACCAAATAGTTACGACAAACACAATAATAAGGTCCTATTTTTTGGTTACATGACATCATAACGTATCTGTCATTTATTTATACGAAATAAAACATATTTCAGTATAGATACAAATAACCTTTATGAAATAATGTCTATTTTTTGTTTAAGACTGACTTCTGAGAAATGTCGCGTAAGGATAATGGAAAAATAATAAATTATAGAAAAATAATACCAGAGGCCAGAAATGTATTTTCATTAAAATGATTTATAAAAATATATATACTATACTGTCAGTATTTTCATTTCAATTGTAATGAATTAATTAGAATAAATTTATGAAAGTTGTATGAATTGATTATCAAAGTATTATTTTATAATGTATATATATATATAAAATCGAAATCGTTACAACTGAATACATTTATTATTATGTCACTAGTATATACCTATTGACAAGTTTTACCTATAAATAAAACTTGTACATGGAAACGAAAATTGACATTTCACAATACATATAAACAATTCTCCGAAATGTTCAACATTGCGTAGAGTTTAACATGTCATGAATGAATTTTTTAATCGACTTAAAGGTCTTTTTTTTGATGTATATTTACAAGAAATATGTATAAATGTAGGGGAAATAAAAAAATAATAGTTTATATAAATCACCTTTCAGGTTAATTGAAAAATGTATCGATTTCAACAACAGTTACAAAACAATTTATGAATTTCAATTTTATAATATTTATCTAGTATATAACTAAATTTCGGATTATAATTGTTAATGTTTATGCCTGTGATTCTCATACTAATTCTGTATTTATGTTATATGGAAAATTGTACTTTGATTTTAAACTTTTATCTACAAGAAATAAATATTTTTTTTACAAAGAAGTCTATAATATTTATTATATTAAAAAGCAAATAGAAACAAATACTTCCTCGTAAAAGCCTTTGAGGGCTGAAAATACTTACATATTATTTTCATAATTTTAAAATTCGCATTTTAATTTATACTATTAAGATCTATTTTTCAAACACGGCCTATTAGTAGCTACATGCATTTAAAACTTTCATGAAAAAGTATTTTAAATTATTTTCAATTACATTTCATTTAAGTTCAATCAAGCAAATTACAAAAAAGAAAACATACTACGCAACAACGCATTCTATTGTACACCTCTAGTTATAAATCAACCATAAAAAACTCATTGTAACACACAGAATTTCTATTTTCATTCAACGATCATGGCTAAAAAAACACAGTTTCGAACATCGGTAATAATATACAATTTTGATAAATATAGAATTACATTTCAACCGATTTCATTTCAATGAATTTATTTTAACTAATCACAAAGATTAGTTGAGTATTTAACATATATATATATATATATATATATATATATATATATATATATATATATATATATATATATATTACATGCTGAATGTTAATTAAATATTACACATTTAAATTTATTTTCAGATTGTATGTATATATATACACACACAAAAGAGACAAAAAGAAAGGTGTAAGTATAATTATTTAAGTTGTAAAACAGGAAATCTTTATAATTAACCTAGAAAATATAATAACATTGTTTAATCATTTTTATGCTTAACCTCATATTTAAAAAAATCGATGTATTTAATATTAAATCATCAATACATATGATTATATATATATATATATATATATATATATATATATATATATATATATATATATATATATACATAAACACACACACATACGCATGTAATTACCACACATATTTTTCGCAAATAAAACTAAATGTTTTTATGTGTCGACCATCTGTTTCTGATTTTTGTATCTTCTCTACAACACATTGGCGTTGACCTTTTAAGCACATTTGGATTTAGTTTTCTTGTTCAATCGTTCTATTTTATTGTGATATTTGATATGTTTCTATCAAAAATTCGTCCGTTTCATATTTTCAGTATTAGAAAGAAAAACATTAGATATGTTCTGTATAAAATAATACTATAAACAAGTTTAATACTGATATTTGATTATTTAAATGATGCTCGGAGGGAAAAAATATAATTTCGAAACGTCAACTGACTATAAATATAAAATATTGAACGAATAAAAAAACGTCATCACGGACGTAATTTAAAAGCTTTCTGCAAAATTCAAACTAACGATTTAATGGCGAAATCGTATAATAAAGCAGTAAAAAAAATGACACGACACTGTATGTATGTAGTGTGCCCTCTCTAATAGTATATCCCCCCATCAAAGCCAAACATCAACCTATAAACATGATATTCAGGTTTGCAGATGACATATGTCCTACATAAAATTATATGCATGAATATGTTTTTCGTATAGAACTACTACAGTGGAATATTCAATGATGTTGTTATCGATATGTAGATGTATGAACATTATTCTGTGTTCAATATTCTTTGCATATTTTAACAAATAATACAAGCACACGCACGCAGATAATATTTATTTTTTTAAAAAAATATATTTTTCGACAGACTAATGAGATCTCGTCGACGATGTAAAATAATATCGACTTGTATACAAAATTGAAAATGTAATTAAACTTAATGAATTTTAAATGTGTGCAGCGCAGAGAATAATCGATAATTGTCTTTCTATACAAACTATGTACATTACACGACTTGGACGATAATGTTATAAACATGGCCACAGCTGATGGTCTTTGGGGAATTGCCTATCGAAAATGAGTTTGTTTCTCGACATTATAACATTACAGATTCTATAGATTATCTGACAAACTTCAACCGGCTATTAGTACGCTCTATAGAAACTTCGATTGAAACTGTACAAGCTGCGAATTGATGAATTTATCAATTTCAACAAAACTATTTCCACATATTACAATAAGAAATTCACATTATTGCTAAGATTAATTGATAAATTGATTAAAATTCACATATTAATTTTCCATGCACTGTTATTAATATGAATTTTAATTTAAGAAAAAAAAGTTGTTCTCAATAACATAAACAATTCAATAAATACAACACCAATTAAAAATTATCAATAATCTGTCATTAATTTTTTTGGATCAGAAACTGTTTTTCCTGGTTTATGCAATGGGTGAAAAATTCATTAGTGAAATCGTTTTATAGTTTCGATCAGTATATTAAATTTGGTTAACAAATCGAAGCAAAATGAATGCAAGAAGTATACATTTCTAAAAATGCAAAAAAGAAGTCTTCAGTTCTGTAAAAAAAAATATTCACATCGTATTGAAAAAGTCAAATACCTAGATGTGGCAAACAGAAATGGAAGATTATGGGTAGTAGGGATGGGAGTAGAAGTATAGTATATGACAGTAAGGATGGCTTCGAGATGGATCTTCAAAATAAAAAGTAGGAATGAAATTCAACGAGAATATATGTTTTTCGAAAACAACCTAAGTATAGAGCATTTACTAGTAAACTGCAAAAGAACTACCAAAAACAAGAATGAAATATTGCTGAATATATACTTAAATAATAAACATATTTTACTTAAAATGATAGACCTGAATTAAAAGAACTCGCAAATTTCACTACAATCATTTTTAAATCTAGGAATAAGAAAATGTAAATTATTTATTAAATTCATTACTTCATTCAATAAAATCTTTCAAGCAACGACTGAAAAATGGAATCAGTAAAAAATAAAACCATTGTTTCGTTTTACTACCAGATTTGCTGTTCTACACATCTGTACTTACAATTGTTATTATTATAAAAGAAAAAAAAATGTTCTCAATAACTTGAACAAGTCAATAAATATAAGCTCTTTTTATTTGTCAAATCGCCGAGACTCAATAGCACTGTAAAAATAACTATAACAGAAAATATGAAATGAACTTCAACAATTCAAATAAAAATGTCACAGTAAGTACACAATTTAAATTTCAGCTACAACATTGTCATCAGCAGAGTCATGTTTGAATCTGATGACAGTTTTGTACAGATGAAGTGGATGTTATTGTACATAAAAACGAGTTCCGTTATTAAATATTACTTTAATCATTTTCACAACGATTTTTTGATACGTCGACGTTTGTTTGCAGCCTTTTAAAAAATTATCAAAAGAATTATTTATTCAATCTGATACTTGAACACGTCAAATGTTCAACAATTTAATTTTAAATAGAGTACACAAATGTATTGTTAAATTTATTTCTTCTTATCGTAAAGTTTTAATTACCCTGGCTATTAAAAAAAAACGTTCTAAAATGAAGTTAATAAAAACGCTTTTAATTAAAGCGGAGAAAAATTCCATTCAAAGCATAGTCAATTTCCGATACACCTGATTGTGAAAATTATTTTTTGTCATGGACTTTAATAACGTCGAAACTATGTACAGTTTAATGTAAAAAAAAAAAAACTAGTGAGTGAGATTCATGTTATTATAGTTTTTTCATCGTTTCGTGCTGTTGCTTTACATTTTATTTGTCGAGTAAGGAGTAAAATATAAGATCGAAGTTTGTCTATATTTTTCATATTTTTATTAAACTTGTTTTTATAGTTTTATTCTTCTTAGTAACTTCAAATGATATTGTATGACATTTTTAAACATTTATTACGAAAACTAATATTGAACTTTGAAATATTTTCTGTAAACTTATTTATTATACATTTGTAATTGACTACAGGAGAAGAGAATTGTTTTTAAGATGTTTTTAATCAATTTTCGGATGTCTAGACGAATTTTTACGACGAAGTTTAGATAATCTACATTTGTATCAGTCATTTTTTAAAAAAATATACAAGATTATTAAAATGAAAAAAACATGTTGAAGTACTTATTTATTATGACACATTTAAGTTTATCATTATTGTACTTGAACATCTATTTATAAAATATGAATAGGTAGTATTATAGTATTATTAGATACGGTATTTTAATGTTAATCATAATCAGCAAATACTATGAAAATAATTATCTTAATAAAATAAACTGACACTGAAATAAAAAATTAGACGTTACAAAACATTTTTTTTTAAAAAAAAAGAAAACTATAATGAAAAATAAGTAAATTTATATAACTGTCCCTAAGTACAACACCCTCGTATTTTATTAACAATATGTAACATGTGTAGAAACACATGTTACATATTGTTTCCTCCTTTATATTTTTATGTTTATCACTTTTCTCATTTTAAATCTAATTATGGCTCTTCTATATCCTTTATTTAAGTAGAGACATGTTGAAAGTGTTTACATCCAGTTTAAATTTTAATCAAACTCGACATTACAAAATGAAAACGAATTAATTACTGAGATTACAATACAGTTATAACACTAAGTCTAATTCCACTTTCACAAATGATTTTTTTCATCCTATTAACATTAAAAAATGTTCAATAAAACATGACTGATCATTTTTAATTGTTGCTTTTCGATAACGATCATTTTCAGAGAGCCAAGATATCGATTTCTGACAGATTTTTTTAAGCTTTGTGGGGTAAAAAATAATTCACTTGTGAAAAGTTGATTACATTCTTTTAACCAACAAACGATACAACAACATTCGAACAAATATTCATTTTTATAAAAATAATATATAATTAAAACCTTGTACCTTTATCATTTCAAATAAAATATTTCATACATTCATTAACTTAAATATTAATTGAATGAATTTTATATATTACAACCGAGTTTGAGTCTCATTTTTATTTCATCGTATGATCTGCCCTATCAGATATTTTGAAGACGTGTAACTATATCAAAAGTTTGTTAACAACCATACTGTATCGTTGTTCACCTCAAATTACGACATGGGTTCAAAGAATTCTTCGTTGTTGTAATTAAGAAGCGTGTAGTGTGATGCAGGTAGATGTAAAGGATTATAAGACAGAAATTGTTTCGAGTTTTTTTTCCATCCACGTTGTTCTTTTATATTATTGTATACATACATTATATTATTGTATACATACATACATACTCTCTCTCTCTCTATATATATATATATATATATATATATATATATATATATATATATATATATATAGAGAGAGAGAGAGAGAGAGAGAAAAGCAAATGTGTGTGCCAGTCAAATATTGACAATGATTAAAATTCAATTATAGTAAGTAAATATATCTGTTCGTGTCTAAATATCCAATAATGAACATAGTGGAAGAAACGGAAAGCTGCTACACACAATGTGGTACACTTTAAAACGCCATATGTTCGATAACTCTTACCTACCAAGATTCTAGTTTCTGGTCAGGAATGTCTGTATCTGTGACACATTCCTTTATTAGTTACACTGACGGTGAAGATGTTTAATAAATTTCACGATGAAAGTCAATCTACATTAATAACAACAATAATAAAACGTACGGTGATTTTGTTTGCTTGACTTTTCATAATTCGTGCTCGGTACTGTTATAATTTTTTTTCTGTCAGATACGCTAGAGATAAAATAAACGTGTGCATGTTTCTATTAAAGGAAGATTTCATAGAAAGGTTCTTTGTATGTAAGACGATAAATGTGTATCGAGTACTGGTTTACAAAAGGGTCTAATAATGGAATTTCTAAAAAGAGTTGATTCTGCTAACAAAACATTTATTATATATATATATATATATATATATATATATATATATATATATATATATACACATACAGTACAAAGAAAAAAATATTTATTCACTTTCATATGATTATAATGTCAGCACATGTTCATTCGAAAAAAAAACGACTTGATTTCTAAAAAGACTACAAAGACGGATGTGTATGGCAATCGAGAGCAACTTTTCACCAGGGGTGATTTATGTACACCTTAGCACATGGATAGCGTTTTAGGCCGTAACTTTCTGACTACACTTCTTCAACGTTCGAGCTCGCAAAAGTTGGATTTCTTACATTGGAGAAGAGACCACGTTAGCGGCTTGTTTGATTGTTACACAGGGGTTGCATTCCAGCGCAAAGAATTTGTCGAGAGAGTGGAATGATGAAAATAGGTCAAATGTACGACCGGCGCCGCATCTACTTGTACAGTACATATATGAAGAATTACGTATCGAATATTTTACCACTCGGCGTCATTAATAAAACGCAACGGAAATAGTGACGTTTATATTTTTATTCGATTTGTATTAAAACGTAGTTTTATTGCGTAAACGGTAAAATAATAGCTAATAAAGATTTTAAGACGAAAAAAATATACCATTACTAATATGTTAATACTCACACCATATGTGACTTATATACACCTGCAAATTCACACACACACACACACACATATATATATATATATATATATATATATATATATATATTTATATATATATATACGTGTGTGTGTGTGTGGGTATGTATATACAGAGAGCAAGAAGACGAAAAATAAAATAAATAATCAATTTAAACTTAACATCAACCTGATTTTTGATATGTCAGAAATAAACTGTACAAAGAAATATATGTATTCATTTGAAACATAAATGAGTTTTGATAAGAAGTCTACTGTATAACGGGATGAAAAATAAATTCAATAAATACCGAAAACCGGTTCGGATATTTCTTTAACTGTGTATAAAGCCACGCATATATATATATATATATATATATATATATATATATATATATATATATATATATATATATATATATATATATATATATTACAACACATTTATCTGAACTGACTCATAATCAATACTTGTTGGAAGAGGTTGAAACAAATTTTGTTCCATGCATAAAATATAGATTTTTTTTGTATCGATGAAGACGAATTTAAATATTACACTGTTTTTATGAACATAAAAATGTATATAAATTATAAACAAATCTAATATTAACTATTTTAATATTCTTCTTGTAATTAATTAAAAATCGAACATGGACAAGTAGATAACTTGTCGATACAGTTTTCTGACTTTTAAGTTCTAATTATTGTTAATTAGTTTTTGTGACTGAATTCATACTTTTAAAATTCAAATAATAATTCATATATTATTTTATCTTTTTATTTCGATAGATCAATTACATATTTCCACGAAGTTTCACTGGACTTTTCACCTGGATCGTTCTAGATAGGAAAAGGAATTTGATTTTTTCATGAATAAAAAGTTTATTTGTAACAAAATATTATGCTAATAACACCGACAAAGTCAGATGTTTCACTACAATTCATAAAAATCAAAACTCTATTACTATACACAAACATAGAATGACTTTCATTTTAATAATTATTTATTTTACATCAATCGCATTCATATTAAAATCAAAATATAAATAATTACTATTAAATATATAAACAACAGAAAATCTAATTATGACATGAAGAATTATTCAAAACGATATTATGTTCATTTTATTGTTTAATAATCGATATGCAATGTAAAAAAACACACAGCTATTTATTCATAATATGGAAATATAGTATCTATGCGAAACATGAAAACGAATGCAACATTGTTTTTGTAATCCGAACAACACAAACGTTTAGCAACGATAGCACATTTCCATAAAGTACTTGGAACTAAACCAGAATGTAATTGAAAAGAAGACAATACAAACTCATAGATGAATGATCAGACAAATGGACGCCTTGTTAAATGACCTTACAAGCAATTCATTAATTATCTATTTAAAGATATTTATATATATATATATATATATATATATATATATATATATATATATATAACTATTTGTTTATGAAACTAAACACTTTAATCCTTAATAAAAATTATGAACTCATAAATGATTTTAAAACTGTAATTAGAATAAAATTTTATTTTCTGTTGAAGATAAACTTCGTTTTATATAATGTGCATTTAATCAAAATTAAAATATTCTACACAACTGTCTAACTGTATAATTAAATGTTTCAATAATACAATAAATACAGAATAGAAATATACTAGATAGAAAACTATTTTATATTTCAATTCGTTGTAATAACAATTTACAGAATGGTGAAACTTTTCAGACATGTTTGTATATAAAAAAACATACATACACAAATATATAATTAAAAGTTTTGCAATTGAAAAATATGTACTAAGAGTTACAAACTGGCATGTTTTTTTATTATTAATGTCTATGAAAAAAAAATAGTAATACGAATCTACTTACAATTTAATTAAGAGTCATTCATTAAAACAGGTTCATACATTCCATGCATATTTTTTTAATCGTCTTATATCAATTTTTTTTTGTCCAACGTCTAACTTTAAAACGGCATGTGAGTTATAAATACGTAGACGTGGATAAGTAGGTGGTACGCACCTACCTACAACGACACAAGAAATTAAACTTTTTTTATAAAATTTATCACATGAAAAAAGAAAATTTTAAACGCAAAATTAATGAACGAAATTGAAAGAACGTTTAAGGATACAAACGAATTTTAACGAAATTTCGTAAATAAGGAAATTTGCATGGAGGATGGTAATGAATTCGTAGTATAATTAAATAGTTTCATATTTATTCGCAGCATAGAACGCTGTAGGCTTTCATTTCGCTCTACCAGTCAAAATAATCTGATAACTATGGGTAATACCGAGTACGATATATTTTTCCTCGTGTGGATATATATATATATATATATATATATATATATATATATATATATATATATATATATATACATTATATGATATACATACATGTATACACTGTGAATAATAACATATAATCTTGATTATAAATATTAATGTCGCACGTAGTGTAATCAACAAATTCTTGATAACAACGCTTTGATTATAATATGCCATTCTTTTATGCGAGTTCAGTAAAAGTGGCTTTAATATTCCAAATACATGTTACAAAAGACAAGAGAAAATTTTACTTCAAAAGATGTCGGATAAGGAACTGTATAGTAAAGTTAAGGACAGAGCACGTACATTTTGACAATAGTATTGAAATATAAAGGAATTTATATTTGAAATAACAGGACACTGCCGCTGTGACATTCTTACTTCTAAACTAAATAATACAAGAGCGATGATGTTTGATTAATAAAGTTTTTTTTTCGACGCTAATATATATTTTCGGTCCGTTTTTTCTCTCTTTTACTTTAAATGATCGCGATGCGGAGATAAGAAAAAATTATAATGTGTACATGTTTTCGGACTGTTTGTGTGTATACTAACACTAGAATGCGAGACTTGCTGGATATGGATTTTATGAAGTTCTTTTTATATTTTGCTGATAACGCAATTAAAACGTAACACATTCTTTTATCGCAGCAGTCGTGAAAATTAAGATATTTTGTTTAATGGGCATGGTTTATTCAACACTGTTAAAACGATTTTTTACATACGAGGTTTGGCAATTTAATTCATAGATTGACGCCGCAACACTGGAGTCACGTGAAATTAAATCAAAAATAAAGCAGCATATAAAAGTTCACAGTTTTATCAATAGAGAGTGATCGAGCAAAGATCGAACAGCTGTTAGTTTCTGCGCAGGAAGCTAGCACGGACATCCTGTTTCCGTCAATCGCCATAGAGAAACAACGAGCGAATATTAAATTTTGCTGTAAATTGAAGAAAACTGCAATATAAACTTGAAGGCGAATTAGTGTGTTTAAATGATTTAAACGTTTCAAATACGGACGTGAGGGTGTTCAAAATAATGCTAGAACCGAGCGCAAACGACGATCTCTCAAAATGCAGATTCGATCGGAAAAGTTCATAAAATTGTGACAAAATATCACCTAATAACAGATGAGTTGACATGAATAAAGAGACGATTCGATAGATTTTACAAGCAGATTTAGAAAAGAGGAAGATCGGTGCAAATTTCGTCCAGCACAGTCTTAAGAATGAATAAAAACAGAGAAGAGTTGTATCGTGCGCAGACTTCACTCGGACTTATCGCGACAATGCAAATTTTCTTAACTGCGTTGGCACCGGTGATGAGTCATGTGTGTTTCAGTACGATCCTAAGACGAAACGCCCGAGCATGCATTGGATTGAAAAATCATCACCAAGACACAAAAAGTTTCATTTGCAAAAATCAATAATCAAAACCATGCTGTTTACCTTTTTGATAAACAGTGTATGATCCATTTGTGCCTGACGGACAAACAGTTAATAGTGCAAGCGATGAACAGATTATTGCAACAAATTTCTGGAATGCGACTGTAATTTTACGAAAAGGATAATTGATTTTTGTTGCATAACAATGCACCTGGCCATTTTGCACATTTGAAGTCATTTCTCATGAAATGCGGCGTTATTGAGATCAATCGCTCATACTATTCACTTGATTTCGTACCACCAAACTTCTTTCTCTTTCGTAAAGTGAACAATTTTCTTATTGAGAAACGATTACAGGACATACAAGATATTAAGAAAAAAAAAACCGCCTAATTGAAAGCAGTTTCTTCGAACGCCTTTGCAGACTAATTTCAAAAACATCTAGAATGTTACAATACGTGCTTAAAGTAAATGGAGATTACTTTGAATAAATATCATAGATTTTTCGTGTTACTTAAATTGTATTGCTTTTCATTGTACCAATCCGGGAATTAAATTGCTAATCGTCGTGCAGATCTGATATTATCACGAAATTACAAAAAGTACAGATATCCAGTATTTCTAGGATTCGGATTGTTGATACAAATATGTAATATCAAATCGAAATAATGAAACAGAAAAATAGACGTTCAGATAACAAAAGAATGGCCTAAAAAAATCAAGTACAATCCGAAATTAATTCATACAAGAAATATTCGTATCAAAACGTTTAAATTAAGTGCATTTCATATATCAAATAGGAAATAATTAAATCAAAATCCGTAAAATACTGAACAGAGCAAGCGTTTCGCGCACCGGCAACGATTCTAACCGCTAGAGAATTTCAGTAAGGCCATCAATAACTTTCTTGAACGTTCATGCTAAATAAGAGGTATCCCGAGACACATAGCATGTAATTTATAGGTGCAGTCACTGAAAAGTTGTTGTGGACGCACTTGCGACCGTGTACACATTTTATTCCGTGTGAACGAGTGCGCCAAAGTTTGCCATAACGCGAAATTAATTATTTTAATGCACCGTTTTACACCGTGTCGTCTGAATGGTATTATTTTTAATGGATCGAATGGGTTTTCATAGAACTCGTCTACAACTTTTTCACATTAGACTGACAGATAGACAAGAGGCATTTGTATATCTATGTGTGTATCCCTTTAAAGATATTTGATGACGCGTGCTCGTTTTATTCTCTCTTACGTAAACATTAATGTTTTATTTTGTGGTCTGCATCTATTCGCTCGTAAAAAATAACATTTGTTTTCGAAACGTTATGTAAAAACGTCTAATAAAAAAACGGATGAAAAAGTAGTACTGATATTTAGCAATTATGTCATAAGAGAAAATGAAAAATATACAGAAAGCATCTCTTTTAAAAAATCAGGTAAAATAAATTACTATAACATAAAATTATTTTTAATAAAATATTACAAATAACAATTTATTATTTAACAATTGACACATTTTAAAATTTACAACGTGTTGTCACTGTGGTGGCTAAATGCATTTTCACGAATGATTTTTTTCATTCACCTCACAACATTCATTTCACTACAGAAAAGTAAACTAATAAATCAATCCCTCCAGTTATCTTTTTAAATTTTTAAATCAGTTTATATCTTCCATATTTCAAACTGGACAACTTATATTTAAAACAGAACAGTAGGATATATATATATATATATATATATATATATATATATATATATATATATATGAAATAGATACATTATTTAACAATTCAATTATTTTGATTGCTTTCAAAGGTCGCTGTTCTCAATTACTTTAAGTAGGTGTTTCGTATTTAGAAGGTCAAGTATTGTAATCTTATTCAAAAGTGATTCTTCCACGTACGAAATTCACTACTGCAACAACAAATAAACAATTCTCTCGATGTAAGTAGTATTTACAAGACGAACAAATAGAGTTTGAATCAAACATTAACATCGTTTCTCCTTCTAATTCAATTACTGAATCGGTTTTCTATTTTATTATTTTTTTCCTATCGTATTTTCTTTAAAAATAACAAGAGAAATATATATATATATATATATATATATATATATATATATATATATATATAAACTACATAAAAAATACATTGATAACAAAAATGATTTCTGTAAAATCAAATCAAATTATATTCTCTTTTTAATTTATTTTCAGTGATACTATAAATTTCAAACTGGTTCCAATATTGGTCATAATATGGATATATAAATCCGTACATATATTTGAAATGGTCTGTAAATCCCTTACGTTGTAATTCTATATATTTAAGCAGATGAAGGAAATAAGTAAAGCCATAAAATAGTTTTTAACCCTCACAAACGATGTTTTCGCTCCATAAAAACACCCCTTTGAGTTCATAAATATTTTTGTTGCACTATGCTAGAGATTTAAAAGCACCCTTACGTTAAGGATTAACCCTGCAATATATGAATTTTTTAAACCTACAGAAAATATTATATATCATGGCCTCCGAACACAAAAGAAAATAAAAAAAATATTTTTTAACACTTTACGGTACTATGTCCAATCGTATTAGATATCTTGTTTTATATCAGTTTTATATACATTTGACCATTCACAGACATACATTCCTCACAATTGTAGTTTTAGTACTGTTGTTGATTTACTTTTATATTGATCAAAATGTTGAATAATGATTTTTACAGTTTTCTATACGTTTGAAATGAAACTCTGCTCTTTTTTCACATATAGAGGAACACAACAAAATAAGAAGTTAACCAATTGAAATAGAACACATAAAAGCATATATTATTATGTGAAGAAATGAACAACAATATGTGAATGAATGCATAATAAAACTGAGAAATATTTCTTAAGATTTGATCAGAAGGATCAACAAACTTGAAAGCGATTATTTTATTTATCTTAGTAACAGAATAAAAGTGACTTATTGTTGATTGAATCAAGTACAAATTCTCACGGAGAATTGGTACCTGAATAAACTAATAATAAATCACTATTCAATCTGCGATTAAGACAAACTCGTGATTATTGCAATTAAATGTCGAGAAGGGATTATTCCGTTTTTTTTTATTTGCTATCACATGACGAAAAAAGTAAAATTGAAGAAAAAATCGAACAGAAATGAGTTCAGAGTAATGGAAAGTTTGTATATATCTGAGATTGATTTATAATTCAGTAACACAGAGTTACAGATTTTCACCGATGAATTTCCTACTCGCTTCACAAACTATAAAAGATGTTTCTCGTCAAAAATGTTCAATAATTGATTATTGCTCATTTTTATTTGTTTCTTATGTACATTTCGATGCATGGTTAGTTATTTATTTGGGGTTTTAGGGCACTTCGACAGTTAAGGTCATTAACTCGCAAATACAAATACAATTTAAAAACACACTCCGTCTGTACATTCGCGTTCAAATCACCTCTTAATTATATTACTACGATGACAATCTCATCATCTGCAAAGAACTAAGCTACAAAAAATATATTATAAATATACTTGTCCGTACTTTAACGTTCTGAAGATGACATCGACTTCAAAATATGCATAAGTAACAAACAAAAACGATCAATAATCGTTTATTAAACATTTTTGATTAGAATGTTTTTATGATTTGTGGCGCAAAAGAAGAGAAAAATCAATTTTTGACAGTCAACTTGGCCACAGTGTCAGACCTATATTTTGAAACAAATTAAACAAAATTTGACAAGCATAAAATTATTAAAAGAATGAAAAACAATCAAATCTAGAAAATCGTTCTTAACACCATCTTTGCTATATTTTAAAGAAATATATTTTATACATAATTCTGTATCTACGAGGCATTATAAATTATACTTAATACATTTAAATTACTTTGAAACTATAACGAAATCGTTTTAATTTTCTTTACTGTATTGTCTTTCTGTGTGTCTTTTAATCAGTAATTTCACTAGATTACCCACACTGCTATTTTCGAGTCCCCAAACCTTCTGCCTGAATTAAAATCGAATGCGAAAATAATAACGCAGATTTTATTGACATAACTGAAATTTAATTTGGGTTAATAAGAAAAATGATACAAATTTGTATCGATATACAAATATGTATGGTTAAGGAGAAAATAATGTAATTACACATTTGTACGTTTGATATTTACAGAGTTTAAATTTTAATTAGGTGAAAAATTAATATATATATATATATATATATATATATATATATATATATATATATATATATATATATATATATAAATGTTTCTCTGTGTGTATTTATAAACAGAGCACTTTATATTAAATGCATAGAGTATATACGTGTACATCCATTACAAAATGTGTCGTTTGTGAAATGCATGGCGATGACATTAGAACGGTAAACAGATGTACACATGTATATTTCTGAATACAAAATAATTTCATTAAACAATGGCTGGTAGACAACGGAGACGAGAAACAATCCTACAACGTTAAAGTATACAACACTCAACGAGAATATCAAGTGATGCGTTAAGCTACCGCCGCTATTCCTAATCCGATAAAGGGTCCTTGACTTACTGTCTCCACCACAAATTACATACACGCCACGCAACACAGGTAAAATGTATGAGAGGAGATGAGTGACGTCTTTTTGAAACGTATGAAAGTATAATAATGTTCTGAACTTCATGTGTATAACGTTTAAAATAAACAAGTAAGACGATGGGTGTTTTGTGTCGGAAATGAATAGTCCGTGTAAATATTTTCAAAGCGGAACGACATGGAGTACTCTTAATAACCTGTATTGATAACAAACATTTCGTCGTCGACATTTACAAATTCACACACACACACGCATATATATATATATATGTAATGTACTGACAAATTTATATTTTGAATGAACAATTTCTGTCCATTTACATAAAACAAAACTTCCAATACCGGTTCGTTTAATTTGTTTCTGTAATTAAAAAACATTATGAGCTATTCTCTTATTGTGTTCGCAATAATCTGATAAAATGTTCGACAGCAGCTATTGTGTTAAAAAAAACGTCGATTAACAAAACCGCATTCAGAGAATTTGATACACTGATCATTTTTAGCACGTGACCATGATTCCATTTAAGACTTATGACCAAAATGGATTCGATTGTGTATCGATCCGAACATTTGAATCGGTTCCAAATTGCACTATGAAATTTTATAGTACTCTATTGTTCCGAACCGTTTCGTCCTTATTTAATAACATAACCAATTTAAATTATTAATATGCCACGACAAATTCGAAATTTCATTTTACATAAAATGTTTGAAAATTGAATCTAATTCTCACTCAAATATAATAATAGAAATCATTGATTTATACTGTAGTTATTTGAAGTATTAAAACTGTTTGGAATAACAGAAAATGTATATTAGCTGTACAAATTAATTAGGTGTCTTTTTTTTATAGAAAATGAGTGTTTACGGAAAAATGGAAAACATTTAAATCCTCCTTTTAATTTCCTTAATATTTTCCTCTCGCGTGTTCTTGAAACTTCTAACACGAGTGACCTAGCTCTAGAAATCATATTTGAAAACAGAACAAAAACTCGAAAGTATAACCGTTTCGCAACGAAACAACAATTACACCTTGTAAAGATCGACGTAATTTTACAGATCCTGCTAATCATTCTCAATGCCGTGAAATTTAACAGAGACTGCACTTGTTAATACAGACTAAACAATAGTGAGCAAATATCATGTTATAAATAAACATTACATTGCTAAAAATTAAAATTCACAGTGACGAGAAAACAAATACGAGTATTAAATAAAGCGACGAATTGTTTATTTTATTTAATACTATTTACATTTAACGACAATAGGTGGTAACGTTTAAACTGACAAAAGGGAATTATCCAACGAGGCATTCAGTTCAGAAACGGATTTCTAAAAATGTAATTTCAAAGGTATATAAAAAAAGCCCGGCTCGAAAAGAGAGACAATGTGCTTTTTATGAAGCTGTTAAAAGTATGTAAGTATGTAATGTCGTTCAGATTTATGATTCGGATGATGTAATGTGTGCAAAATATTAATTTTAAATTAAATTGGAAAATAAAGCACGAGACGTTCATTTATCTTAAGAGAAAATGTATGACAGTGCGTTAGAAAATAGCCGGCGTGGCTTTCCCTTTTTTATAACGTTATTCGTATGAAAACATAAATGAGATACTTGAAAATCGTGAAAATTTATTTCGTCTTTCTCACAGAATTTATTTTCATTTCGATTAAGAATGTTTTTAACTGTTTAACCGTCTTTAAGAAAATCGCTCAAGTGCACCTACTGACAACACTCATTACAAAATAAAAGTGAAATCACTGTTCCGTCACATAACTATAATACATTATGTTAATAATATACTATATTTTCAAATATATAAAACATCGAAAACAATGACAGACATTGCTCGTATTCTCTTACGAATGTACATTTATGAAATTAAATAATATCTTAAATGTGTATTATGAAAGAAATATACATTTTCACAGCAATATTATATATATATATATATATATATATATATATATATATATTTATATATATTTATATATATATGTATAAAAGATACACATTATACATGATGTTTATTTTAATAGCGACCGTCGTTTATGTGAACACTACTAAGAGAATGTATGATGTATCATTTAAAACTTCATGACAATATAAATACCGGATTTACGATTTATGGCTCCTATACATCCTTTAAAATTTCATTTTATAGTCGTACACAATCCTACAAATATTTCAAAGGTATTGTAATGTATCACAATGAACATTTTCTTGCAAATTAGATACACGCGTACACTTCCCCACCAGTGTGAATATATTTAGATCCGCAAATTAATTCGGTGCCTCTTTTTATAGAAAATGAATGTTTACGGAAAAATGGAATAAATTTCAATCCTTAAAATATCCCCTATTATTCTGTATACATTTTTGCTCTGTCTGTTAAATAACTGACGAATCTCTTAGAGAAGAACGCATACTTATCTGATCCGAAGATCATCAAGAGAATTTATCAACGTATAAAATAACAGATATAAAAATATACAATTATAATATTTATTTCTAGTTTAAATTTCTATTTTTCACACACTTAAATCTTAAATAGTCAACCTACTTTTACATTCGTTTTCTCTAAAAGGATAACTGATTAACTGACCGAATTTCTTAACAACTCTCATATCAATCAACTCTTTTTTCGTCCGATAAACCACAAAAAGTTTCTCTAACCAAAAATATTCTATAAATCAGTACTGATACTTTTTGATTACTGCTTCTGTGTATTTCAATAGCGATGCCGCATCTTCAAAGTATCAGCTTATAGAAAAATATGATATTAACATTTCTCAGAATATGTAATCATTTTTAGGTTCAATTCTAAAATCATACATGCAGAATTCAAGAAAATAATCATCGAGTGTAACTGACTCTCTGTATGTTCAAACCTGATTGGCAAAACATCAAATTTTCCAGAATTCCAATTAAAAGCACCTGTGTACGTCACGGGCGAATGATTATTATAAAGTCAAGTTCCAACCTGTGAAATATATAACGTAATTAAACGAACGAATAAGGCTTCGAGTTATTTTGACCTTAATAATGTATACGTTTATGTACATTAAAATATCATATAACGTGTTCACTAGAATCTCTCGACAAAATGTCACACAGCCTGAACGAAAATAATTGTTGTACACCCAATGTCTCTATATTCGATACGAAATGAGGTTTAAATTCAAATACTTATTTATGAATGAAATAATTTTATTATCAAGAGAATGCCACTGTTGTGTATGTTTTATATACAGTTGGGCGTGTCAAAAGTCATAATACATATGAGTTATCTAGTTTATTAACATGTATAAACTTACTATAATATGTCACAGGTAAAAGTAACAGGAGGGTCGAGGGTGTGACTGTTACCGTGCAAGTTTTTGTAGGGTAACTATTGTTGTCGTTTAGCCTTGAGCGCGTATCCCATAATTTTCACTAGCAATATTTTATCGATATGGCAGCGAATGTTTTGCTACAAGTTGAAAACCTATATGTCGAAATTACGGCTGAATATGTCAAAGAGGTGTAAAAAAAATGTCATCGTCGCACATGAAATAACATGGGTTACGGTTATGTTTATTAGTGAGGGTTAGTTTGGAATAACAATAAAAACATATCTGTCACCGGTTGAAAATGCTATTCTAGTGTTTTTTTAAACAAAAAATATAAATGTGTCAGTTTTTATTATCTACAATTATAGTTATCGCTAGTGACAAAAACAATTAATCATTAAAAGCGTATTAATTAATAAAATACTAATTATTAGATGTAAATTTAAATCACATGATTTTTGATAAACAAATCTTTCATACATTAATAAATAAAACTTTTTCAATAACCGAATATCGATTCTTACAGACACGATTTTTAATAAATACATTAACTTTTACTACGAAACATATTGTCTTATAATAAACAATCGATTTATGGCGAAAAAAATCAAGATTTTAAACTTTCGATTTTTGGTCCAAAAAAAACGACGACCTATAGTATGCAAAATTTCATGAAAAATCATGTTTTTTTAAAATCCGATTTTTCGATCTAAAAACGTTACTTTATTATCAGTGATGACGTTTAACTAACTTATGACAGATTTTTTCACTTAAGTCCTTGAAATTCAGTATTAAAATGAAGTTATTTAATAATTTTCAATATTTGACCCGAGAAAACGATGTTTTTCAAATAAATATATTTTTAAGTACAAATAGTTAGTTTTTCAAGAAAAAAATTTATGTAATAATAGTAATAGGACTATTTTAAATAAAAACAGTAATTTCAATGCGAAAAAATAAATATTTTTTAAGATTAAGTCTTTCTAAGATCAGCAAAGATAAATTAAACTTTCTCAATAAGCGAATATCGATTCTTACAGGCACGATTTTTAATAAATACATTAACTTTTGCTAGGAACCATATTTTCTTACAATAAACAATCGATTTATGGCGAAAAAAATCATAATTTTAAACTTTCGATTTTTGGTCCAAAAAAAACGACGACCTATAGTATGCAAAATTTCATGAAAAATCATGATTTTTAAAAAACCGATTTTTCGATCTAAAAACGTTACTTTATTATCAGTGATGACGTTAAACTAACTTATGACACATTTTTTCATTTAAGTCCTTGAAATTCAGTATTAAAATGAAGTTATTCAATAATATTCAATATCTGATCCGAAAAGACACATTCCTTCAGTTTAGTCTTTTTAGAAAAACAAATTAATATATTTTCCATTAACTGAAAACAGCCGCAAATAAAATAAACAAAATCTTACTTCATTTAATAGATTTGTTTCTCACGTGTGAGAATTTCATTTTCTTTCAACAATTTTTTATTTATAGCCTGTTGTTAATAACTATTGTTTAATCTATATTAGCATGTGTGCACTGTAACAGTTCACTTCTATGGCATTGAAAATGCCGAACACAATGTAGAACAACTATATTGTTTGCAGAATGTAATCGTTGTTTCATAATTTTACAAAAGGTATTTTTATGACATGTAACTGGACTGTTCTTGAAAAATCGTTATTTTTATCTCTTCTGGCTATAACATATACACATAAATTCAATTCACTTGAAAAGCAGTACTTTATTTACTGTTGTAGTTGTCAGTTAGTAAACAAATATATAAAAGTTTCTTTACATTTTATAATACGAACATTTTTTTAAAACAATATTCAAACAAAAGAATATATAATAGCACAATTTTAATTAAATTAATTTTTCATTTGCATCATAAAACACAAAACATGTTTGATTAAAAATGTTTAATAATTAATAAATTTTGATTGTAGTTTATTCTCATTTCGACAACGCTGCCAATCTCCTCAGAATGTTTAGAAATATCTGTCTGATTCTTTTCTACCTCGATAAATTAAATTGTCTCGAAATTTTCTCAACTTTAACACTCTGATGATGATATGGCATTCACATCAAAATGCGAACCAGCAATAATCAAAAATTATCAAATTCAGCTATTATATATTATTAATAAGATTTGTTTATCAACAGTGGGGGAATGAAAAATGGATTTATGAATGCAAAAGTGTTATCAGAACAGAGAAATTTTGATTAAATGACTTCTATCAAAATATATCATAAAATATTAAAATCTTTTCAAATTCAATAAATAAATTGAATATTTCTTTCGTGAAAATACAATATTTGCAAAATAAAAAACTATAAACAACTGAACATACTTGAAATACAATATGGAACTTAAATCATCCTCTTACGCAAACGGTGATCAGATTTCAAGATTTTTTTTCAAAAACATAAAAAAGTAGTAACTACATTGATTCAACTGTGAATGATTTTAGTATTCAATTCAATTATATACAAACTGTATATTTTACTACGTACTAAACTAAACGATAATAATCACTTCATCATAACAACAAAATAACTCTTTGTCTAAAAACATCAAATCCTTAATTATAATTTTATTATTCGTAACGGATATACATTTTCGCGAATGAAATTGTGACATATGCATATAGCCGATTCATATTAATATTAATAAAATTATACAATTACATTTACATGTTTGATGCGTTTTAATAAAAATAAACATATTTACGAAACAATTTATGACCGACATTTTGTACCTAACAATTTAACATTATTCAAACGAATGGGAAACGTACGACGTAACGGTGTTACTAAAGAACAAGAAATTATATTCTTCAAAGATAATAAGAGCTTACGAAAGTGTTAAGTGGAAATTATCAACAAACTTGTGAAATAAATGATTATATACATATTCAAGTATATATATATATATATATATATATATATATATATATATATATATATATATATATTTACATATTTCTATTGAAAACATTATCAAGGCTGAATGATTCATTAAGGAAATTACAAGAAAACTAAAAATGAAAATGAGTTTATTTTCACGAAACGTTTTGAAAAAAAAAGATTACAGAAATTTATTTTGTCTGTCTTATGTTTAAATGCTAAAATCAGAAATGTAAAATATGCCAAGCCGAGTATGTTTTCGATTGATATAAATTAGTATTTGAATCGATATCTCTTTTGAGTTGTATGAAAAAAGCTCTTCTGTTATTATCAATTCGAAGATTGGTTTGCTATTATTTATATTTGTAATTCTAGAGACATTTAATACATTGATTCCTTCCAAAAATTCAGTTTATCTCCCCGAATTTCTCAATCATCATATTGCATGTTCATATTGACATCAATGACTGATACTTTACATCTTTCTTATACGTCCCTTATACATGTCACCAGGAGGATGATTCCATTAATTAAGAACTGTTATAATAACTTGTCTATACAAATCAGCAAGTCTGAATATGGTCTATGTTAACATAAATCGATTCCTAACCAAAATAATCCAACAACTTATGACAATATGTACGCTAAAAATTACAAGAAATAAAAAATAAAAAAATTACGCACACAAAACGAGACAGAGATAATAAGAAAAGGAAAGAGTATGAAACAGGTATCATCAATTCGAAGAAGGAAGTAAAACAGACGTCAAGAAAAATAAAGCATAAAATAAGAGAGATCTTTATCCAGCAATGGAGTGTTCTAGATTAGAAGATAATGATAATAATATATTATTAAATTATATCGCAAACATATGTTGCTCCAATGTTATGAAAATATGAAACTGTTTTTCATCATTAATTTTGATATGCAAAGCAGTCATAAATTATAAACCTAGAAATTACCCCAACCGACCCTTTCCGATCATTTCTTTGATAATAGAACGAACCACTTGCATACATACATACATCATCTAAATTGTAATCAGAGAAACGATAACTCAATTAAAAACGTGCAGGTCGACACACACACATACACAAGACACGCCATCGAGATATCAATTGAGCTCTTTAGATACAAACTACATTGTTAATATGTTAATCATTCTCTATTATAATAAACACTTTGCAAATATTAAAAATGATAATTTTAGTTTTCCCCGGTAATAAAAATATTTTATTAATATTCATGTTGAATACTCGGGGTGGTATAATAATTACTCTGTACGGTTGCTAACCACTGTACATATTGTTAATAACATTTAAATTTACATATTACTAATTTATCATAAATTTATACAGGCCGGACGACATATATTCGTAAAATTATGTATGCATGTTTATTTTTCTAGGTTGTTCAACAAGAGACACGTGCATTTTAATTAATACCTTTACTGAGAAAATGTTTAAAAATAAACATTATATTTTTTTAATATAAATTCTGATAATTTTCTATATGAAAACTAAACACATTTTAATATTCTATTGCTGCATCCTGTGATATCGAAATATATATAAAAGATATCTCGTTCTAAATAAATATTTGCCACATGATAGAGTATGGATGAAAGATAAGAATTTGTACGTTATTTCCGAAAAAAATAAAATCTTTTTAATTTTAGTTTGCTTGTAAAGAAGGATTTAAATATAGATCTTGGGTAAAAATGAATCAAATGAAAATGTTTTTCTTTCATGAAGAAATTGTTCACTCGCTCTACAACCCATAAATACTTTTCTAATTAAAATTGTTCATTAAATAATTGATTATTAAGTATTTTTGATTGCTGCTTATATGTATTTCGATAACGATGGCGCCATTCTCAGATCGCTAATATAAAAAAAATAGATTTTTCTGTACTTTAGCGCCGTGAAAAAAAGAAACGATACAAATTTATATTTAACAAAAATATTAAACCCTACAATAAAATATATTCGTCAGACAGGATCATCGTCGTTTTTACAGAACAACAGCTTATAATAGATTGACAAATGAATTTAGAACAAATAAGTTTACTCAAGCCGAAAATACAGTACATTTTTTAAATGTCTGTTATATTTAATAATTTTTTAAAGTTCCTTTTCTCATAAAGTCCATTAATCGTAAAATAGAATCAAATGAAAAAATTATAAATTCATTTACTATTTTTTAATTTCTTGTTAAATGTTAAAAATTAAAAAAGAGCAATGTTTTTCTTTGCTAAAATATATATTTCCAATAAATCTATATTTAACTGGAAAAAAATATATATTTAACAAAAATATTAGAACATGAAATAAACGCTTTATAATAAATCCAAGATTAATATGGAATAATTCTGAAGTTTATTTAATCTTTCTACTTTTGTTATATGCCACTTTAATCATTCTAAGCAATTAATTTTCTAATACTCTATTTTAATTACTAATGGTCAGTAATTTATTCAAGCTCTATAAGTCATAAAATACAATTCAAATTCAATCAACTAAAAAATCAGCAATTAAATAACCAAACCGGTTACTATTCTAAATGAGTTTTTATAATAATCCCCATGTCTCACCTTCGATATTTAATTTAAATTCGTGTTCTATTTACAATTCTGATTATTTATTCCAGTTTTTTCAGTTTTATTTCCAGGTTTTATCAAAACATTATACTGAATTATTCTATTAAATAAACAGTTGTATCATAAGTTTGCTCGCGTAGATAAATATTATAAAAGGTACTTTTCAAACATATATATATATATATATATATATATATATATATATATATATATATATATGCGATTTTGAAAAAAATACAGTTATAAAAGTGTATTTAACTTGACTGACGGCTACCCATTCAACCAATATGGTCAATTTTTAAGTAACTTTTATTTCTACTCGAATTCTCTAAAAGTTCTTGATGGCTTTTTAACGTAGTTAATAAAATACACACGAGGACTGTTTACCTTGTCGGCTGATACAATTTTTATCATCATTGGATGCATCAATATTTATTCGAAATATAATAAACTATGCGAACGTTCGTTTTCGCTTTTCTTTCTTAATAAAAAGTTTTAATCACATTTCAACGTTAATTTCTGCACGTTATCGTTTATGAAATAAACATGTAATGGAATGTGTGTGTGTACCGAAGGAGTATTCGTACGATTTTGTACTGACGCCCTGTTCAATAATTTATTATTCTATCGCGTTTGATACTTGAAACGACGTTATGGAATTAATATTTAAAAATTCAGTCGAAAAAAAACAGTCTCTGTAGTGTAAATTGAAATTAATAATAAATTAAATGTATTGAAATTTTAATTAATTTTACGAACACAAAAAACCCATTTAATTTAATGAATACTTCTACAAAATATTTCGGTGTAGTGATGTACAGATTTACGAACTTTCAACTCGGAAAAATGTATGTTGGAAAAAACAGACTACTGAACATAAAACATACTTATATCATATTAAAAATAAAACATAACACCACTGTATACTTGTTTCAAACACAAATATGTTCGTTCATTTATACTGAAATAATATTTTAATATATCTTTAATTGAAACTCATTAACACGGTTTCATTAAAAGTATTTTTTAATAAGTACATTTTAAAAAAAAATCCGTATATATATATTTTCAATTTTATGAAATTATTTCGCAATATTCAGTCGAATTTTAACTCAAATTTGAAGTCATAACACACGATCAGTAAAAATTCCAATAACTAATTTTATTTTTCGATCTGAATTTAATATAATTTAAATAAAAAAAGTGAATAAAAGTAATAAAATATTAATTAAAAATACAAAATACGAATTGAACTATGAAATAATATTATGAAGATACAAATTCGTTCTTAACAGATTGAATAATCAAGTTGATAGATTTTTGCACATTTTTTTTTATAATCAAGAAATAAATTCGAAAATTGAGTCGGCAAGGGATACGTCAGTTATCCGACAGGTGGAGCAAAGTTATATTAAATAATTTTAAGGAGTTAAATGTATCCCATTTTTCCGTTAATATTCATTTTCTATATAAATGCATCGAATTAATCTGTAATAATTATTTATTTACTTACATACAAATATTATCTTTTTGTTCTCTCTGTACAGATAAATATACACTGATTTTTACAATAATTATCCATGTAAATACTTGAAGTGAGATAACATTATTATGAATTTTGATTGTTGGTATAAGTGTTTTCCCATAAAACATATTAACATATCAGTGTTATATATAATTGCAAACAAAATCTGTATAATATTTTAAATAAACATAATCAGTTCAATCGTACTACAAAATGATAATAAATTTATCACTTTGTGATTTCCTGTACTCAATTCATATGAAGTAATTGTAGTAATAGATCCAATAATAAAAAAATGTATTTAATATACATACTTCTACGTGTCAGGGACATGTTTAAAGAATAATTGAAAATACAATTAACTCACATGGAAAATGATATCAGTTCTATAATTGGATGTCGTGCAGACATTCGGTGAATAATGTCTGAGTGTACGTGTGAGTGAGTGAGTGAAAATATTACCAATGTGTGCATGACTGTTAAAAATATATGATCTTTTTGTTATAAAGTTTTAAACATTTCCCATACAAGTGTATATATATACATATGTATGTATGTATATATATATATATATATATATATATATATATATATATATATATATATATATATATATATATATATTAATATATATAATGTATGTATGTAAACGATTTGCTTTGATGTTGATAATAGCAACAATTTACATTATTGTCCATTTGCTTTCATTACAGTAACAGACAGTTTGTCTATCTGTTCGGCTATCCGTTCCTCACTGTGTACACAGAAAGGTAGCACTGTGGCTCGTCCAATTTAAATGAAATTTAGCTCACAAGTTACGCCCTTTAAGTGTCTGCACACGTTATTGTTTCAAAGTGTCTGTTGTGGCCATGTTTAGGTTTAGTAGTAATTATTGAAATGCTAACGGACTCGTGTTCTTGAAAAGCTTACAAATTCTTCCGAGTGACGGGTTCATTTATGCCTATTAATATTATATTACAAACGATTAGGTTTCATTCACACACACTATCTGATTTTACATGTTTATTCAAGTTTTCGACACTGAAGAATGTATTTAACTTTTGACTGATATATATATATATATATATATATATATATATATATATATATAATTTTATCGATCGAAAGCAACAGAAAATTAACAACCATCATCTATTTAACTATAATCATAACCTATAATCGTAAAAAGTATTTCTGTTGAACAGCGGTGACTTGTCATTGTGGCCTGTCATTTTTCCGTTGTGCTAGTGTTAAATATGCTTATTTTAAGGGACTTTTTCGACGTTTAATATTTATTACATTCTGACACGAACGTTCGCGCGAATCATTAAGAAACAATGTACTGACTCACTATTATAATCGTTATTCAAAAGACTAGGCTAACTATTTCTTCTTTCACCCTATTTATGAAACGTTTAATAGATTTGATTAAATTTACAAGAAGTGATTGTGCTAAAATTTTAAACAATACGGCAGAAGAGTAGATGTAAATATATTTTGTGTATACAAAAGCTTTTATTAATTATTTTTAATTAAAACTGGTTATAATCGTTTCACTTGCTTCATTTCAAATGAAAGAAAACCCTACAAATGTTAATCTTTTTTTTAAAAAAAATATTACTTTAGAAATGAACATCCTTACGCAGTAAATTTAATCAATAATAACTGAAATTACAGAAAATTCTATTACAGGAGTTTTGATAAGAGAATATCTAAAAAAAAATATTTTAATTAATAATATAAAAATTAATATAAAAATTTTTTTATTTAATTAATATAAAAATTATTAAAGATTAAACCAAATGTAACAAAATTAATCTCGCTGATGCAAAGCTTAGACATCCCATTGAAATTTAACTGATAAAATGTCTCAAAAATAAGTGTTCATTCTCAAATATCTACATTTTTTCAGATTTTTCTATACATTAATATTGTTAGGTCGATGGCATCGAAATATGTACAAGGAAAAGATCAGAACGATCAATAATCATTCAAACAAAAAGTAATATAAAAATTAAACTAAACTTTGTACTGAGACTCGTTATTAAATAATTGTTAAAAAATCAGTGTAATTTCCTCTTATTACCGACTCGAGACTTGTTTAAACTTATTAAGTGAATAAATAGTTTCGAGTTAACAAGTTAATTCTATATATTATATACAAAGAGACGCATGCAGGTATTTAAGGTCGCCTGCTGTTCGTGTACGGAAGCTTGCTAATTCATTCTAAGCTTTAAGTAAGCAATATTAACACAAGAAGTATTTAAAAAATGTTATTTTAATGCTTGTTTGTGAATTTATTTCAATATACTATCACAAAATGTTCATTTAAGTGATACTTTTCGTAAATAAAGGCATTTATGTAAGAAAATCTATAAAATAGTATTGAATGAAACGACTTTCATGAAATTGGATTAAGAAACGAGCTAACAAATTGGTTCTTTAAAGTATTTTCGAGTGAAACTATTAATTGTATTAAAGGAGGTATGTCAATTAGAGCAATTTCACCCACGCGTTTCAGTCAACTACCAAAATTTCGTAGGCAAATAGTTTGCATAAAGGACTGTGGATCAATTAGTTTGAATTCAAATTGAATTCAGAATTCTTACGTTTCACGTGTACTGAAAATAAGTTTCGAATAATAGTCTTTATAAAAAATGTACATCAGCATTTAAAAAAAAAAAACTAAATGACTATAATCTAAAGAACTGGAAAATAGTTGAAGTTTTAAATAGAAATTTAAAACTTTGAATGCATTGTGATTTTTCTAACTGGAGAAATACAGTGTATTAATTTGATCTTATCTGTAGGATTAATTAAATAATAATTAAATTATTGACTGAATTAATTAAATTAATTCAATAATAGACCATTTGTGACTTGTGCCATTTTAAGAGTCTGTGAGTAGTAAAAAAAAATCATTTTGAACAATTTATGTAATTTGTAAATAATTAAAGGAAGTTTACGATCTATAACTTTCAAAAAATCGATTTTTTTTATTTTTCGATTTTTTAACATTTCAAGAATGTCTAAGAAAAACAGCACTACACCATTTTATTTATTTTTTTAAAAATATACAGAATAATAATTTTGCAATTTCAAATAGATGTTCAATAAAATGCAGAAAACTCGATAAAATTATCTTCTTTCTTTTCTTTAGAAACAATTATTAAAAATTGTTCGGTCTAAACCAGAAAATACCCTTAAGTCATTTGATTTAAGAATATTTAATGAATTTAATAACAGTTTTTGACACTGTGGCTAATATCACTTTCACAAATGATTTTTTCAATCCTATCATGAGCTAAAATTTTTACTCCGATCAAAATTGTTCAATAATTGATTACTGATCATTTTTATGCACATTTCGATGGTGATGCAATCATCTTCGGATCGCTAAAGTTCACAGAAACTGGAATTTCGGCCCACTGTATACGTCAGTGTGTAGTATTACCATAATATTCATTTTTTTAAATATAACGAATACGTGAACTGAGAAATGATTCATGGATACAAGTAGAGTTTGAATAGAAAAAAGTTGTCTATGAGGAACTTTTTTTCACTGAATTACTTTCGATCTCGAGCTCAATTGAAAATATCTCATCGTATCAGCAAGTCTCACTGTTCTCATCTCGTACGATCAATCCAGTACCGGTTGTAAATCAAACAATATCTTGTACCACATTTGAATATTTCATTTAACGTATTAATAATTCATAACACTGCGGATTATTTTCAATGCAAGCTCTATACATATTACAATGGTAAACTAAAAAGCGTGACGTGTGCTGTATATAACAATAATGTAAAAAAAATATGTATGAATTATTACGAACATCATTTTGAGATAATATGATTGAAGCGTGACTGCAAGTCATATATAAATGATACGAATTAATACAAGCGTGGTCCAGTGTACACATTTTCTATGAAAAATTTAAATTGCCGCGTGCGTTACATGTCCCGTTCATATGTGTTCCATACGAACATAACAGGTAAATACAAGAAAATATTTTTTTTTTATTAACGACACGCATTTTACATTAATTCAACAATTCCCTTGTAGAATTAAAAATAATACAAAATCACTCTTTCGTACAATACGCTTACACTAGAATCACATTTAAATGTTTTTTAACGTGCAGTATTGACAAATGGAATACTGTGCACGTATATATTTTTTATCGGGCGTGCATTCGAACGACTACTGCAATACAATACAAATGACGATAATCCCCTATACTACGAACAATTGTTCGCAACTTTGTTAATGGGAAATAAAAAATAAACGGAAGTTTGCCCACCCGTATATGTAATTGTTTCATCGATTATTTATATACTATATGCAGGATATGATAAGAAGTCACGATTCGAATGAGAACAATGATTACAGAAACAAGAGGGACGGCATGGCTATTGAAAATAAATGAGTGCAATGTGGTTTTAAAATAATTTCCACGAGTATATAATGAAAGCAGACATGAAATCGTTTGAGTGCAAAGAGACTATTTTGCAAATATTTCTTTTTTCTAAATTAGGTCTTTAATTTGTGTACGAATATATTTAATACTAAACAAAATATGAAAATATCGATTCCGTTATAAAATAAATATACAAAAAACCGATCGATTCTACAACAAACTTCAGAACTGAAAAACTGTTATCTGCTAGTAAAAAAAACTTGTCAGCACTTGTACATATAAATCTCTAGAGTTTCTAGTTTTCAAATATTGAAACAAAGCTTCATCCAGTAAGTTTTTCTCGGCATGCAAAAATAATTCTACAAAGAAAACTGATGTACAAGAATTTGTAGGTAGTAGATTCAACGTCTTTTTACAAGAATTATATTAAATGAAAATTAATTATTGTCGAGATGAATACAAAATTAGAAGTCACCTAAATATATTTGTTGTTTAAAAAAATACTTTAAACTTTTAAAAAATCGAAAATTATACGGTTTTATTTTAAATGTTAACGATGTAATTTCGTTACTGAGTGATTTTTTAAAAAATCTATACAATTTCAATGATTTATAATTGAATAAAGAAGCGTTTGCACTATATTTATATCGTTGGATTAGTCAGTAACTCATTAGTTTTATTTTTTTCTTTATTTTAATCAACTGTAATCATTGAAAAAAATATATCATTAATTTTAATATAAATATTTACTCGTTGTTATATACATTGTCATCTTTATCAAATGATGATCTATTATTAGATAAAATCTTTTCAGTTTTTGGATACATACATGAACAAAAGAAATAGAGACAAATGTAAATTTTCAAGCCGCTGTAAATATATTTATTTGGGACAACAGCCTGGAAAGCAATTGATAAAAAAAACCTATTGCAAAATTAATTACAATCTTCGTATTAGATTCTAATTTCTGTCTAGACAATGTCGAATATTCCATTCGTGTAACAAAAATCCGTGTTTTTTAATGGTATAAGGCAATCTATTTTCATTTAGTATTTCAGTCGACGTCCTCTAATAACGTTATTTATTTCCGTATCTAACATGTGCTTTTTTTCCTGGTGCAAAGTAAACACACGTAGTCAGAACTAACATGTTTTCCCATTCTATGCAAACACTTGTGTCGCTGACTGAGCAGAACGCATACGAACAGCGACTTTATTGACATTTTTCCTCGCTGCTGAAGCAGTCGCATTGTGCAAATTACTGCAGCGTTCGTAACAGTCGAAATGACAGCACTGGCTGACTGTGCATTGCATCTTTTCATACTGCTTTTATAAATTACCTAGGCTCCGCTGTACAGACTCCAGGAAAGTTTCTCCGGTCCGTTCATCAATACTGGAAGCGATTCGAAAAAGTTCTCTCTGTTGAATGATATTGTCTTCCAGTCTCTCATAAAAACACTCTTTCGAAACTTGCTGTAATCTATTCTTACTTGTTTTCAACATAATCACTTCATTTTTTACTACGTCGATACTTTTTACATTTATCTTATTTCCAGTTTTGTTTTAAAAGATGAATTTAATTTAATTATTTTTTTATGCATGAGTTTTTCTTTTACTGACACAACTATTTACCCGATTATTTCATCACAACAAACAATCCTCTAACATAATACTAAAGAGACACTGATAAAAGAATAAACACAAGAGAATTTCAACCATAAATAAAATAAAGAATATTGAAGTAAAAAAAAATACAAAATATTCTTACTCTATAAATTTTACATATAATAGAACACACAGATTTCAAATCAAAAAAAAATCCTAGTCAAAAATAAGTAATTATCGATTATTTTTGGTGTTTGATAAATCATATTTCAATAGCGATCTGAAAGCGATTGAAATTTAGATAAAGACGAATCAGAATTCAATAAACAAGAATTGATTTGTGAAAGCGAATTAGTCACAGTGCCAGAACTGTATTGTCACACATTCAGGTATTGCAATTTTCATTCCTTGTTGAAAAAAAAATTTATATTTAAAAAAAAAAAACAGGAGGCTCTACCTCCCACTCCCTCTCCTCTAACAAGTAACAAAAATTAACAAATTTACGCACAAACAATCCCAGTAAAATGTAAGTCGTAACATTTTTACTGGAAAAGTTTATAAAAATGAACAACAAAATACAATGTTAAAATATGTAACAATTTTTCCACACTAACCGCCATCAACCACTGCGACCGCCATCAACCAATCAGAATACGAATAACATTTCAAAAAAATGTACACGGAACAGACTTTTAATTGTAGAGAGAAAAGAAACAATTAAAATCGAATTGCGTTCAAGTGGACCGACTTTTAACACATTATAGACAGTTTCAAACTGTACAATTGTTTCAAGATATTTATATCATTGAAACTTGAAATTGTTTAAGAATTCAAAAAATAAAGATAAGTATATAAAAAAATTTACTGTACAAAAATATTTTAATAATATACAAATGAATGCCACAGCATACATGTACAGGGACGTGTTCGAGAAAAATAAAAACAAACAAATTCTATAAACCTAAGTTCGAAGTCAGTAAATTTTATGAAAAGCATATCGTGCTAACCACTCAACTAAGATAGCTAAACGGTTTGTGTTCGAACACTCGATGTAGTTTGATCAGTGGAATAAATTCTTTAAAAAACATATATATTCGAATTTTCAAATAAATCACACGAGACACATTTCATTCCGCATAGAATGACAGTTCAAGATTTAAAAAATCGTCCGGTTCACCACAAATGTTCAGGGAACGGACAAATAAAATAATACATCATTCGATAAATATTCACAGGAGGAACACATTTAAATCGAAGATAAGAGCTGTTCGTTTACATTATTAAAATGTTTCCGACGTTGTATTATCCTTGCACAATTTCGTTTGCGTACACCTACGTTTACACATCGACTTCTTTTTCGAATACGAATCATTGTCAATTCAGTAAACGAGAACAGGGGGATTATCAGTGCGTTACGAACAACGTAAACGGCCAGTGTGGCGTGACAAAACGCCAGTGTCTGCCACCGCGTGTCTTGTCAACTTGTCTGCCGCTATTACGTCCACTGTCTAACAGACGTAACCACATCAAATGTTTTAATGATCAAATAGTTATATTCTTATTATTTCATTTGAATACGTGAATGTCATAGACGGTCACATTCGCTGAACATATTCGGAACGGACGCGTGCATACATTAGCTCGGAACGAAGTGTTGTGCACATCGAGAACGGTTATTATTTTTTTAAATAAGTGTACACCAGATCTATTTCATTTAAGGTCTACGAGGTTAATGTATGCAATCAGCCATAAAATAAAACAAATTACAGCGAACAGACATAAACAATAAATGAATTATTTACGACTTTCTCCATTCTATTAATTTCATAGGGAAATAAATATGCACTTAGAGATATTTTTTTTTAGAAATACTGATTAACTTTATTTCTATGTAATAAATGTTATTCCATGAGATAAAAACTCAAAGCCTGAAACAGATGAAGTAGACATCAGATAATAGATGCGGGGTTTTTAAACAGGACGAGACAAATAGAATCAGTAACGAATTCACGTAGAAGACTCGACAGTTAACAGTTTCAATACTGATTTTAAATATTCAGATAATAGAAATGAAAACAAAACGCAACTAAATTAATAAGTCCGTTAATAAAATTAAAATTATAGATTAAATCAGATCCTTGATAAAACATGCACGAATTATCGAAGAAACTAGTAACTCCATCATTCACGATGTAATAAATCTTAAATTATAAAAACAGGATGAATATATATTTGGACTTCAAATGAAATATCACCTAAGTAACAAATATGTGTCTTCAAAACAAAGAATTCGTCTTTTTTGCATCGAAATCAAACTAGGAGTGAGAAATGGATAATTTATACGATGTTTAAAATGAAAAATCAATGCTTTTATACATATTAAACACCTAGAATCATTCATGTTTAGTAAATGCAATGCTAAATGAAACAATCACTGCAGACGTGTATTATCAATAATTAAAAAATGTAAACCAGAACTTGAAGAAACACAAACGTTTAATCAAAGAAATGAGATAATTTTTCACTATAACGACCTCACATAATAAGAATCACCGATGAAAAATGCAAGAATTGAATGTGGATATTTTACTCCATCCTCTATATTCTCCAGGTATCGCCACTATGGATTACCATCTATTCAGATTTTTAGAACATCTCCCCTGGGAGAAAAGTTTCATGCGATTGAAGTAAAAAATCACTTTATTGCCTTTTTTGACCTGAACCAGACATTTTTCTATATAAAAAAGGTTGGGAAAATGCGGGACAGATAAGAAAATAGTATTAGTAATAAGGGAAATCATATTTCAGAACACGATGTTAATTATTTTTTTTAAAAAATGTTTATTATTAACAAAAATTTTTCGAGACCACATGTTCGTCTCTTCTCTGGCTGTCGTCAGATATCGGTCGTCTTCGGGTAAATTTTGAATTGCTTCTAAATCTGTTTGAAGATAACAACGAATCATAGAAGAGATGAATCTAAACGTGACTTCAAAGATTCAAACAGAATAATTATAAATAAAGAGTATACAAGAAGGTTAAATAAGAGACCATTAAAAATAAAAATATAATAACTAACATATTTCTTCATTCTATCTTTATTCATCACAGAGTACAAATAACACAATCTATGTAGTTAACTGTAATAAAAACGTACAGTGATGTACATTCGCAAAGACATGATAATTTACAAGACACAATATCGTTCTCCGAGAAACCAGAAGCACATTTTCGATAAATCTGCCGAAAACTAACAAATCTATTCAACGAATTGTGTTACAGCACATATTTATTACGAACGTACGCCATAAACACAAATCATGTTACATTGATGCAAAGAATAAAACACTTCAATTACATATAAATACAATGAAACGAAATCGAGATTTGTGGCGTAATTGATTTCGACGGTCGCTTTCTAGTCTGAAGATCGTAAGTTTTTATTCAATGAGAGATATTTAGATTTGTACGACCGTTTAGGCATTTTCTAAGTACGATTTCTTTAATTGAAAGAATGCAGAATTGAGTTAGTGTTTTCTATTGTTCCAACCATAAAGTCAATAACCAGATTTAATAATTAGAGTTTTCAGTAATGGAAATAATATGTGTAGATTCGGTTGAGTTTTACAAAAAAATGTTTGATACCAAACCCTTCGGTAAGTTAATGCAATCATTTTCTTCAACACAAGTTATTTATGCTTTTTAACTATTCCTCTGTTTTTTTTATATAATAAAACATAACTTTCTATACATTTCCAATAAATGGAAAGACGAAACAGAAAATGTGTACATAAAGATAAAAAATTAACAATTAAAACGAAACATTTTTCTGTTTTCCATTTTTTCTTAACTTTTCTCATATATCTATCCATACATACACAGAGTATAAAAAACGTTTTTGTTGAGTTATGGATTAGTTTAACGATTAAAACAACTATTTGTTTACATACAAAATTACTGGGTATAGTAATAAGCCTACAAAAAGAAAAAATCAAATTAAATCTATGACAAAGTACTAAATATTGTACATCAAATTATTGAATGAACAAATTACTGTGACTCCGTTTATATTTAAAAAAAAAGGACAGTGGCAAACATTTACTTAACTAAATCAATTTTGATTTCTAAACATTAGCTGTTCCAAAATTCAATTAATACATTGAACAGGCCAAGAATTTTGAATAACTCATGTTATTATGATAATACATTATCTATTCTCTAAACATTTTAATACTAAACTTGTTAAATATATTTTATTCATATGCGGATCATCGGTTGAGAAGCACTGATATAAATAACGAATATTAAAAGATTGATTTGAAGAATTTTCAAGAAAAGCAATATAATTTCATATAAATTTATATTCTGGAAATAGCCATTCATCAGATTCCAAGAAATACAAGAATTTCAAAACAAATTCTAAGTTCATTATGAATAATACAACCAATTACTAACAAGTGATTTTTTTTCTTTCTACACAATGCTGAAAATCATAATGTTTAGTTTCGTATAGTTTATATTTATTTATTTTCAACAATTTACGTTGCGTTGTTTTCGATAATTTATTTTCAACAATGCTTTGTTTTCGAAATACCTGCAATTCAATAAGAGTTTAAACGACACACAGTTTACAACATTGATGTTTATTATTTGTACATATTATTCCATATTCAGACAATGAATTTTATCGGAAAAACCCTATAAAGCTAATAACCCTTTATTACCGAGTATCTGAAAAAATCTAAAAATACTTTTAACATGAACAATCATAACATTTCATAGATGTTTTTTTTATTGAAATACATTTATATAAAACAATCTATAATTGAACATAACGACTTTTTAATTCTTTTTGGTTGTTTGTGTGCAATATCAAGATCAAAGCTCATTAAACGATTCTTTTACTACGAGATAATCGTTTCCTTAATGAAAGATGACATATGCCACAAGGCTAGTTTCGAACGATGATACATTACTCAGTGGTTCAGAATGTTACTAGTTTCTAACTATTAAGATTCAGTGATTTTTTTTTTATCGATTAACAAGATATCAGAATCAGTAAAGATCCCAACTTGCTCGAATCATTTGTACGTTTAGTATTCATTATAACAAACAATAAATATATAAATCAAATGATAAGATCGCATATTTCTTCCATTTTAACAAAATATACTAAGATTGTGGATATGGATATAACTTTAATTTATTTCTATAATTCTCAAAAGGAGAAACGTGTTTAATACAATCTAAACTAATGACTTAAAAATATTTATTTACTCAGTATGTCTATATAATCTAACATTTATTTCCTTGTACATGTCAAAATATTTCTTTTTTATTTTATACAAGGAAAAAATCAAACGATTAAGAACACATCAACATCTATCCAATGGTAACTTGTCAGAACCTGTCGACACGAAAGCAAAATGGTAGGATGAAATTACAAGCGTGTTAGTGCAGTTTTTGGTTAAAAGTCGACATAATTAATTTACTGCGTCTTATTTTCACAACAGCGATTCGTAATTGGAAAATTGTTGAAAAGAACTGAGATAAACATATTTCGTTCAATACAACGCTGTAGTCTATAAAAACAGTATTGTATTACGAATAGTCACGTTATATTTGCATACAAGAATAAATACACTCTATATGAAAAGCGAATTAAATCAAAAGATCCGTATTACGTGCAAATCCTTGTTTGGTCCTATACTAGATTTCGCACTCTAATTATATATGTGCGGTTGAAAAAATAGAATTTAACCTTTACTGAATTAATTAAAATGGAACAATATAAGTGTTATTATGAAAATGAATAACATTTGAAAACGAGAGGGAAAATAAAATACATTTTCCTAAGAAAAATGTAAATTTTTGAAGTTTTTTTTCATATTGGACATAAAATCCCATGAGGTGAATAATGTATCATTGATTATTTAATATCAGTTTCTGTTTATGGGCCTTGAAAGTCCCAACAGTACAGAAAGGGTTAAAGCATAGGACACAAAACTTTACTGTTGTTTTTTCCAAAAGCCTGCTTTCCGCTTTTGTATTCAATCGATGCTCAAAAGTCTATATAAAGTAAATTGAAATTTTAATATATAAACATGGTAGTTCTAAAAAATAAGCTGATATTATAATCTTGGACATTTGTGGTAACTCTTTGGGGATACCTATGACTCAAGTTACAGTAACAGCAACAACTTGAGGTCGATGAATACAACAAGGTCATAGACATTAACAGAGATAGCACCTGTATTATAAATACTAGTCATTATTAGTCATCAACATCACCATGGCAATGAAAGTTTCGCTAGTTAATTCCAATTTGCATATAATTAAACATTGCACCTTATATAAATGTAATCGTGTTAACACAAAACATTACATAATGGATTTGATAAGGAGAAAGGAGAAAAATGTTTATTTTCAAGAAAGCACCGTTTTTTGAATCAAGTTTCGAGCTTAGATGGCTATGGTTTGTTTTCTCTGACCGATTCTCGAATATTTTAGAATGATTCGCACTGATTTCGATTCATTTTTCGGACTGGCATTACAGAATACGACAATTCAATTCATAAGTCAAATTTAAATAAACTTGTGATTAGCATATAAATTTGTGATCGATTTGTTTTTGTGTACAGTCATGTCATGGCATGGTATTGTAAATTCAAACCATGTCCGCTCATGTTTTGCACATAAAATCACATAAAATGGCGTAACTGACGGACGTTACTGTTTGTTTTGCCACCAAAGCACAATTGTACAATGATATGGATACATTAATCGAATTAGATAAAGGGCTGGGTAACAATTACTTTGTACTGGTTTTCTGAACATGAAATACACTTACCACTGTCGATGTACGGGATAAGTAGCAGAAATAAAAATATGAGATATCCACGACACTCACTTAACATTGTTTCACACTTTAAATATCCACATCACACAAAAATCACACCGAAATACCCGTATTTACGACATTTCTTAAATAAATTTACAGCTGACTTCATATACCATACATGTTGAACATGACAAACCTTTTGTCTATACAAAGATGCATACGCATGCGTCTGTACGTTTTGTTGGCCCTTCACTACTCACCAAAACAATAACCTCTTCGATTTAATTCGAGAGAGGATTCTCAGTCAACATTCGATGGTCCAATTTGCCCTTTATTCCTTTGATCTGTGATTATGTTAATCGAATCAAACACACGTCACAACAATCCTCTACACACACACCCAACACGAAGAACATATCAAACTAAACTGTTGTTAGAATTTACAGACACTAATATGCAAGTACATGCGCGCTATCTGTTAGCGAATAATACAAGAGACAATCACAGTACAATCAACAATGCACCAGTAATACATACATTTTCTATTTAAAAAAGATGTTTTGCTTAAAACCCTGACTTCCTTTTTATTTTAAAATCAACTGTCTATTTATCAAATCAAAAAAAAAACATTTGAATATAACATCTAATAAATAAAAAATACAAATACATACGGCTCAATGAAAAATATACCAATTTCAAAAGCAACATTAATTGTTCTTTTCTTGTATATGAAACGAAAATAAATCTATAAAAAAACAAAGATAAATATTACAGAATTACTATGATAAAAGGTGTATATAGATAAACATGTTGTTGTTAATTTTTTTATTGAACACTTATGTTCCACATTATAGCACATTAATTAAAAATATATATATATATAAAGTTAAATTAAGCATATTACAAAACTGTAATGAATAAATTATAATCGAATTTTGATAAATTAGATCTGTTAATCATACTTTATATAATACCTTTTATAAATCTTTATATGAAACCAGCATAAAAGATAATATCTTGATTAATCTGAAGAATACTATTGAAAAGTTTACTCTTCATAGTAAAATATTAACATTGTTTCCTGAATAAGCAATTAACTAAAAAAAATCAAATATTTTAAGCATTTTAAATTGGTATAATAAAAATTAATATTTTTGAAAAGATGTTACTATTAAAAAATGTATGTTTTAATTGACTCCACTTTGAGCATAACTTAAGATTGGGTGGCATCATGTTCTTTTCCAAAATGGAATTAAATAACTCACTGTACTGGAAATAAGCTTATTAAAATCACATTTTTTAAAAAATATTATCATATATATATATATATATATATATATATATATATATATATATATATATATATAAATTTAACTGAATCAATTTCTTTTGGGTTTTGCCACAGGAGGTTTCACACCCATCATATCACAAAGCTGATTACGAATTGGACGTAAATTTTCAACAGATTGTTCCCAATCTGTATCACTTATTAATGTCATCGCTTCATCAACAGTCTCTGGTGACATTGTACTACTATCACCGTATAGCAATAACGCTTCATACAATCGATTTGAAGTGGATTTACGTACGTATCTCTGTGGATGACAGAGCAGCATGCTGAGTCGTACTAAGGACTTATTTGATATATCGTTAGGCACCTAAGTGAAGAGTAATATTTCCATAACAAATTACAACACTCGTCTAGATATAAAAGTAAAAAATTACCTGAATAAGCTGACACAATACATTAATACTATCAATTAATTTATATGTATCTTTACAATCTGTGATTTCAGTCTTTAATAAATTAAATATTTGCCTTGGAAATTGTGACTGCGGATCATCCACAATACTTCTAATACAACCTGAATTAAAAAGACGGTCGAGGAAAGGAAACATGGGGCAAGTAACTCTGTCAACGTGCTGATATTTTGTAAAAATATTTACAATCACATCACACAACCGTGTAAGCTCAGAAGTTTTCTTGTCATCGTCAATTGACTTTAGGAATGTGAAAAAAGATGCACTTGAATGTTTGACCTAAATAGATATACATATATTTAGTCTAAGTTTAATATTCAATTAATACAAATATACTTACAAGACCTTCTGTGAGTCCACCAACACTTACTACTAAGCCGAGCATAATACTATAACTGTAATTTGGTAAAGCTAAAAGTTGCACAAAACGAGGGAATGTGTCTGCTTCAGAGTTCCAATTGATGGAATCACAAATATCTGATGAAAATATCTCTAGAAGAACATTGTGGTCAGGAATATGTGGAACGGGTGGATTACTGAAATAAATTGCACATTTTTGAATAAAATAAAAAGAAACTCAAACATTATAAACGCCAACCTATGTATAATATTAGAAAACACTTTTCCAGCTAACGCTCTCGTTCGATCTATCTTCTCAACTGCCTGCTGTGCAATACCTTGCATAATTCTTAAAACTAGTTGTGGTGTTAAATCTTCTGATCCATGTTTTGCTGAAACTAACGTGATGACTTGGAGGCCATTCATGGAAGCTTCACGAACCCAAGCTCCTATATCTCCACGACTATCAAGTGTATACTCTATCAGACTATGTAGAAGACATTCATATATATCGTCTATATATGGCGAAAATAAATCTAAAATAACATTTACCCTTTATTTAAGTAACTACTTATTAATACTTATAATCAATAATGTAATTTTCTATCTTATTAGACATATAAAAAAAAGAAATGTTTCTTACCTACACCGACAGTGCGGCACACAGCAGTAATAGCTTTCAAAGCATCACGTCTACTTTGAGCCCACTTTGCTGTTGTTTCTTGAATTTTCGTGCAATGAATAAGTGCAGGTACAACTAATTCAAGATGATCTTTCAGCATAAAATACGGAAGTGAGCCTAAAAATGAATTACATATATTTTTCAAATCTTGAACAACTTTTAAAAATATAACAGTATTGCTATCAAAAATACCTAAGGCAAGGGCATAACCCATTCGTACCACTTCAGTATCAGCTTTTAATTTCTCTGTATATCTGTCCAGTATAGTTTTAATTGTAGGCTGTGTATCTAATTCAATATCAGTTTGAAAATACTCAGTAAATAGTACAGGTAATGCAACTACAGCTCCTGATCTTATAATAGGAACCTCGTGTTGTAAGCATTCATCAAGTAAATTTAGCCAATCATCTATAAAATGAATAACACTTTAGAACAAATAAAATATTATAAAATAAATAAGATTATTGCCTATTATAACTTTGTTGTGGAATGGCATATGTGCCAATGAACATTTTTCTATAAAGTGTGCACAAGCTTGTTTCATAAGTTCACCACCAAGTCCTCGAAAATATTGCCTTTCTCTGAAACGTAGCACTAGATACTCTGCTTTCTTCAATATTTCAGCATTTATTAATTTGTCAATTGATTCTGATTCATTGCACTTTGATAAAGCATGTAAAATTTCACCAATAGCTAAGACTGCCCCATGTCGAGCGTTGAGATCAATAGAATGTGTTTTTTCAAATAATTTGTCTATTACAACATCAGCCATGTATGATGGAGCCTAAAGAATATTGAATGTAATATTTTATACATTGTATAATATACCACTACATACTTTTTCTGTCAAATTATGTAATGCTTTAGCTGTTAGTTCCCTAATTGCAGTGTCCCAATGATCAATTTTTTTATCTAACAAATGATCAATAAGTGATTGTGTATATTCTTCAAATTGTGCAATATAAACACTAATTTGTAAATATGCATTAGTACGGACACCAACAGCAAAGAAATCAGCAGTTGTCAAAATATCTATTCCATGAGGAAATGTCCCTTGACGACCGACATTTTCTTGAAAAGCAGCACTAGCTGCACGACGACAATTTATCTTTAAAAAAACAAACAATTGAAACATTAATACACAAACATTTGTTACTTATAACAGGCATTTACCTCTCGATCAAACACCGATACAACAAGTAATGCACAAGCTAAGCGAGGTACAAATGGAGCCAGTACTTGTGTATCATAAGCTCTACCAAATGCCCAACAAACATAACAAGCCGCATCTCGAATATGAGCGCCGACAGAAGCATAACCTTTAGCTTCATCATATACAAGAGCTTGCAGTACTACCGGCACTACTTCTGGAAGACGTGTCGGTAACAAAAGCCCACGTCGACCTTAAACAAATAATAGAATCATATAACTGAAATCTTTGACATTTAATTCTTCTTTATATTTCTCATATAAAATATTTTATATGTAAATAAATATTACCAAGTTCTGCAAGTGCTAAACAGCCTCCATGCCAAGCTCCATCTCCTTCCCTTGGATTAAATAATTCCAAAATATAGCCAACTACTTCATCTGCTAATTCTTGTGGTAAACGGCCTGTTACCCGCCCAAGTCCCTTGGCTGCTGACCATCTAAAAAAAATATACTATTGTGTAAATCCCTAAAAATTAAATTATGATACTACCTATAATTTAAAAGTAAAAGAATTACCTAATCACACTGTCAGAATTACGTAAACCATTAATTAATTCATCAATCACTTCTTCAACATCATCTGGAACTTCAACATTAGAATCTTCATCTGAAGTGGATTCTTTAATTTCAGATTCTGCTTTCGGTAATAAGTTACTTTCAGAAGTATCACCAGCACAAAGATTTTCAGCTAAGGATCGATTGCCACGTTTATAACGCCATGTAGCTACCCGTGGCTTAAGAAATACTAAACCTATTGATAAAAATTTCAGTACAAAATCATGTAAAATAATTAGAATATAAACTACTGAAAAATTCATACCAATCCTTTGTATAATTTTAAAACCATATTTCAAAATATATCTATCATTACTTTCTTTATAATTAGTTCCAACAACCCATTTTAAGAGCTTTGAAGCATAAGGCATTAAATCATCTCGTTTCCCGTGTTTCAAAATGTTAGCTATTGAAGATAAAGCACCATATCGTGCAAACACTGTTCGTGTTTCACTGTTACTTATATTACAGGCCCAATCTAAGTATTCAGGAAGCAGCAGTTCTTTTACATCTGACCTGTAAATTGTTTTTTAAAGTAAATAATAAACTTTTAATATCCTCAAATCTAATAGTAACCTTGTTAAAAATTTTGAAATTAAATAAGCAGCAGCATCTCTAGACTTATCATTAACAATCGTGTATGTTTTACAAACATCTAAGACACGATTTATTACGGACTTTTTTGTTTCTTCATTATTACTATCGAAACTATCGAGACGAGACATGTGAAACGGTATCATTATTATAATGGACATCCAAATGAGCAGGATATAGCGTGTTTGCCATGTTTCAGTGTTGTCAGGGAACTGACTTTCGAGTAGTTGTAGTACTGGTTCAAAATCAGATACCTAGAAATGAAATGCACGTTTCAAAAGATGCAATTTTAAAAGAATGGAATCAATTACCTCATGAGGTAAATGCCTAACAACAACTTTATGGCCTCTGACTTTAACGAATATATACATATATTTAAAAATCTCATGTTTTAATTCCATAGGTTTACTTGTATCGCGTATATTATCTATGAATGCTGTCAGTATTTTCTCTAAATGAGGATCTAATAAATGCGGCTGTTCATTATACTGATCTAATATATACATGAATCGTTCGTTTGCTTTTTCAACTAGGGATGATTGTGTATATATGTTTTCGAGGTTATGTATCATGTTAATCACTTCATCAGATTCTGAAAACATATCCAGTGCACAACCCAATCCCACATTCTCGAAATTGTCATCATTCTGAACGTCCATCTCAATTAATATTTAGTAACAGTACACAGAAATCGATTGAGGTAAAATCGTACCTCACTCAAATGTCAAACACTGTTTTAAAGTAGCGTTCATACCAATCGAAGGAAAAATCAGCCATTACAATTCATTCGTCAGTGGTACTTAACATTTTTTAGGAAATGAATCTAGTACAATCTTATGAATTCTTATTTAAGAAAAAATCATTCGAATAACACTCTAGATAATCCTTATTCTATATATGTTTTAACATTACACTTCTTGAAATGTAATTATCACAGCACAAGAATACAGGCATGTGAATAAAAATAATTATACAAAATAACTAGATCACTCCTACGTTTATTTGAAATCTAATTAATTATAAAACTGATTTTTCTATATTTTTAATCACACTATAGGAAATAGAGTAAATGATTCTTTAAAATCATGGAGTTAATTAAAAACAATTTGTTTTTTTTGCTGGATCCTTAATTTTTAAGTACTGCAATGATATTAAATATGAAATATGTTTAATTAAAAACCGATGATATATAGATTAATTGAGATAGATTAATAAAATAGTATCATAATTTACTAAAAGAATTCTTATAAGATTCTATCAAATGTCTAATGGCTAATAATTTTTTTCCATGCGAATCATATAGACTATCTATGTATTCATTTATTCTACGATCGATTCTAACTTTCATCTTCTTTAAATAAATCTTGAACTTTTACAAATTAATTTTCCACTCACCCTGATTAAAAATATTTAATACATGATTATTGGTCCTTGATTGGTATTTTTATTGCTGTTTATGTTTATTTCGATGGAAATTCTTTCATCCGTAAAGCGTTAAAGTACATTGGGCTCTTAATTAAGATGAAGATATATTTGAAAATGACAAAATTCCAAGCTGATCCTAGAAGAAAAAAAATTCAAAATCAATTCTGTTTCTTATCAAATAGTGCTTCTTATCATTATTAATCAGATTTTATTATTGCTAGTGCACATTTCGTTGACGACACCATCATCCTTAGGACCCCAAGGAAAAGACTCTTTGTGCCATAAATAGTTGATAAGATCACTGAACAGTCTCATTTTCTAATCAGTAAATTACAGAAATTTATAGAAAAGCAATGTTTGTACCTTGGCGCTCTAAGAATGATAGTATCGCCAAAAGCAATAACCAAAAATCATCAATGATGATTTATTGAACATTTTTAATGAAAATATTTTTTTTGCGATTCGTGTGGTGAAAAAGGGTCACTTTTCGAAGTCGAAGTCGAATTTGACTCAACTAGTTTATATAAGTCAATGAATACATTAAATCCTGATAAAAAATCCTGAACGGAAACCTTGTATATTTATTAGTATAATGGTCTATAGTATAATTGAAAACAATTCGATGTATTCTCGTTTTAAAATATTCCCAAAAACCGAGACAGATTCATTTAATTTTAATTTACATTAATCTGGTATTTTCATTCTTTCAGCAATTAATGCAGAAAATGTGTTTTATGAAACCATTTTCTGTGTAATTTAAACAAAACGATCATTAAACGATGATGGAATAACTAACGATTCTTTTCCAGAAAAAAATATCTACTTACAATAATGTTAATGTTTTAAATATCTTATAAATATTCCTTTTATTGATTAATTATTCTTATTGAATTGAATAACTTTTTAATACAGTCGAGAGTTGACATTTGTTTATAAATATCAGTAGGAATATATATATATATATATATATATATATACGCATAATTGTTATTTACAATATTCCTAGAAAATGTCCATCAGATATGCCACAAGAGAAAAAATGTAAATGAAAGTTGTACAGCAAGAAATTCGAAAAAAATATTTATGATGTAATTATTGATTATTACACATCATACTAATAAATATTTATTCGAATAAATCAACAGAAACGCAAAAAATACAAAAACATTATGTTCTATTTATTATATTGTTATTTTTAGCCAGTTTCAATTTTCATTAGTCGCAAATTCGTGAAAAAACACATGTTGATATTTTTTACCGTCTAAGGTAGGGCCGCGCTGTACATACGATTATTTTCAATTTAATTATTTTCATGTTCGTTCATTTTTACACGCATTCGAATAAAAATATATATACAATGATATTTAATGAAGGAATAAAATGCATGGTAATTGAATTAAATGACTCGTAATACTTTTGTGTACTGCTAATTATAAATGATCGATGTAGAATATTTACAGTACAGTTTTGTCGTGTTATTTATATAAACTTTCATATAAATTGCGAACAGAAACAATAAATTACACCTTATTGTATTGATTTATGCGTTGAGTACATCTATTAAATTAATAAAAGACGTAAAGATAATAATCTCAAATATCTACTGATCTTTATTATGTAAAAAATCTTTTTTTTGCAGGGGCAATGACAAATTGAAATAAACAGGAAATTTTTATTTTAATATATAACCTTGCTTAGAAGTATTTACATTTTAATTTATTCAAATGCTGTGTAACTGCAAACAAACGATCTTACTTGAAATTATTATTGCCAATTGTACATTTTGATGATTTAAATGTTAAGGATAAAAAGTTCAAGTTGACGGTGATATTAGAATGTTGAACTCGATGGCGTTAAAAATTGCGGGCGTGTTTAGTGTATTCTTATACATTAAGTTCAGTAACCTTATAAATAAAATAATTACAATTTGTTTGATTTTTTTTTATCGTAGATACATTTCAGTCATTCTATGAGGATATAATTTGTTGTATTTTAAAATAATTGACACAGTAAAAATAAAATTTCACAAATGAATTATTTTCTCACAAACCACAACAAAGTCCAATTTCTGCAACTCTTTTCACAATATAAACCTAATTATGACTCCTTTATGCTTTTTAGTTAAGTAGAAACATATTAAAATGGCTTGCATCCATTTCAAATTTTTATCAAATTATATACTACAATAAGAAACGAATCAGTTATATAGACGTGCTAGGAAATTATCAATAATGATTTATTGAACATTTTTGATCAGAAAAAGTGTATGGAGCCGAAAAAAGAAGTAATTTGTGAAAGGGAATTTAGTCAGTGTCAGAACTATATTACAACAAATCGTTTTAAACCTTACAATAATTATTCAGCACAACTATTCCTACTACAACAATATTTTAAATGTACCAACTATATAGAATATTAGTTCGAATCAGGTAAATTAAATCCACTGGTCCAATTTACTGCCCGCTCGTGATGTTATTGTAAATGGTATACGTTGCTAATTACACTGTCCATATAGAATATATTGAAACTAATGCGAAAACGTTCTATTCTCTGGATACCGGGAGCCATTTTAAACAGCATTAAGGAGAATCGATTCCCTTGTTTAGCAGTCCGTCGATTTCAGTGGGTTCGAATGGGATCAGTTCGTTATCGATTTTAAATATCTACAGTTAGTTTTATTGTTATTTATAACGCTTCGTTGTATTGGTTCTGTATTCGAATTATTTCTATTGTGAAATGTTTTTTTTATTTGTGGCGATTTAAAAATATATTTTATGCACGAGAAATAAATCCTTTATATGAAGTATTTATTAGAATATTAACATTGATAAATTAGTTGAGATTTTTTTAGTAGTGAATTAAGTTTGAACTAAAACTGTACTAATTCGGTGCCTTTTTTACAGAAAATAAATGCTTATGGAAAAATGAAATACCAATTTCAACTCTCAAATTATCTCCCATTATTTTGTATAACTTTGCTTCATATGTAGGTTAACTAACGAATCTCATCAAAAAAGATGACGGTTTTAAATCAATGAAGTCATAATGCATTTCTGGACCTCTTTCACGGTTTTAGCATTTTTTGTTTGTTTTATGCATCACAATACCTTCCTCCAAAGCTAAGCAAATTTTCCCGCAGCTTTGACAGCATTTTTTTTAACTAGAATGCAAATTTGTGCAATGTCTTATATGCTACTTTGCGGAGGCCATCGTGTTTACTACTGTTTTGTGTGATTATGCCTTGGATGAGATATATAGTGTTTTTAAATGTTAAGATTGGTGCTTCAAAATCCGAAAACAATGAGAAAATATTTGAATTAAAAAAAGAGTAACGATTGATTCAATGTTAAGACATTAAATTAATTTTTACACCTAATATGTTATAAAGAAATAATTGACGAATAAAAAATCGAATTACTGTTTCACAAATGTTTTTTTCTCATCACAAACTAGAAAAAAAATGTGTGACCAAAAATGTCCAATAAATCAATTATTGATCATTGTTGACTGTTGCTAATGAGTATAGAAATCAACGTACAGATTTTTCTGTATCTTGGTGCTCTGAATGTGATGGCATCGCTACCGAAATGCATGTAAACATTGAACATATTTGAATATAAATTGTTTTGCGATGTGAAAAAAGATTTCACTTGTGAAAGTGAATTTAATTACACTATTAGAATTGTGTTGTTCTAAATTACTGCTTTTATGTAAATGCATACTGCATTTTAACAGGAAAATAACTACAATTTAAAATAAGCAACTGTCAGTATGATTTTTTTTATCACAGTTCTTTTTATCTTTGGCAATTATTTCATATCTTATTGATTGACGAACACGTGGACCGAACATACGATTACAAAATGTTGAAGTTCATTATCAAGGATAACATATACAACACGTTAGTAAAAAAATATTTATATTTTTTTTATGCGTGCGTATATCTCGTACACGCCTCGAATATCATATTGAAAAAAAATCCGTGCAAAATATTCGACAACAACTTATTGTATTTGTTTACTACGTGTGTCAACATCGTTCGATTAATCAAACGAAGGAATCTGTAAATAAACGACAAGTGACATTAACGTCCGAAACGAATATGTTTGTGTATAAATAATTCTTCGATTAAGCGCCCGCGGACAGTATTTCCCGTCCGATAAAATGATGCTCTAAAACAAGAAAGTTGCATCAAATGATCGAATGACTCGGCATATTTTTTTTTATGAGAAAAACGCCTGCGAACATGTATAAAATATAATATGTAACCTTGTAAATGAATGATTATAACTGATTGTATTTCTACTGGCACACATAAGAATAATTATGCACGGCGGCAGTCGAGAGACATTTTATTTAATACACTGGCTGGAATTTTTTTCATCCGCTGTTGTTTTTAATGAAAACGTAAATAAACGCGATTCATCGTGATAAATCAGTCGCGAACAAATGAAATCGTGGTGAGACTTGCAAGGTCGTTGTACGGGACGATAATAATGCAAATACGTTACATAAATATTACATCTTACGTATCAGTCGCATGGTTATTTATTATACGGACAATAAAAACAAATATATACTTGACGATTGTTATCCGAGAGGCGACGAGATAATGTGATTTATCGCTGTGGTTGTCTTTTGTCTGTAACTGTTTTGTCATGAAAAAAATATAAATATGTAAATGAATCTCGTGCAGTATACAAAAAATTAAAATGTTATTTTTATTATTGTTTTATATATCGTTCTCGATTGTATTTGCTATTTAGAAAATATACGAATATTTTCAGTAATAACTCAACGTTCTAAGAACGCATCGCTTTGAAAAAATAAACATTGATAGTTAGTTTATTTTTTATTGAGAAAGATAAAACCTGAAACTTTAAATAAACGATGTCTCTAATCTGTTTTTAACTGGTGATTTATCAAAGCCCATTTTATTAATTTTTTAGTTAAAAGCTTAAAACTGAAATTAACTTCCATAAATTAATCATTTTTTCGTCACACAAACCACAATTCTTTTCCTGTATTTTGATACACTGAAGATGATGGCACCGTCATCGACATGAGCATAAACAACAATCGAAGAAGTTAGTAATGATTTAGTGAACATTTTTGACCAGAAACATTTTTTATGGTTTTTGTAGTGCAAAAAGAATTCATTTTGTAAAAGTGAATCTAGCCACAGTATCAGAACTGGGTTATAAATCCTTCCAAATGTGTTCATATAATCTTCTTTGGTCGATGACAAATCAAACATTTCCAATAAATTTTTTTCCAATTTTATAATACAAATTTTCCTCATTTTCTGAATTCTGGAGGAAATCAATTTATCACTTTTTTCTGATTCCCTCCTCGAATATTTATATTATATCCCTTTGGAATTTGAATTATTGCTATTTATGAAATTTCTAATAGTATTTTCGATTTCTATTGCCCTTTTCCTTCTTATATTGTTTATATATTTTAATTTGAACATTTCAACTGAGCATCGTCTGAAATTCATTTCAGCAGACAATAGTTTAAAATTTTCCTTTGCATGCAATTTCTATATTACAGATCCATAAGTGATAATACTTTGCATTTTTACAAGGGATGTTAGAAATTTTGGCACAGCAGCTTACAACTCTTAAATAGTTTGAAATATTGGAATGGGACATGAAAAGGAAAATTATTGAATATAAAATTTCAAATACTGTCTTCATTTTTCGATACAATCACCACAATTGCATTTTATAACTAGTAACAACTTTCTACATTTTCTCAGTGAAAAAAGTTGATGTTTGTTCCTTCTGTTAATCCTTTCCAGCAAATTTAACGTGACTATCAGAGTTAAAATGACTTCTTTTGAGATCATGGTTTGATATATGGAATAAATAGAAGTCAGATTGTGCCAGATCTGACCTGTAAAGAGACTGCACGAAGATACAAATCGTGCTTCACCGTGACAATGCAAAATCACGCTCTGAAGCGGAAAATATTTGATATTCAGTCATAATCTCTTTATATCTGGTATAATCTAATATAATCTGCCTTCGTTTTATTATCAGCACCAACATTTGATTTCTAAGAAATAAATTTTGACTTTTATGGGCATGTTAGGGCTATCGCGAAAGACTGTCAGAAAAACAAAACATTAGTGTTTTTCTGACGGAAGGTAGAAACTTGCAAAGCAGAAATGTATTGATTGTTTCACTGATTTTGTTGGAAATCCAAGACACCATTTGAAAAAGGTTATATTTTGACCTTTTTTTTTGTTTTATCCCAATATATCAAATCGTTCTAGTGTTTCGAGCTCTTGTGCAAAACTTTCAACAGTCCCTTGCACTTAGCATGTGATATGTTTGATATTTTTACTCGAGTAATTGCTTTACAGTTAACGATTTGGTTAAATAATAATAGTATTAGATTTGTTCACACTTGTACACATTTTAAAACTATCATCGTTCAGTAATAATAATAATAATAATAATAACAGAACAAAAAAACTAGTTTAAAAATATATACTGATAAATATGAGCCGACCCTGAAACCCGGCTAAAAACAAATCTAAAAAATGTTCAGTGAACACGTGCATCATCGATTCTGAACGAGTTTTTTTTCTCTCGAATGATAAATCGCATATAACTAAGTATGATAAACATTATCGCCTAATTATTCCACATACAAGCGACGCGGTGTGAATTGTTGTCTCCCGTACGTCGTGTGTGTGTCAGTATTTATAGTATATTTATGAATGTGTTGTGTACTGCTAGATAAAGACGTATAAAGTTCGATTCTATAAAAAGACATGTGGTTTAAATCAGAGTGTACATTCTACCTGCTACCACTTATGCGAACAGAAGAGACTGTTGTACGTTTATTGTATTCAATGTTTATATTGTTGTTTGTCGATGATAACGTACTGTCCGTTTATCAGAACCGATGACCGGTCATTGTTCATTGTAAAAATATGTGTTTGCACTTGTCTACAGATTTCAAATACGTTTATTAATAGTAGTGACAGTGAACGGATTTTCGAACTTCTCATTGACTAAATATTTACATTTTAAAGAAAGTGTAATAGTAATATTTATGTTGAAGAATAAAGACAAAAGCTTACACTCGTAGAAACAGATGTGTTATGTGATTGAAATTATATTTATTTACAATCGAATCTAAATAAGGAATCGTACGTATTTCGTATTGTAAGAGAATTTTCATATAGTTGAAACATGGCTGCTGAATGGGACTCCATGACCAATTGGTCATCGCCGCCGAAGAGCGTGTTTATGAAACTGATCGAAGAAGAACGAGACGACGATTACAATAATCTCACACAGAACGTTTTGTCGGTTTTCAAAGGCGCAGGGCATTTGTTCTACATTGTAAATCCTACAGATTCGACGTATCGGACACCCGAAGAAGTGCCAAAAATATTTCGACAGGTACGTTATTTCTAAAAATAAATTTCGGCGTGAATTTCAATTAAACATTTTTGTACAATTAAACCGAGATTAAAGAGACAAAATGCGGTTATAAATTTAATAGCATGTTTTCCTGTTTATTTATTTAATTTTTTTATAAACCTCTTCTCAATGAATATAAAAATCACAAACATTAGATAGCTTATTCGTCCTCTTGCTAACAAATTTAATTTAATTTTTGTTTAAAATAAATATTATTTTACATTTGTTTCTATGTTTAAAATATTCTTGTGTAAATTATTCAGAAAATAAGGGAATATAGAGGAAAAACTATTAGTAAATTATTGAAAATTGATTCTATATAATTATAAATCTATAATATTTATATTTTTTCATATACATATATATATATATATATATATACCCACAAATTTCCAGAATCGTAATACTCGTAATTGAGTGGCTATCAATTTATTGTGAGTTCGAACACGAGTTGATACTATTTGCCATCTTTCATTAAGAAAGCGATTGCCTCGAATACTTAACTAGTTTCGATTTTAACTAAATCCTAAAATAACACACACACACACACACATATATATATATATATATATATATATATATATATATATATATATATATATATATATATATATATATATATATATATATATATATATATATATATATATATATATATGATTTTAGGACAGAATAGTAATCAAACCTATGTTCCGGTAGTGGTAAATACATAAACTGAGATGTTAGTAGCCCATTAATTACGACCTTAATATGTTACCAATTCAGTAGTTATGATTAGTTTGAGTATGCAGCAATGATCTGATCAAATATTATTGTTTGAATACATAATATTCGTCTTGGAAGAGTTAATGTGTTACATATAAGATTAGCATGTGTGTAAATTGACTTTTTAATTTATTTTGTGATTTCTATGTTTCTATACTGACCTTTAAGGTATTATCAGTGATAGTCGAAAAGTTAAAGATAAATCATCACTCGTTACGCAGTGATATTTTTAACGTTATATATGAACAATTTATGGATTTTTTTTTAAATATATTTTAGATTATCTCTCAATCAATTTGCAATTCGTGTCAATATTTAGTTATTGTATTTATAGTTTATAAAGAAACAGTAAGATTATCGTTCATTCCTTCTGGTTAGTAATAAATAAAAGTTTTCGCGTTATTTTTTTAATCAAATTTTATATGTAAAATATTATTTATTGAATAGAGTTAATTGTTTTTATCAAATGTAACCATTTTAGACACGAAAAAAAATTTAATAGAGACTTTTATGCGGTTGGAAAAATGCACTTTTTCCAAAATCAACTTTTTGTTGTTAAACAAGAATTAGAGTTTAAACAATTATTTTTTTAGCATGACTTGTTTATTTTTGACGTAAACAAACGATCTGTGCTGAAAAAATCATTAAATTCAAATTTTAATTTTTTTCATAAAAAATAACCACGACCTATAGTATGTAATTTTGGACCAAAAATCATGAAATTTTAAAATCGATTTTTTTGATTTCAATTCATCATATTGTCATAGAAGAATGAAGAATGAATGAAAAAACTACAATTGTTCGTATAAAAAGTGTTCTTTTTTAACCAGAACATGATTTATTGAATATACGATTTTTGACCTACATTACAGTGCATTTGTTCTCAAATCTAAAATCCAATCATTTTGATTAAAATTATGGTTCTAATTACTCTCATTATGAAAAAGTATTTTTCTTGATCAAAATTAAAAAATCGTAGCAGAAAAATATAAACCAGTAATAGAAAAAGCATCTTCCCTACAAACAATAATAACTTTAATTGAAGTTTTTAATTCTTTTTTCGAATTTGCAACATTTCGCCATTCAATTTATACTTCTATGCGACCGGTTTTATAACTTATACCATGTTCAAATAAATTAATACTTGTTTGATGAAAATTCGAAGATAAGAATTTAATAAGAGATACAAAAACGCACACGGGCATGAAAACAGATATTTTTAACTTTTATTTTTCGTTAAATAATTTATTTCCAGTCGAAATTGCTATTTATAACTTTATTTAATCAAAAATAGAATTATTATCCTGAATCTTAGTAATAATAATCCTTTTTCACTTTTTTGTAGGTCAGTGTTATTTTTTTTATGGCCGTATATAATTTACAACAAAATATAATAACAAGATTATTCTTTTCAGAAATATATTTTAAATTTTTCATTAAGTGCAGGAAAATGTTTTCTTAAAATCTTGAACATTTATAAAAATAATATAGAGTTTTTATGCACACACACACATATAAATACTTACATGTATATATATATATATATATATATATATATATATATATGTTAACAAACACACATAGTGTTTGTTAACTTGTTTACGATTCGATGTACAAAAAAAATATGAATGGAATGCAAAATAAGTATTGCTGATTATTACATAAATTGAAAACTAATACGAGTTTGTACAACAAAATAAAGTATAAATTCACAAGAATGCACATATGAAATTCTGCAGAAAGCGATTACACGAAGCTTGTATACAGTAAAATTTTATGAACGCGAAAAAATGTAATATATAATTTAATCTCATGCATTTTTTCATGAACAATACTGTATCCATTGACTATGCAACCGATACATTTTCTTGCTGCACATGCATGCGGTTTTGTAATGTATCAACGTTTATAAAATAACACTTAAGTGCACTGACTATGTATCTTTTTTAAGGTCATTATTCTTCTCTATAATGATTACTCAATTACATTTCTTTCACGTAATATTCAATTAGTAAATGCAAATCTGTTTTACACGGAAGAAGCATTGATATTTATGTCAACAGTAGCAATAAATATTTATACAAAATCGTTAATTTTATTTTTTGATTTCTATACGAATATTTCTTATAATTTTTCATATATGCTATAAACATGTTCAGATTATTATTTTATATTCAGAACATTTCAGTATATTTCTGACATAAGTGAAAATATACAAAGCGTTTATGGCTGCTTTTGAATTGGACTTTTTGATGATTTAGTTTAATGAAGATTTTCTGAATGTAACTCGTTTGATAAAGAAAAAAGCTAATAATCATTACTTGGAGACTAGAATTAAATATCAGGAATCTTAAATCCAGGAACAAGTTAAAATACAATTGTGCTGATTAAAAAAATGTGATGATTCAATGCTGTGAAGATGATAGAATTTTTTTAAGTCTCTGCCTATCAAGACAATAAATAATTACAGGACATTTTTATAAAAAAAACAATTCCTCTTTTTATAGTATTAACTTATATGCGATTTTTTTTTTAAAAAAATACTGAATCAATAAAAATAAAATATTAAACTGACATAAAAAAAATATCAAAGTCAAGTGCCACTTGTTCATTTAGAAAATGTTATTTTCGGTGTCTGAACAGCCTGAAACACATCAATATATACCATTAGTTTACTCTGAGATAAAATAGAGATTCAGTATTGAATAAGTCGTACATTTCTTTCAAGTTTCCTGTTTTTGATTTTCAACATAAAGCTTTAATGGATACTCGATTCAATTTATAGCTGAATAGCTCTCTGATAAATAATAAATTAAACATCCACACATTTATAAGATTGATTGAGATGAGAAAGTGACAATTAGTCATGAATAGTTAATGAATAAAACTGCTTTATTCATACAGTTAATACATTATTAATATTGAAAATGTCTTTATCATTGATCTGTTATATATATATATGCATGTGTGTGTATGTATATAAATTATATTAGAATATAAATAGTACAAATAGTTCTAATAAAGAGTAATTACTAATCATTGACCTTAGCTGTTAAAAAATGTGTCGTATAATTTATGTAGCTGATTTACATGACGTTAATGAATTCAGATACACATAGTTGAAACCAGGAAAGGCTGGTTAATAAAGAAGCATTAATTTTAATATCACGCACGTCACTCCTATGTACATAACATAAAGAATACGTGAGTGTGTGTTATGACACAAGAGATAAATTTCGAACGATTTACAGTTTACAAGCCTCGTAAATTAACGATTATAGGTAGACGCATAGTCCTATCGCCGGTATTCTTTTGTTTCAGGCATGGCCTTATTTTCTATTGTTCATTCTCCTTGAGAACGTTATACTGTGGCTGGAGAGGAAGCCTACCCTACGGCTGAACGATACGATTACATCTTTGTCGCATGGACTGATCCACGAGCTAGGCAGGTGAGTCGTTTAATCAACTATTGTTGTGTGATTTGATTTAGTACGTTTTAAACTGTTTGTACTAGTATGAGCGTGTGTACGTTATATTTCGTTTTACATTTTATTTGTGTGAAGATGTTGGAGAGAGTCGATGATGATTGCGTTATGACATTGATATAGTTCAATAATTAGCGTATAATTTTTAGTGCTCGTTAGTATAACGATAAATATAGGCTACCGACGACCGGAAATTTTGTTGTTAATGCACGGTAATGGATTCATCGACTCTTGTTTCCCTCTAATTCGATCTTCCATGTTCGTTCCGATACATTAATACCCACAAACACATCGATGCTTATATATATATATATATATATATATATATATATATATATATATATAAACAAACAAGTATTTGTCTGAGTGCGTTTGAATGTTCAAATTGAAAAGTGTATATACAAGAATGTTGTTTTTGTGACCCATTATTCTATTTTATCTTGTTATGACATAGATTTAAAAAAAATGCTTTGAATTAAATCTTTTCTTGTTGTATGAAGTGATTTTATATACATTTATTATTAATTATCATTCACAAATGTATGAGATCTTGACACAGTTCTCGATTGATTTAGAAATGAGAATGAAAATTTATCAAATTTCTCTGTATCAACAAGTGTTTTCGATTCATTTAAAAAATCTGATCTCCTCACAACATAGTTTTGCCACTATGGTTGAATTCATATAATCCATTAATATTTCTGACTAGAAACAATGCCCATCATGAGATAACTGAAAAATCAATTCGAGAATACGAACCGTTCCTTGATCATATTAGGTGTTAATAGAAAAAATATCGGAACGTTAACAGTACTATTATGAAATGAATCAGGTTCATTCAGTATCAGTTTCTCGTGTTTTTAAAAATACAAAAGAAAATAAAACTCGGATATATTTTGTAAAGAACCGGGTTTATGTGAGTGAAACTGAAATTTAATCTTAAAATGTGAAAGTAATTTCACACTTGCGAACTGGATACGTTGAGCAAATAGATTAATTTTAATTAATGTCTCTCACACGGGAAAAATGTAATCAGTTCAATGTTTGTGTAAAAATGTGTAACGATGTTTCGAAATTCGGATTGTATGTACTTTTTCTTTCAATAAATCATTAACAATTTCTAAATTATATATATATATATATATATATATATATATATATAATTATTCTGTTAAATATATATTCATACATAATGTTATGCGTGCAAGTTTCATTTGTATGCAGTTATTTCGCAAATTAATTTCCATATTATAAACTTGCTTGATATCGAAGAGAAACTTAACACCTTGCACAGATACTACAAGATTTTTCGTACAATCCTCAATAGATTAATACAAAATGACTGTATGTTACAACTAATATAATCTGTCTATTTCAATTAAACGCCATTTGATTTATATGCACAAGATTCACTCTTCGAATAACAAGTGTTCTTCACGTGCACGACTGACATTAATGTTGCAAGAGATGCCAGTAAAAATGAAATAAGTCTCTATGTTAATCGTGTGCGAAAATCAATCGATATTTTTTCCTCGCCGAGCATGAAATCAGTAATTACTACATGATGAATAAAACATTTGTTTTGTATGAAAATACAGTACGATCATCGGTTATTATTTAGATTGAGGACTGAATACATATTAAAGATTAATACCGACAGTCGTTAATCTCTGTCTATCAATATTAATTGCAACCGGTTTATTGTTTCTGTGGTAAATTTATCTATGGTATCGAATGAATAAATCAATATTAAGTTTATTCTGTTATGGAATTATGTATCTACTATTAATTTCGTACTATCAATTATTGCTATCATCATTTATTTCAAATAAGAAACAATTCTCATCTAATCGATAAGAGAATAAATTGTTTTCGTATAAATACACATATATGAATCTTATAAAATTGAAAAATATCAATTCCTGCCTGTCCAATTTTCGATGAGATTCGATAAATATATTTATTTACTGAACAATATTAAAAAACATCATGTGTATGTATTATAAAGTTTAATTATGATATAAAACATTAACAGGGTCGCTGTTATAATCAGTTATCGATTTTCGAATTATCTCTTTTTATAATATTTATGTACATGCATGAAAATCGTAATTAGAACACGACTTTCGAACAATAATCAAATAATATAAAAATATGTTGTTAATGGGCGCGTGTTAATTGAATTCCTATATCATTATTATAAATTTTAATTCCTCTTTCACGATGAAAATGAATTAATTAAAAACTGTTTATTCGTGAAGTTTCAATTCATTACCACAGAGGATTTTTTTTTCTACGCGAAATCAATTTATTATACAGACAGGTTACTTTTTTATGTAAAACTGTTGTTGTTTTTTTTTCGTATGTGTGTGCAGTTTTGTTCGTGATATGAAGTGTGTGTAAATTTTAAGAGATTGGCGCTTTAAAGGCATGAAACGATGAGAACATATTTTAATTCAAAACAGAGTTGTGATTGGTTCAATTTAAATGCACAGAATTAATTTTTGCACCTAATATTTCCAGTATTGTTGAAAATGTCACACCGAGCGAATTTAATTGTAAAAAATACAAATGCTTGATTCAAATAGAATAAAACTACTAAGATTATATATATATATATATATATGTATATATATATATATATATATATATATATATATATACATACAATAACAATATGTAAACATACATACGTATATAAACTAATGACATTCTTCTGTACACTAGTTCATTCTACAAGTCAAAAGATATTTTATATATATATATATATATATATATATATATAAACATGCACACCATATTTCCATTCTCATTCATTTTCATGTGTCACACACAAAGCTCATATATTATATTCCGTCTCACATTATTTAACATGGCACACAATCCAGTTAAGAGTTAACCTAGAATTTTAAAGTGAATGTGAAGGTAGATTTCATAACAACGCACTTGTAAAAATCCATCCCCATGAAACGTAAAGCGTGGATGTATGTGTGGATGTAAAGTGATTCATTATTCAAATCAAGTCAACACGTTAATCCTAAATTACACTAATTCAGTATTAGCCGGACGAATTAAACATTCCGACATGCCTTTAACCGAGCACAATTAGAAACAAATCAGAAATATTAATGTAAGCACTTGTGGTAGCCTTTTGTGAATTTTTTCATGATTTATGTACGTGTGTTTTATAGAAAGGATAAAGATATTCGACCGGATTTTTTTTCTATTAAAATTTGAATATTTTTCAAAAACTGATTTTATTAATTAGATTTAATTATGACAATACATAACTAACGCATATCTTCAAAGATAAACTAGTTTCGACAATCCTTTATCACGGTTATTATTACTGATATTACAAATGAATGTATTTTTCTGACATCGCGAAGGTTATTTTCATAATTAAGGTTAATACGTTATATTTAGAAGAGATAAGTTGTGTACAAACCTTGACTGTAGACCAGTTATACGATTAGATTTCAAATGAGCACAATGTAATGTATTAAATATATTTTTTTCTTATATTTAATATTAAATTAATGTATGCAATTATTCATTACTTCGTATCGAAACTATTAATTAAAATACAATATATTATTAATTGTAATAATGATAAATAAATTTCAATTTTTCTTTTAATAATCATTTTATCAATTTGTTTTCACGCATATATAATCTAATTGATGCTGAAGTGAATTGAAATTTTTTATTAAAAGACTGATTCAATGTACAAGTAATAAATAAAATACATCTTTTCTCATCAAACGTTTTTAAATTCTGCGGTAGATAATTAAATAATTATCTTTTCTAAATTAGTATAAACTTTTTGATAAATCATGTTGTTTTCGAACATTTTTGACTAATAAAAATTTTTGTGGTTTGTGTACATATTTGTGTGGATTGTGTATTTTTGTGGTATATATATATATATATATATATATATATATATATATAATTCCTTTTACGACTGATTATAATTTTTGAACTAGTTTAACGATATCAAATACTAAACGTGTTTAGATTTAGAATCAAAAAATATTTTTATATTCTTTTCAATATTTTATCTTGTTGAAAAATGTCTTGTAAAATTTTTAAAAGATTGAAATAAGTGAGTATCAACGGAATAAGTCCTGAGAATACTGTGAACCAGCAGACATAAAAATGAACAAAAGTTCAGACAAAAATAACATGCGTTTAAGAACAATTTAATAATCTAGAATAAATCTCTTATAATGATGAAAAATTCATATTTTATTCATTTCAAATTCATTTTCCGTAGGCTGTTTAATTGCGAGAAAAAGGGTTCAATATGTTTGACTAGATTGTATAATAAATTTATCAATAATAGCTGTTCCATTCTAAGGTCTTTGCACTAATGGAAATACGAGCAAGATATGTTTTTCTGAAAATAGATTTCAATAAACCATTCTCGGAAAAACGTTAAAAAGATGATTGATTTTTTAACAACACGAGGAAGAACATTTCATAGTAGTTTAACAATTTCCAAGGAAAATGTTTATATCAGACATTTTTTTATAAAATTGAAAAGAAAGCAATGAAGTTTTTTATATATTTTATAATTAGTTCTCTTGAGAATCCACATTTATATATATATATATATATATATATATATATATATATATATATGTCAAAAATAAAAACCATACATAATTTAATATATTTAAATAATATTCTGCTTTACATGAAAAATATTTTAGAACTTGATATATCATTTTCATATATATGAAAATAAAATTCATGTACTATGAAAATAAAAAAAGAATATTCCTTGAAGGAATACAGTGAATAAATCTAGCATATGTTCGAAGCTGAGAAAAGAAACACCGCACAAAATGGTTAGTTAAGCTTTAAAAATATTAATTCATCGAGTGGAAAACACGAGTACTGATTCGACAATGAAGATAGCTTTTGCGTGATTTCTTTCTTATATTCTTTTCGAGGAATCTTTTTTATTTCCTTCTCAATATATTCCACATATATATATATATATATATATATATATATATATATATATATATATATATATCACTTGATGTGAAAATAGTATTGCAACGGAATGATAAGAGAAATGTGTTATATTAGCGCCGCCTCACGATGGCAGGAATGAGAAATTTCTATCTAAAAGCAGTGCAGTCGCAAATATTGTAATAATTATCGATTACAATAATGCCGAGTCCTTTCTACGTGCTCGTATTTGATTCAATGGGTTCGTATCTCCCTTTGCTTGCAGACAGTAACTGTAATAGCTTCGAAAATTAGCGGGATAATCTGTTATAAGGTCGATATTAATACGTATGTGTACGCATAAACACTCGCACGGATTCGTATTAGGAAATTAATGAGGGTTAAATAGGATAATTTACATTGGGAACTGATGTCTCGCTCCGTGTTAACTCTAAGCTTTTTTGAACCAACTGTTTGTTTTATGGATAATATCTGGATTATCGTTTAATTTATTTTTGGAATTTTGATGAGACTGTCTGACAAATACAGAATTTAAAATGTAAAATCAGTTTTAGATCAGAATGAATTTTCATAAAATTTATTTTTTTAAAATTAAAACTGTATGCGTTATACCTGTGATATCTTTGATATAACTTTTAAAAAGAATACATTTTTTTAAATAGGAAAATTTAAAACGTAAGATTGATAACTTGAATAGAAAAGATGTGTATTTTAAATCAAGCAATAGAATGACTTATTTTCAGAGAAAAATAAACACCACTAACGTACTCGATTCAAAACTATAAACACCAGTTTTAAGCCTTAATTGATTTATAGTAAATATTTTCAACACCATTGGACATATTTACTGATGATACAAATGTATTTTTTCAATCGATTTCTCTATGAACATCTTTTCAACATATATATATATATATATATATATATATATATATATATATATATATATATATATATATGTGTGTGTGTATATGTGCGTTAATAGTGTGTGTATAAATGTTTGTGGACAAACTGATAACAGTCGAACCACAAAAATGAGAAGATTCGATGTGGACCGACTGTACAAATTCAGGAATCATGACTGTCCGCGTACTAATCGCTTTACAAGCGATTTAATCCGGCGTCCGTGTGTCACAACTCCGCAACGATAAATCTTTTTTATCGCGTTAGCTCAAACATTCTCAGCTGGAAGTATTTCATTAACTTTGTATAAAATGCTCGAAAATTGTTTTCGTCGACAATCGTTTTGTAATACAAATGCACAGTCGCGAATGTGATCTGTACAAGTTTGTAGATTTTTTTCCCGTGCAGAGACGGACGGAAAGTCAATTCAAACCTCGATACAATTCTCAAATTTACAGATATTGATATATTTGTTATTCAGTTGTTGAAAAGAATAAAGTAGGAAGATTTGATACTGGCAGTGTTTTTTAATCCTTACGACATAAATGTCTATTAGAAATATTACCTCAACGAATGTATTTATTTACAATATTATTTTTAAAATATATTTGGCCTTACAAATGGCAATTTTCTAGGTCATTTTCTTAAAGTCATTATTTTTTAAAAAAAGAGTTGTAATAAAACAGAAAATAACTATAATTACTGTATAAACAAGATTATAGACATAAAAATATCTCATTTCAATATTAGCATACATTTTCTCTAATCTATTAATATATATACATATAAATCAAGATCAAAAAATCACGATAAAAAAGATAATATCCTATGATAATTTCATTGCAATATCTTTTTTTTAAATACGAATGTTATCATACATTTGTTATTTATTCATGTACAAGGTGTTAATTGTTAACAGATTAAAAAGGTATATGCGTAGGATTATTAATTGAAAACAGTTCATAGAATTCGCTCAAATGGAACGAAAAAAGAAAGCTGAAAAGGAAGTAGTAACTGGAAATAACTACAGTAGGAAATTTGAATGTCAATTGAGAGAGTTGCTGGCACTGAGAATGCAACAAGGATTAATCCAGTTCATAACCAATAGAAAGAAAATTAAAAAGTAGAAAAAATCAAATAAATAAATAATCGTTTGTTCATTTCTTATAAATGAGTTACTTTCTTTTACGACTGGTTTCGATTTTCGTTACCTTCAGTCAGATTTTGAAGTCTTGAGCTTAGAGTACTGAAAATCTGCTCGAAGGTAAGAGATAGTAATGAAACTAAGTCATACATGCTCATTACGATTTGCGCAGGACAGTAATACGTTTTCGTTAAACTCCTAAATTTAAATCTAGTATTCAGTAGGCAGATATTTCTTTTAAAAATTGTTTCATTTATTTAGAATCTCCAAATAGATTTTGAAAGATTCGAGAACGATCTAAAAGTCAATAAATTAAAAACCGTTCTTACAACAATAAATTCATAGATGGGTTCTGAAATTCGCATAGAACAATTATAAGACTAATATTTTAAATATAACATTTAATAAAATATATATTAAGAAGAGTGTTAATATGAAAAAATAAAAAATGATTCGTCTAATTCATATGTAATTAAAAAAGGATGAGAAAGTATAAAAATCTAATTGAAAAATTATATTAAAAGAAAATACGATAAGGAGCTTTTTTATTTTGTTATATTTTTTTAACTTTGATTAATTTGATACCAATTTTCGTTCGTTTTTTAAAATACTGTAAATTTATTTTGAAATTAAAAATATTATAGAGAAGCGATCAATAAAAACATTAAAAGCAATCTAAATTACAAAAAAAAATGTATATAATTTCACAAGTCGATTTTATCAATAAAAATTATATATATATATATATATGATCAAATATTTCTTGTAACAAAGTGTAGATTCGATAATATCATGTTTATTTATTTTCCAAACTTTGATTACTATTTGATGCTGTTTACTTAAGATTTAAATATTGGAGCTTATTCAAATACATCTTTCACTGAAATTATGTTTCGCCTGGAGACGCCTTCAAATGAAACAAAAATATCGAAGTACGCAGAAATGAAATTATTTAAAAATATGTGTTCAATCTAATAATTCGGGAATTTCATTCATGTTTCGTCTGAAAGTCCAACAAATTATCGCGAAACTTTCTAAAGCTAGACTTAAAAATAATATCTATTCGTCTACTACTTTCTTATATCTTTTTAAAAACTTTTCACAATTTATTTACATTCATATTTATAAATGGCACATATTCATCATATTCATATGTTATAAAGATCCATAAATGATTTCAATGAACGAGTTTTTTCAAACATTAATCTCTAATTAAATAGATAACACGAGTATTTTTCTTTCCATAGGCAAATTAGAATGATTAATGTTTCTGTTTTAAAGCGCACGACTTCAAACACGTTTATCAAGAAATTGTTGAAAAGCGAGACTGAAGGTTTTTATTTTATTTGTGTTGTACACGTAAATAAAACGTTAGTAACCACATTTTTTTTACAAGTAGAATAGGGATAAAGAACAAGTTGTTTTTTTTTAAAAAAAAATCTTGTAATATAGATTGAGAAATGAAAGAGTGAATTATAGTTCAGAAGAATGAATAATAACTCATTTAAGTCTTTCACAAATAAATATTGAGGCTGTCTAATTTTAATTTGTAATTATTTATAATACACACACATTATATATATATATATATATATATATATATATATATATGTATATAAATATTTAATTAAATTAAAAGTCTAAGCGAAACCTTGTATCTATTGATCTCATTTTGTACTACTTGATAATAATTTGTTAGTACATAATTTTTCATAAAAATAATATGTGAAGAATATTTCCATAAATGTAATTTCCATAATGTAGTTTGATTACCTGATTGACTTATGTGCCGTATGGAGATTAATCATGAGAATTGCTTTTTTCATTCGTATATGTGTTATTTAATCATTTAATTAATGGAGAGGTGTGCTGTTTTTATCTCCTTGAAAATGTATTACTGTAATAAATGAAATTAATTAAATAGTTGAAGAGAGTGATGTTATTGAGCTTCTTTTATATAAGAGGAATCATCATCAATTATAAATAAACATATATACATACATACATATATATGAATATAATTAATGTCGAATATAGAAAAACAGTAAATATTTCAATAGGTCAATTCTATTATGGATTTCTCGAATAGTAAAAGTAGGTTGTAAAGTATGACATTGTTATACTGTCAAGTATTTGAAAAAAAAAACGAAATAAAAATGTACCGTTTACCATTTTAAAGCTTTAATTATAACTCGAGGATATTTGTACAGAAGAACCCAAATGCTGACTGTTTTTGTAAAAATTTATAATTGTCTTTGCTTGTATCTAAAATATCTTTGTTGTATAATTCTGTTAGTTATGATAAATCGTCAAATGATTCTCCAAGATAAAAAGCCATCAGCATAATATATTAATTTTTTCAAATTAACTCTCGAATTGAATCGTAAAATTATATCTCTTAATTTTAGAACATATCTTGTCACCATACAAGGGTAAATTTCCTTTCACAATTGAATTCTTTTTTCACACTACGAACCATCAAAAAAATCTAATCAAAAATGTTCATTAAATTATTATCAATTTTTTTTGATTGTTTAGACAAGAGAAAATCTCTGTATTTTTTTGTTATGGACTTAATAACAAAAAATAAAGGAATAGATCTGTTAATAACATTTAGAGAGTTGATTAATTTGTGAGAACCGATCGATTTAATAATTTATTATTATATCAATATATGGTTTTATTTATTTGAAAAACGTATTCTTATTGAAATAATTGTAAGGTTTTACCATATCAAAAGTATTATTTTCATTCCTTGATTATTAATTGTTATTGGAATTTGTAGATTTTTCTATACTTTATGTAAAAATGATCGAATCAAAATACACATAAGCAAGAATTACAAGTGATCAACGATGATTAATTGAACGTTTTTAATCAGAAAATATTTTTGTAACGTGTAAGTGAAAAAAGAATTCATTTCTCAAACATATTTTGTGTAATGTCCTTTTTTTATTATTTTGAATTCCTAGTTCAATAATTTGTTAAGTAAAAAACTGAAGATATTTCTGAATTCATTTTAATTCTCTAATTACTCTGTCTGTATTGAGCCGATTGAAAATTATAATTCTATTTATTTTATCAATTATCATTTTACTTCTTACTGGTAATTTTCCTTTTTTTATTTTGCTTTAGATTAAATTTCAAGTAAATTCGATCTCGAAAGATGAATTATTAAAAAGTTTATGAAAATATAAATCTTTGTTAGTTCTAAATATTATATATTCATAGTCGGTACTTTTTACTTTTATATTTTTCTCTCTGTTAGATAAAAGCTCATTATAAGATCTCTAGTCCGATATTTAGATCGTCTAGTTAAATATATATGTTTATTTTTCCAAAGACTTTTTAGATTTTAATTCAATGCATGTACATAAAACATCCAAAGTGTACACACTTTGCTGAAAGTAATTCGCGTTAATTTTTTCAGTAAGGAGAAACACACGCGAATAAATAACAATAATAGACCCATTCGGACGAATTATGTACGAAAGTAGTGAAATAAATTAAATTGTATCTGCTAGTCGCTCAGAAACGGAACAGTTAATTCGTTTGATAAGGATAATGCAATCAACGGATGTATGGTTAACGTTGTATACGTGATTCTTTTCAGATTATTGTTCCGCGGCGCTGAAAGTTATCTCTATGTGTACATATACGAGCATTTTCGTCTTGTCGAGCTGCCGTGGGATTCGACATGGACGTGGTACGCCGCGGCGCTAGGCGTCGATTTCTGCTATTATTGGGTGCATCGCGCCAGTCATGGTAAGGATATTTTTTTTGTATATTCGATGTGAATGAAATCGTTCGATTTTAATTTAATTCGCGTTTACTACTAAGAATAAATTCACTTTCACAAATGAATTAATCATTATAAACTAGTAAAATTTCTTATCAAAATCTTTAACAATATTCCAATTAACAGAAATTTTTAAAATTTCGATAAGAAATTTGAGTGATGTACAGATATAGACAATTTATGAAAATCGACTGATTTTATTATTTATTGTTGAATCTTTTATCATATATTTGAAAATCGTATTCTTCTTAAAGAAATTCCATGATTTTTTCATAGCAATCGGTATGAATTCCTCTTTTATTTCTTAATTATACAAGAATTGAATTTGATGAAATTAATGTTTATAATTTTCTTTTAAATATTTGATCAAACATTGATCGATCTGATTTTACAGGAAAACCTATAGATTTAAGAGAAATATCTGTAGATTTTAAATGATTGCATGTTTTTTATTTTACTCAGGTTGGTAGAAATTGAACGATTTGTCGATTTTTATGTCTAAAGAAAAATGTTTACATTTTCTTGTACCTCCTCGATCTGAGAAAGATAGTATTGATATTCAAATGTACATTAAACAACAATCCTTAATGATTTATAAACAATTATTCAACATTTTTAAACAGATTTTCTTTTGTAATTTTTAGGATATGTAAAGAATTAGTTTCTGAATATGAATTTAGTGAGTGGTACAATTATATTATAAGAAGAGATTTATTGAAATAGCCATCTGTACTTGATCGTCGTTGACAAGTATGAACTTTCTTGATTTCGATCCAGTTTTCAAATCGAAATCATTTAAACATATTTCATAAATTATCATAGTATTTTCGTTCTTTTTAATTTTCAACAAACAGTTCATGGATTTATTTTATTACTTAAGAATTGTTCACAGAACAACAGTGTCTTATATGTACTTTATCTCTCATCTTTTTTAAAAATTGAAACTACCCAAAGACTCAAATTGTAACACAAAATATAATTATTTCAATCGCGTATCTGTAAATTTATTCGACGGTTTTCTGATTTCCCTAACATATTATCTACTTCAACTTAAAGCACGTTTTTAAAGTGCAACATTATTCAGATCTGACAATCGTATCGAACTTTTCTATCAGACAATACTGGCTTATTTTCGATATTAACTGTTTTATTTTTAAACGCGAGATTTAAATCGTCATCCATTGAAAACCGATTCGTTTCAATTATGTTCGAACTACGTGCAACTCAAACTGAATATTCAAACGGCATATTTAATTTTAATTTGTGTCCGAACGCATCTAGCCCCGAGCAGTATCGTGTACACATTTCGAATAATCAAACAAACAATGAATATCATAATTCTGTTCGAATTATTTTTTTATGAAAGTCTTTTCGTATTAAAGTGTTTATTAGAGTTAATTGGTAAATAAATAAATTATTTTCACATTTATAAAAATATTACACTTTTATCAAAGATAAACTAAGATGAATATGTATTTTTTTGGTATAAGAAATTAGTATTTTCTCGTATACTTAAATGTATATAGGATTTATTAAATTAAATTCTGAGAAAATCAGTCTGTTGAAAGAAAATTTCAATCTTTCCTATGTTTGAATAATGTTTGATTATTTTTCAATCATTTAAGCTATTTAAACACACGGATAAGATTGTTTCGCATTGTGGGGTACGCTTTATTTTCTCCTTTTACGTTACAGAATGAAATTGAAACGTAAATAATTTAAACTCATACTTATCACATATACAAGGATTTCAGTTTAATATACACACGTACGATATTCAGAACGTTAAGAATGTCTCGGATTAATTCTAGATGGTGTTCGAAATTTAACGGACCGTTTATGCGTTTTTCATTAGAATATTATTTTGAATAACAACTTTTTATTATTCGATTTAAAAACATTCTAAACAGAATGTACATTGGATATTTCGTTAGTACATGAACAAACTTTGTCGAGAATACAAGAAAGTAAATGTTACATTACTATAGATTGTACACGACTGCGAGGAAAAGAAAATACAAAAAGAAGTATTCCATCGAGTTTACGTAAACATAAATGCTAACACTTTTCTATTCAGTGCGGCCATAAAACGAATAGTTATTGCATCGGAGTGTGCTTCTAAGTGCCACATAAAAGAAGATGTAAATTTTGATATTTACACACGGCCATTGAACACATTTTCGAAAGCTTGCCTATGGTTCAGTGGAGTGGCGATAACTTCGCAAGTGACCATTTTCACCCACGTCACGTTTGAAACGCTTTCGCATTAAAAATGTTCTTATTGCATTTTATACACAAATACATACATATTTATACAATATGTATATATATATATATATATATATATATATATTAATATAAATATTTGTCAGTTTTTATATTCATTTTTGTAAACAGTTGAAATTTGTAAAAAAATACTTGGGTGTAACTGAAATAGAACAAATATCTAAATGTTGTGTGATTTTTCAATAATTTTCTTGAATATAATAATTGATCATTGAAAAATAGATTTTTCTGTACATTATTGATAAGAATTGTTAATTTTTTTCGTCTGATAATTAAATGCTACTCTGATTAAATATGTTGGATATTTTCTCTAATATTATCGGTAGTACACACAAGTGATGGAAAATTTTAATGAACACTTTAAAAGAAATTATTTTTCAACAGTTTGATTTCAAATTTAATGAATGAATCACATGCTGTTTCAGATATTTTATAACACAATTGGCACGTTTTCGATCGATTACAATTTTATTCAGTACGATTTTTCTATTTTAAATAATTGTTGTTTAAATCATATATACATAGTCTTTTATAGTGTTTAATAGTGAAGCCAACAAAGTATCAAAGAATGATTAGAATTTGATTCATAATTGATCTAGATACACAGTATTCCTGTTTCAGTGCCTATCTGTAATTTTATGTAACCTGATTTTAAAAAAATAACTGTTTTGATACTTTAAATATTAATAATTATGTAATCCTGTCAAAAAAAACATTTCACCGGGAATGAAATAGAAGGAATATAAATTTATTGTTTTAATTGATAAATTTTGTTTTGCATATAGATAAACTCATGTTAAGTGGCTTACCTGTATACATATATTATAATATATTTAAGCAACAAAGTCATTTATAGACTAGTTCAAGCATATAATATTATACTTGTACAATGTCATTCATTTGTAACTATTTAAAACATAAACAAGAGAAATATTAATAAACAGCTGTCATGGTTATATATAAAATTAATATTAATATATCACTGTTTATTAATATACTGACTAATTGTAGTATTTCCATAATCATATAGTCTTCAAACGTGTCTTATAATTATGCAAGCATGATATTTTTTACTCATTCGTTTTTCTTGAAAAATATAGAATTACAAAATATTATAATTGCGTATCGAGTTCTCTGTTCACAGATATTATATATATATATATATATATATATATATATATATATGTTTATGTGTATATGTTAATTAATTGTTTCTTTATAACAATATAATTATTACAAAATTAATTTTGTACAATATATGAAAGTAATTTCTCTTTTTACTATAATTTTATTCATAGGAAATGTCATTTACTTCGACAACATAATAGTCTGTTTTATTACATGTTTTATGTAGCATAGTATTAGCTTGTAGTAGTAACAAAAAAGTCTACAATAATTGAATTCTTTTATAGTTTACGTTAAAAAGATATTTATTTTAGTATATTTCTTTTCTCTACTTCATAAATATTGACTCACTTAAACTGTACTCTTTTTTATATTATAAAAAAACATATATATCTATAGACACAAAAATGAGAGAAAGATGAGATATAAAGCTTTAAGATCCGAACTTTTCAATTATTAAACTGTTATAATGAAAATCGTGATAAATTTTAAGTTTTCTATGTTTTCAACTTTTAAAAAATATTCAACGGCTTTAAAGAAGATATTTAATTAAGTAAATATATTTTTATATAAACTATGAAATAATAAAAATATAATTTAATACTTGAATACATAAAAAGTGTAGTTTTTAATTAATAGATCAAATATTATCTCAAGACAAACACGAAAAGACAAGTAAGCACCTGAGTTTCTAATTTCTTGAAATGTCTTGAGAAATTACATTGATATTTGTTATATATATATATAATATATATATATATATAATATATATATATATATAATATATATATATATATATATATATATATATATATATATATATATATATCCTGTCAAGGCAAAAAGTGTAACTTGACATAAAAACATAAAACAAATGTTAACCACTATAAAGCACTTAAGTTATTGATATATAGATGATATTGCAATGATTGTTGAAACGTATCCACTTTATCTGAGTAATTTTTCATTCACCCCACGAACCAAAAAACATTTTTTACGATCAAAATCGTTCAATAATTGATTATTAATCATTTTTTATTATCGCCTATAGGCGTTTGGAAATCAATACCATCATTCTCAGATCAATAGTGTGTAGAAAAATGGCATAAGATGATATGACTTCATGTAAGAAGAATGAAACTTAATAATTATATAAAAAACCTTAAATTTTTTTATGAAACAAAGTTAAAAATAATATAAATACCAGTACTATGTTGAAAATTTTCATAAATGTTATAAAGTACACTATTGACCTGATTGCGAAAAATTCAAATGTCTAATATTGAGTTTACGATAATTGCAATCTTCAAGGATTATGTAAAGATATGAATTAGTATTTAATATCTCATAATTGGTATTCGATAAAAAACCATCCGCCTTAAAGGTTAGATTTTATTATACTAAACACATAAATGTCTACAATATTAATAATAACTGTAAACAAACAATTTTATGTGCAATTTGATTTAATTATATTTAAAATAAGATACATTTTATAGTTTATCTCACTTTCTTTCTCTCTCTCTCTCTCTCTCTCTCTCTCTATATATATATATATATATATATATATATATATATATTGATATTAATTACTATCTAGTTGATAGAACAGTTTATTAACACATCGACTTTTGGTTCTATAAATGAAGATTTCCGCAGAAAAATATGCTATTTTATCAAAATAAATTAATGGAAATTAATCAATTATTTTGGATATCTAATAAAATAATATTTTGCGATTTTTAAAGTGCTAATTAACAAACTTGTATACAATATTCATTATAATTCTAAACTTTTATTTGTGAATATTTCGTGGTTTGAATTTTTGAGTCTATATTTGATTTCGTCCTTTCTTTGACCAATTTCGACTTTCGTCATCTAAACATTTTTGAATTCAAGAATTCAAAAATATCTACTTGAAGATAAAAATCGAAACACGTCATAGAAAACGAACTCAAATGTCATTTGAAAGTTTCGAATCGAATGAAACCAAATCAATCTGAAGATAACAAAACCGAAACTAGAAAAAAAAAACTTAAGGACAGTTGATTCAAGGATTTTAACGGATAACATGTAAACAAGAAGACAAGGCGGTAAATAATATTTTTCAATCGTCAATCAGTACACAATATGTCATTATTTAATTATCTGTGTGCAATGAAAGCATAATTGATTATAAAAACAATCGTTTGAAGGCCAACAAGTGTCAATAAGAGTTTCATCTATGCCAAAATATAGCGGATTAGCAATTTGTGAATGAAATTGAATCGTGCATTTATTATAACAGTTCATTGCACTGACAAGTATTACAAAAAAGTAGAGTAATAGAATTTTAATAAAAACGACCGCATATTAATTTCATTTCAACTAGTTTTGCAATCATAAAACTGTTTATTAATAAGAAATGTTGATAGACATCGATTTATATCACTGATTTCTTTAAAAAACCGTATAAAGATTGCATCAGTATTTTCTAATAGTTTTTATTTATTATTTATTAACAGTTTTTTTTAAAGAAAAGATTTTTAACAAAGTATTAATTAATATAAATATTATTTTAATATAAAGAAATACTAAGGTATTTAATAAATTAATTATGATGTGTCAATTTAAGAAATGAAAAATTAAATAAAAATAATTTTATTTTTTTAAAATTATCAGAAAACTATTAATATCCAAAAAAAATTACAAAGAAGATTAAAGGTACAGAATAATATTTTTAGAGGGAAACAAATCTTTTGATTCTAAATTCTAATTATGATATTTATGGAATTTAAACTAAGAGTTTATTCAAAATATATTACTAAACGATTAAATAATAATTTAATTAATAACCGTTGGATCAAATCTGAATTGTTATAACTGCATGCAAACAAATCGGATTATTATTGAAAACGTATTAAATGGAATTAATTATTAATTGTATTATTTCAGAAGTGCATATTCTCTGGGCACAGCATCAAGTCCATCACAGTTCGGAGGAATTTAATTTAACTGTAGGGTTACGTCAGTCAGTCCTACATGGATGGTGTGGTTTTGTAAGTATTTATTTTTTAATACCAGTCTATAATACGTCTAAGATCGTTGAAATATGGTACGAATGTCGACAGAAATCATTTTCGGAGCCACAAATTAAGTCATACCTTTTAAATTTTATTATAGAATGCAGAGCTTTTAATTAAGTCTTATTCGTTGATAGAAAATAATAATGAATTTGTTATGAAAATCAAAGAGAATAGGAAAAAGAGGAATGTGGCCAACTGGTCAAGGGGGATAAAATGGATTTGTATCTTTAACGTTTGGACAGAGGATTCATCTTTTTTTTCACAAGTGAATACAAGAAATTACGAATTTTGTAAAAAGATTAATAAAAATTCTTTATTCTACATATTTGTTTCGAAAGACAGTTTAATCAAAACTGAATGAAACAGAAACTGATCTATAAAGAAGGAAAGAATTGTTACGTTATATGAATATTTTTGATATAAAAAGAACTAAGGTTTTAGCAAAAAAAAAACGGTTCTCGTTTCTTTCTAGTTGCACATTATATCTAGAATTTTGATTGAAATGAAAGAAGTTTTCATGTAGAAGATAGTTCAGTGATTATATTTATCTTATTTTTTGTGTGAAACATTTTTCTTGCTGGAAAATGTTTCGAAATTCAAATATGATTTTAAAGTAAAAAAAAAATGAAAAACAGTTATCTCTTGAACCGTTTCACATGTATATGAATTCATACGCTGAAATATACATTCTGTCTCGTCTTGTGCATTGTTTTATAAACGAAATGTGTGTAACGGCACCGAGTTACTTTTCGTTAATTATGCATATTGCTTTCGCCATTACGTACATAATATTTTAAAGTAAATATATTGCAAGTGTAATGTTTTAGTCTGACAGGTCGTGTTACTTACTCCTACTTCACGAGTTACTTGTTTTTCACATTACACTTTAATGAATGTTAATATGACGAAATAATTATAATACGGAATGTATTCATGCACAGTGTATGATACGGACTTTGTTTTCGTTCGTTTAAAAATATTTTTGTGCTGAATACTCAAGTAGTTATGAAATTAATTTTGTAATTTCGCATGAAATCTGAACGACGAATCTATGGAAAAATATAAAACGAGTACAAGCACAATTTCGTAAATTTCTACTAATTGTACGGAGACAGTTCTAACGTTTGACGATTTTAAAATATTTTTCTGTTTATAAATGACTTTAACATGAATTTATTAAAGGAGCATAAATTGAAAAATCTTCGCAGAGTTCGATCGAATCTATGTACAATGCTATTTTTAGAAACGACTATACTCGTAATTGAAATATCAAATAGTTAAATTGCTTCGTTTGCATGAATAGACAATTATTAACGATTGATAATTACTAGTTGTAAATGAAATTGTATAATTTTACTTAACAAGCGTGCTATTTGCTTGTAATCCTTACTGAGAATGTTTTGCTGATTGTTCAAGGAAAGGTTATGAACTGCGCCTTGAATAAAATTATAAATGTCAGTGTTTTTTGTCAAGGTAATTTTATATATATATATATATATATATATATATATATATGTATATACATATATAAGAATAGAATTGATTCGAAAACAGACATGAATCACAGATGTAATAGGAAGAGTATAGAGTCCGAAATGGAAATGAACGGTGCATGGTACAAGAAGAAACGACAAATGATAGACAACAGAAATTATTAACCAGGAACCAAGTAATATAAATAAATCAAGGAAAAGACCAATGAACAGGTAAGATAAGGAAATTAAAAATTTTATTGAAAATCCGTAGAAAAGAGAGATATTCGATCGTATAAAATGGAAAATCATGGAAGAGGCCTTCATCTAGCAGTGGATTGACAGAGGCTGGTTATGATGATCTATAAAGAAAGAGAGAGACAATTGTGATGTTGATATTTTCATAAAATTGTTTAAAATACTAATACATGACAGCAATGTGACTTTATCTGTATTTGACGGTTAAGATCATACGTAGATTTTTTTAATCAAAAAATATATGATGAGCTGATAAAAAAGTTAATATCTCTTATATTGTTGTATTTGATAAATATTTTTAAGATGAAATGACTTTTCACTGTTTGACGATTAGAGTCAAAAACACTTTCTATTGAAAACAAGGAAAGTAAAAATCAAATTCATCAGTACATGGTAATCAGTGTTGCATTTTGGTTTCAGGTATTCTATCTGCCTCTCGCATTTCTCATACCGCCTGCTCATTTCATAACACACCAACAGTTTAACTTACTGTTTCAATTCTGGATTCACACGAAAGCGGTCCAGACTGTAGGACCATTAGAGTGGATTTTCAACACGCCTAATCACCATCGTGTTCATCATGGTAGGTGAATCTTATTTGAAGTTAAGAAAATGTTTAAAAATCGAATATATAATTTATCATTATGGCTAAATATATTTCCTAAATGAATAAACGATTCACAGTTCAAATATTTTCTTCTATAAGAAGACATTTAATTGATCATTAGGCTGTTACAAACAGATTCTTTTTTCACTTTTAAAATCGCAATAATGATCAATACATGTGATTTGTCTATTCAATGGAATTCTAAAGATGATAGATAACCATCAAGTGCGGATAGGAAACAATTAACAGTGATTAATAATGATTTTGGCCAGAAAAATGTTTTGTGATTTGTGAAGTGAAAAAAGAGTGTTTATGAAAATGAATTAATATTTACCAATCACCCAGTTATCAATAAGTGATGCTGGAAAAGTTTTAAATATCTGCTGTTATCATAATTCATATTCAAATAATAAAGATTAAAAACGATTTTAAGGTGTAAATTTTAAATATTTCTAAAGAGAGAAAGAGAGAGGTGTTTAAACAGTAAAAAATAGAAATTGATCCTGTATTTCAAAAATTACTTTTTCAGTCACATAAGCCTCTCTCCAATGTGGCCCCAGTGACAAGAATGTACTATAATTATCAGTCATTTCGATAAACTGAAATAATATGTTGGAAAATATTTTACATTCTGTAAATCGTAGAACTCTTTTAAATTTATTTACAATATAACACTCAATCTATGTATGTGTATGTATCTACTTGAATCTCCTTAAACGTTTGACACATTTCTGTTTTACATTTTTGGCACTACATTTGTACGACTAGGGCTTAGAAGTGATTTACGCCGAAATAAACTATTGTATTATTGACTTGGCATAGCAATGTAATGTAATATTCTAAAAAGTTTTATTGAGGATGTCAATGATATACGAAGTGTTTATTGGAAACATTCCAGAATATCTCACACACTTTTTTCAACTAGACATGAAAGTGCAAACATGTAAATATTTAAACACTTTCTTAATTAGTTTATTTTTTATTATAAGTTTTATTTAATAAATACATATACATACATACATACATACATACATATATATATATATATATATATATATATATATATATATATATATATATAATTCTGTAATTCTATAAATTTTAAAGTTGTGATTTATAAACGTTTTATGAATATCAAAAGGGTTATAAATATGATTAAAATCAAATATAGCTGTGTAATAAAATACATAATATATATATATATATATATAATCTGATTCCAACCCTATTATTTTTTATAAATTCTCGTATATATCATTAATAATAAACACGAAAATCATTTGCGGATTTGCATCGAAGCCAAAATAGATATTAGCTTAGGGGTCATTGGTAATTTAGGTCTGACAATAAATACAGCACCAACTGTCATATTGATTAGTAATACTGAGTGGTAATAATCGAGTAGAATGAGAAATTTCCGAATCCCCTATTAAGCACAACTATCCACTAAAATAGAGCTTTACTGATGGATTACGAACGTGTATACGGTTTTATTAACACCAATAATGAACCGTTGTTATTTATACACATATCTGTCATAATGATCGTTGTTATGCAGGAAGCAACATCTACTGTCTGGATAAAAATTTCGGCGGTGTTCTGATTATATGGGATCGTTTGTTCGGTACGTTCGCCGAAGAACAGAAAAAAGAAGAAATCGTCTACGGACTCGTTTATAATCAACCATCGTTCAATCCGTTTTATTTACAAGTAAGTTCGATTTAAAATTTAGTCATTCTATTTAATGTTTATGAGATATGACTTTCAGACAAAATTTGTATTCCTTTACGATCTCGTCTTCAGACTTAGGAAAAACTTTCTATTTTCTTAGTAATTATTCTAGAAATTAACTTGCAAATTGACTGGAATATTAATTTATTTGCATTTTTTAATCGCTAGTTATTATAAATTGAAAAAATAACTCTGACAATTGAAATTATTTTAATGAAGATATTTTTTAATGAGCAAATAAAAAGAGAAGCTAAGAAAACAGTTTAAATATGCATTATAATCTTGTTTTAAAATAATTTCTAGTACATTTCCAAACAGTAATGTTCTTTTTTTTTGAATATATCAAAAATATTTTTTTCTAAAAATGAAATAAACATATTTTTTGATAAAACATCTCAACGCACACGATCTGTTAAAAATATATTCATGTAACTACCTGATAAAGTTGGAAAATTATTTTTAGTATCTAATTATAAGTTTTAAAATATTTCAGAACAAAATAAACATGAAAGAATAAGTAAACTGATTCCATTATACAAACTATGATATGTTTTGTATTTTAATGAACGCATATCAACATTGTTTTACAATTACGAGATTACATGTTTAAACTAACTCTTATGAGGTAATTTCAGAACATGTTATTATCTTTATAAATAAGCGTACAAAAATAATGGCGGCACGTTGATGTTTCTAGAATAAAATATTTGCTTTTACGTTGTTCTTTATCATACAGAAATATTTATTTAGACTAGTTTACAAGATCAGCGTTTGATAAACGTGTTATATTTATAAACTTTTTGTTATATAACAAATAATGAACTGAAACTTTAGAGAATATCACTGGAGTTAAGATTAAAAAATAAATTATGAAAATAACTACAGGAAAAAATAACAATCTGTGTGGGGAAAAAACTTTAAGTTCAACTAATTATTTTAAAGAATAACAAAGATGAGAGTTTATGATTTTCTTGCTTCGTTCTTAAAATAATCAAAGAATAAGTAATTAAAAAGTTTTTCGTTATTTGCAGACGTTTTATACTGCGTACGTTGTTGAAAAAGTGAGAAGCATGACTAGCTGGAAACAAAAATTAGCCGCAATATTTTATGGACCGAGTTGGATGCCAGGTACGCCGCGTTTGGGACGAGAAGAAGATAAAATTGATGTGAGTATTTACCGAAATAAATTTATTATGATATTTTTTTACATGTGCCTCCGTTCTTACACATCAAACAAAATTTGGCCCGATTAATCATCCCAGTAATTTCCTGTTAATCTACATTTAGTGATTCGTGTGTTAGGTAGTCGTTCAAATGGGGTTTATATTTAAAAGTATGTTTACTTTTATAATATATTTTCAAATAAAGATAGTATTAATATATGAGGGTTGTTTTTAATGTTCTAGGGACTTATTAACATACATTTCCTTTGGGAATTTAATTTGAATTTAGGACTTGATTAAAACAGCTCTGATTTAAATTCAGATTTTTATGCTGTCCACAGATTTCAATATTAGAATTTTGTATACATCTTTTATTTTATAAAATATATATTTAATGTTCATAAATATTTGAACATGTATATTGCTCAAACTATTTACCATACAAAAATAAAAAAGTAGCAACATATTTTAACACAATTTTAACTTTTAGCATAAAATTCATTTTCAGAAATGAATTCACATTAAAAATGATTTTTATGCAACTCAGAATTTTGATTATAATAAAATCTATTGCAACACTTTATATGATTTTATAAATAATAAAATATTTTGCTTAAAAATATGTAATTTTTGAAGAGTGAAAATTCATTTCAGAGAGAATATTTTAAAATGAAGAGAAATACATTGAAATACTCTTTACACAAAGCTAGATTCCACTCCACAAACCACAATATTGTTTTCAGTTCAACACTGTTCAATAAATCATACTAATCATTTTTGACCATTGCTTATGCCCATTTCAAAAGAAATTGAAAAAAAATCGAATTCGTTTGTGAAAGTGAAATTAGCCAATATTAAAACTCTGCGGCAAAATTAAATTCTACTGAATTTTCAACATTTATCACATACTATTTTCTACTGAAATTGAAGTATGATTTATCTACAATAATCAAATATTTTATTAATTTTTCTCATAGACAAACTTTTAAATAACGTTCGGAGTTCACTGACGATTGTTTCCGACAAACGTTCACCGTATTCTGATTAAACTGATAAAATATTAATAATATCAGCATTCAATTGAATTATACGTTCGACTTGTCACAATGAAATGTGTAATTAAGCGTTCGTTTCTCGCTTGATAAGATATTTCTACACACTGATAAACGAATTGAAAGCCTATTCAATATTCTTTTAATTGAAATTTCATCGTGTACCGAATTTTCACCTCGGTTGTACGCATGAAAACATCAATAATCCCATCAATTTATGAGTTGCTAAATACCGAAAATACAGGTTTCATTTAAAATTGTTTTCGGTAGCATCTGTATTATTTGCAAATTTTTTCGCAGTATCACTGTATCAACTTGTTTGTCATTATATATATTTTAAATATATTTGCTTGATAGTTTTTTGATTTTGTTTAGATGCATAGAGAGTGATTTTAAATATTTCTTTTCATAGTTTAATATATAAAAGACAATTCAAGTTAATTAATTAATTTAATTATTTAAAATAATGTTGCTTGTTTAAATGCAACGCTATAATTACTGTCAATTCTGTTACATTTTTTAACAAAACATCATTGTTTTAATTAAAAATATAAAGAATAACATACCGTCTAATTAAAAATTCAGCGAGATAAATGATGCACAGATGTGAATCATCAGAAATTTAATTAAGAAAGGTAAACAAGTATCGATTTTTTTACGATCGCACCCGATGAAATTTTATTATAAAAGCGATAACGAAAATGCCATATCGCTGATAAATCTTTCTATATATATATATTTCTGTTTATTATGCAGGTTCGAGGGAGAGAGATATACGACGTGAGCATTCCCACCTGGTGCAACATGTATCTTCTTCTGCACTTTATAGTGGTCGTGTTCGGGTTTCAAGAGCTTGCTGCAAGATACTTGGTAAGCCACTTTGCATTGTGTTGTTACATAGCGTGCGATATTATAAGCTAGTGGGGATCTTTAGATAAAGTTGTCTATTTTCTTTAAGAAATGTCACGGCGACGAAATGAAACCGAGGGTTACTTAAATCTATGTTTATAGATGTTGCAGCGTGTTGTCTGTTTGTAATTAGATGAGATGAGAAAACGTAATGTTTGTTTGAAACTATAATAGAAATTCATTTTATTTAGTACGAATATTTAAGTTAACTATTTCATTATTGTTTTTTTTAAAAAAAAAAAAATAATTAACGAATAAGTATACTTTAAGCTCAGTACGAGGCAAAATTTTCTATGAATCTCATCAAATGATTTTAGTGTGAAGTCAAATTTAGACATGAAAACAGGATTATATTTATTTCAATTATTTCATGTTAAAAGTATATAGACAGTTTATGGTTTGAGTATATATTAGTGTTAATATATATATATATATATATATATATATATATATATATATATATATATATATATATAAACGTGTAAGGTGTCCATAAAGCATGGTTGTATCGAAAAACTAACTGCCCGTAATTACGTACATGTGTCTTAATGAATGAGACGTGTGGAAACTGATATGGGTCCTGTAAGCATCTAAATGAATTTTTAAAAGCGTACACCTTAACATTGTACAGCGTTCCGTTCAAGAACGTCGAGATATTTCCAGAACATAAAGAGTAAAGCTTCCCGTTTCATTCTAAGAGAATGTTTTGTCGCTGGCTGTTCTGAATTTAAATGAGTTTCGAATATACTCCGGAATAAGTGCGAACGCCACCGTGGAAACCAATAACAAATTGGAGGTTATTTCGTAGGTAATAATCTTGCTATGCTAGACATTGTCGCCGTTAAACGATGATATTATTTTATCAGTGTGTCGTTAAAGACGTGAATGATTTTTAATGCGCTATAACGGGGATTTAGTGTGGATTGTTCTTAAGTTTTATATCCATATAGTATGTATATGTATATATACATATATATATATATATATATATATATATATATATATATATATATATTCAATGAAGAGAAGAAGAAAGGTAAAACATTTCTATTCATATTACATACATATAAGTAGATTATAACCTGTAACAGATTTCGACTGACTAGTAAGATTTTTAGACTCAATTTATTGGATTAAAAGAATGAAGATGTAATTTTTTCCAGCGAACATTTTCTTCTGCAGAAATCAAAGTACAGTTTAAAAGCGATACAACGAAAATCCTCCTTCTACGATAATTAAAATAAACAAATATACAAAATAGTCTTTTAAATTAACGTTTTATTATCCACCATTAGTATTAAGATCACAACATGTGATTACCGCAGTTTCGATGCCTTAAGCCATCTAGTTATAATATCACCTAGTCGTCTTTCACAAATTTTGGTATGTTAAACATGTACTCTTGTTTGTACGAGTTTTGTGCCTTATATATATATATATATATATATATATATATATATATATATATATATATATATATATATAGAGAGAGAGAGAGAGAGAGAGAGAGAATATGTTTTTCTAATAGTATTAGATAATAGATGTTTTAGAGAAACCTTGTGTAAAATTATTTATTAAATGTATCCAGTGGATTAACGTTTATAACTCTTATTGTGTTTGTATATGGATAGCTATCTGTAATTCGATTTTGAATTAATAATCAAACGATTTAGACGAAGTACACTATAAAAATATTGTCTAGCATGAGAACAAGTAACAGTGTGCATCTAAAGCATGTAATCTATTTAGAACAAGTGAAAATGTGAAATTTACGATAATACAGCAGATAAAATCTCAATCCGATGCAATCGCTCGCTTTAAATTACACTGTGCTCCGCAACTATCACATTTTCGAACATTTAAGCGACCATATTTCACATTCATACGGTGGCCGAACAACGTCGTGAACGTATTTTAATGCATGCGAAGATTAACTACTTATTTATAGTAAAAATAATAATATCTCGAATCGCTAACTGCGCTCATCTAATTTAAAACATGTAGGCGTGATTTATTGTTCGTATGCCTCGCTTTATGACCGTTTTATTGCATCGTAAAATTGTAAAAGTTGGTCTAAACAGTTTCAGAAATTCTCATTTGTTCGCGATCCGAAAAAATTTATTAGTCCGGTTACAGGGAATCTACAGCGTTTTTCAGTTTGATTTTTCGTCTACGTTCGTAAATAAAATTTTAAATTGTAAAAAAGTTTGTGCAACTATTGTTGTTTTTGTGTAAAGAAACTGACGAAAGTTGGATGATGTGGTTGTTAACGATACGGGTGTAATTTATCATACGTGTTTATAGCACTATAACAGTATCTAGTTTCTTTGTTTTTTCTCTTTGTAAAAAAACAGTAATACAATTTCATAATTCGTAAACATAACTTCAATAAACAATTTTGATTCAATAATTTTATATACAAAAAAGAAAATATACAATAAAATTAATTGTTCTAAAAAAAAACTGTTATGAATTTTTGGGATAAGATAATATCTAAGGACTGTTTTGACTTTCTTGTTAAAAAATATAAAGAAAATAAATCAGAAATTACTTTTATTTTGTTAAATTATTCTTTATTAAATTACAACTCGAAAACTGTCTTTATATAGTTAAAAACAGAAAATTTTTAGTTAAATATGAAATTATTGTTTCGTTCAATGTTGATTCGAATGACTCTTACTAAAATAATAATTTAGTTATTTTTAAAAAAATACTAAAGAGTTAAAATGTCAAATAATTTTTTTTCTACTGAGTTGTACATTTTTTTAAACTATTTAAAGATGAAATGCAAATTGAAATTATTTATATTCGTATAATTTCTTCTCATGAATTTAAATTATGGTAGATCGATACAAAAAGAAAAGATTCATGAAGTTTTTAAGATATAGGTCTCATTCTCGAGTTCTTTTTAAATATGTAATATTTTATAATAAATATTAATAACTGGAAATGATCGAAAATAAAAAATCAGAACTGAATTAGACATCTATTTAACTGAATGACAAATTTTCAGAAAAAAATAATAAATTATGTAAATATTTTTTATAAAAATTCTACTAATTAATTGAATTAGTAGAAACTGTATTAAGATACATTCGGATATTATGGATACTTTTTTGTTGTGAATTCTTTTGTAAGTAATTTTATATGAATTGAATCCTATTACTTTTTGTATCTTGTCATTGATCAATTAAGTGATTCATCTACCTATAGTAATTTCTCATTCCATGTGGAGGAGTGTATCATTTCACTGAAAGCTCTTCAACCCTCAAAACAGGCAATTAATATTATAGAGCGGGTCATTTATACCCGTGCACACTCAGTTTCCTTTTAGTCGCCTCTTACGACAGACAGAAATACCGTGGAAGTATTTTAACTCCATTCCACGTGGGTTAAAAATTAATAATCGCATAAAAATCGTTCTTAACTAACAAAAAAAAATACAATTTGTTTTGAAGACAATCCTTGTCGTTAATAAAATATACTTTACGTTAAATAATGTAAAAATGATTCAGTTTTATTTAAAAAAATCGAATCTAAATGAAAATGAAATCCGAATGAAAACAATCAAAAACTACACTAAGCATTTCAGAGAGTAATTTTCAAACATGTCGTGTTTTCATTGTTTGATTGGTATATTTTTGAAGCGTTTACTTTAAAGAATTGTTTTAGAATTTTTTAGTTTAGAATTGTTTTAGAATGTTTTAGTTGCAAAGTTAAAAGCTGGAATTGAATCGTTTAAAGATGTGTTATAGCACATTGAGAATAAAAATACTGAAATAAAATATCTCTTGAATTTTAATCGAAGATACATGCTGATTTGATATACTAAACTAGACGAATATTATATGAAATAAAAAAAATATATAATAATAAAATTAGGTATTCATTTTAAACATTTGACTTGATAATAAAGTTCGAGCTTTTCCACGATCATAAATAAATTTGTATAATTAGTAATCATATGTTATTCGTACTCTTAAAAATAATTCCTCCTGATTAAAATGATCAACGAATTAAATTAGAAAGAAAATTATATATCCAACAATATCTTGTATGAGAATTCATTAATATTTGTTGGACGTGCAATAACTTAATAGTTATGTTACTCTACTGTCATCACGGAATAACATTGAGAATTAAAACCGTAAGCAGATTTCAAAAAGTGTTCAGATTACGAAAAAGGGACGATATGGAAAGATAACTACTATTGATCCAGAGAATATTTACTGACAGTAATAAGGATAATTAATAATCGATAATATGTTTTTTGTATCATTACAAATTAACACGAAGAGAAAAGTAGATCTTTTTTTAAATTCTCTCTAATATATAAATCATGCCAGTGTTTTCTACAAAAATCTAAATAACAATTTAAAGAAATAAAATGAAGACATATGAGTTTGTTTTACTTCAAGTACCAATAACAACTTTTTACCGTATATCATCCTTTATTATTTACCTTATTATTTTTACGAACACTCCACTGGCTTGAAAATAAACAAGGACATTCACGAATGATTTATATTATATACTTGAAATTTCTTTTCGATAACTACGTTTTCGGGATTTAAATTTATTCATATTTTATACACAACGACCTGTTTTATTTATCAATTCTAATTGTATTGTTAGAACGTTATATGTTTTTTTAAATTGTAATTAAAATAAAAAAACGTTATTGTTTCAAAAACACGTTTTGTATGGCAAAATCGTTGACATCTTTGTTAAAATGTCTTACAGAGATCGGATGTAAATATTCGGAGTAGAAGTTTCGGAATGAATATTTTACTCTAGTATACGAAAACTAATTAGGTCAGAGGTGAGCACATTGACCTCTGGCCCCATAAACTAAAAGCTATAGGATCGATTAGAATTGCTAGATAGAGATGAGACTTTTTTAAATTCAGTTATATGGGTTTTTAGGACGAGCCAGCGTTACAATATTGAACAATTTATTGTCTAGAAGACAAAAAACTAGTATTGAATTTATATTTAAATTCATTTAACGAATTAGTAGAATTTATTTATTTGAATATAAGTTATTATTTATTATTAAATTTTATAAGAAGATGTGAAAGAGTGTTCTAAGATTTGTTTTATCTTTTTTAAATAAAATTTAATGTTTTATTTTTCAAAGAGCTTAAGTTTTGAAAAAAATATCAAACGTGCATTTAAGAAATCCAAATTAATTTTATTTTTAACCGTAAAGATTATTCAATTTAATTTATTAATTTCTTATGTTTCTATTTTATTTTTTTAGGGAATGAATCCACTTACTGTTCTATGCTTCGTCCTGTACGTTCTGTTATCACTCAGCTCTATTGGTATGCTGTTCGACAACAAACCGTACGCGTGTGCATTCGAGCTGACCCGTTGTCTGGCACTCGTGCTCCTTCTCCAGCACAAACCAGATTTAGCACTTTTGCCATCAAGCATTTCGTCGAACGTGCTTCAAACATTTTTCCTACTATCAGGTCTCTTTTGGGGACTACAGACTTTCAAAATCTTAGAAGTGTGCATCAAGAAGAAAGCATAGAGATCTATAACAAAACGGATATAAAAGACTTTACAAAAGACTGAAGATTTACAGATGGGAAAATATGTTCTAGTATTGTGCAAGTTAATATTTAAAATTGTCTCTAGTTTTTATCAAACAAATAAATAATTTGAAATAAAAATCGGTAACAGAATAGTGTTTAAAAATATTTTGATTTGAAAGAATTTAGTTAAATTCAATCAGTGTTCAGTTCAATGAAACCTTTTTATATTTAATCATTTATATTTCATATATTTTATACTTCATAATTTATTATCAAAATATATTTTAAGACATTAATCATAAAAATCAGTTCTTTCTTTTAATTATTTATTTAAATAATCTTACTGGTAAACTCGTGCCATATTCATTGTAAGTTTAATTATTATATAAAAAACTAAATAAGATACACTGTGTTAAGAATAATAAACATGTATCATTATTTATTAACTATTAAAATGTGCCATATAAATATATGTATATATATATATATATATATATATATATATATATATATATATATATATATATGTATTAGATACTAACTAAAATAAGAAATAAATGTATTTTATATCAAGTGGATTGTAAGATACTGGTTTTATAAACCAGTTCGAAAGTATTACATTTCTTGTATATTTTTTTAATGAATAAAAATTGAATTACAAATAAGTTCATTTACTACATGTGATTGAGACATTAATGTAACCTTAAAGTTCTTTTCCTTTTTTATAGAAAGAAAAAAATACGATGAAGTGTAAATAAAACATATGACGATTATGTTTACTCGCATATTTATTCGATTTTTTTTACTTAATTGAATCATTAACGACTTGTAACTATCATTCAGTGATTAATAGTTAATTGTACAGCCAGATAAATGTAATGCGCCGTAGTTTATGGGATCAGAACATGCAGATTCATTCACAAATTTTGGGATGCCTGTTAAAAGACATATACGCGAGTTCTATTTATAATATTTGATCTGTTTTATTATTTTTCCATTTAATAAGACCATCATTAAGTTTTTAACGAGTAATTAGTCCATTTTAAAAATCTTCAATTTTTGACCTAAAAAACTTCAAAGGGTATACCTTGCAATTTTTGTCAAAAATTTTATTGAAGAATATTTTTAATTTTTTTAGCCTAATCGAATGATTAATGAAGTTAAGTATCGTTCAATGTCTAAAATTTGAATTCAAAGCCAGAAAAGTAATCAAAACAATGAGTGAAAAGATCTCTTGAATCAAATGTTTGAAAATCCAAGTTCTATCAATTTGTTTTACTTAAAGATCAATCATTACCGATTTGTATATGAGATTTGATATGTTTTGATAATTCTGCAAAAGGGATAAATTGTAAAAATTCATTTAGAATAGAAAAAATAAAATTTAAATTAATATTTTTTACTGAAAAAAAAACAAAGAGTATAGACTTTTATTTTAAAAAATTGACAATTTCACTGAATTGTTGCAGAACATAAAAAAGGCACGATTTTCGTAACAGAAAGCCGTGAAAATTGCATGAAATGTAAATGGTTTCGTTAAACGTAATGTGCAAATAATTATACCCATCAGCCATACATATTCACATGCCGGAAATAAAAATCCTTTAGGGAAAAATGTAATTAACACGATTTTATTTTAGATGCGATATATTATTTCTCTTTATACTACTAGCCAAAAATTTTATATTAAACTTGAACCATAAGCACACAAACACTTTTAATCAATATTAAATGTGTTGAACAAAAACTAGATATACATTTATCCTCGAACAGGTCAAATCTTTTGCCTAGGACAATACGGATATTTTTTTCTTTATTATAATATATATATATATATATATATATATATATATATATATATATATATATATAAAGAGAATATGATCGAATATTTAAAAAAAGAAAGAGAAATAAAAGTCAAATACCTTCACGGTTTATTGTCAATATATTTGAGATAACAATACGAGGATTTACATATAACAACGTTGCTTGTATTTTGTTTGTGAATTTGAGTAGATGCATAAGCTTGAATAAAGAAAGAACCGGAAGAGGTAGAATTTTTAGAAGCGTAATATGTTGACATTGTTAAACATTATTTTAATTCTCACTCTTATTTATGGCGTCAGCATGAATTTATCCGAGTGAACGCTCAACGGTAAAAATCTACATTTTGTTCTTTTTGAAACCTTTTAAATAAAAGGATTCTTTTGTAACAGGGATTTTTTTTGATTTAATACCTTTGCATATTTTATTATATATATATTTTTTATATGAAAATTATGATTTTTATTTCAATGTTTTTTTTTTACTTTTACTATCATTTCCATTACTGATATTTTGATTTCGGTTTAATAAACCACTTAACAGTAGTAACAATAATCGAAAAAAAAATACAAAAAGTAAAACTTTTATGTGCGAATATTAAAATATGAAACGAAAAAAATGATTCCTTTTCTTTGACTGTATGAAATCAAATACAACAAGACGTAAAGACGTGACTATGTATCGAGAATAACGACATTGTGCATTTCAAATCAAATGAGATCTCAAAAAGAGCATGAAAATAGTGACGCGGAAAAAAAACTTCAGCCGGCGGTATCAGGTCTTAAAGTGAATTCAAATTTATTCTGTAACGTTACCACGTCAGTGACGAATATCTTTTCTTGAAAAATGCCAAATACCTTCTACGAATACTCATTGTGCTCTTTCGACGAGGCATCTTGAATAAAAATGAAATCTAGTTCATTTAACTAAAATAAATGATTTCTACTTAAAAATAACATTTTTTCCTGTCGGCTTAATGAACTGTTTGCGAATGTTTAATCAAGTTGATATATATATATATATATATATATATATATATATATATATATATATGTGTGTGTGTGTGTGTGTACAGATATATGAAAGGAACGAAAAAGAGGAAAACCCAATTTATTTTCGAATTACAGTACTGAAAAGTGTATGAGAATTGATTGAAAATTCAGTGTTGATAAATATAAAAAACAACACAACTTTATTAAAAATAATAATTAGATTCTTTCTTAACATCGATTTAAGTTCACATCAGCACTGACAGAACATAAAAAAAGAGCTGTGTTGTAGTTGTGAGCGCTTTATGTCACGATTGGGTATTAATTTCTCTGAGTATCGATTTTATGTAAAGTAGATGAAATGATTTCATTTCCTACGATTTTAAAGAAGCTATTGACGAAATCATTAAAAGCGCAAAGCTTACTGTGGTACGAATATTAAGCAATGATGCGTAATTAAGAGAGGTTGAAATTTCATTAAAAGCGTTCTGAATTCCATTATATACGAAGAACGTGAAATATCTGTATAATTAATACTTTTTTTCCTTGCATATAAGTAATAAAATATGGGTGTTTGATTGAAAGATATTTAAATGGCGGAGGACGAATCTCATGATATTTTTTTCGAACGAAAAGTAGATTTTCTGTTTCTTATATGGAAAGAAACGTTTTCTCGTAGAAAAGTGATTTTTAAGTAACATAAATCTTTACTAATTTTCATCTGAGTCATGAGACGTTTCTAAATTGGTTTAATTTTTGAAAATATTATTTTCTGTTCGTAGTTATTTGTTATTATAGCTGTCGTGAATTTATAAATATTGGCTTTTATTAATTGGTAGCAGAGTATTAATTGTTATCGGTAAAATTTAAAAGATAATTGTCAATAGATAAATTCATCACTAATTATTATCATTCGATAGAAATGTGTGTCATTAGTAAATTATTAACAACAATTGATTATAATCAGCTAAAACCATTAGATATTGACAACAAGTAACTATTTAATGCTATCAGTACATAATTATTTATTGAATTAGTAAAAGACATTTTTGACTTCTGTAACTTTAAAAACTTATGGTTGTTGTCAGTTAATAGTTATTTTGTACAAATTTCGATTATCAACCTGTTAATTGCCTTTTAAAATCTGACAGATATTGAGTATATTCGTCTTTGTTATTTATTGCCTGCTATTAATCGATTGCAAGAACAGTATTATGAGAAAATTATATTCTATTCAAAAAAATTAATATAATTAAATATTCTATGCAAACATACTTTTTATTAAAATATTTAATGATAATATTTCTAGTTTTGTCAGACAATCCAACTATTATCCTATTTTCGAGAACACAATTCGTCGAAATTTTAAATTATTATTTAATTTCGAACATCAGATTTTATGAAAAAAACCAATATGACACATAGTCTTAAAATATCGCCTATATGAACTTAATAGCTTCGAATGTTTACCGTACACCTACATTAACATTAAAGATGTACAGGAAAACACATAAAGAAATTCTTTAGAACATTTTTATGGGCTGGAAAATCAGTGGAAGCGTTTCAACGAATTGAATTTTTAACGTCTGTTTAATTATTCATACTTTTATGCAGCTATGTAGTGTAATTCGATATATTTTCAATCATACTGGAAATATGCACGATTGTTTGATTTTTTGCGTTTCGGCATTTTTGTTTTATTTGAAATTTTGTTTATGATTCTGTTAAATAAATTGAATAGGATTTTTATGAGTTTTGCACATAAACTCGTTTTTGGAACCTGCATCTTCTATTTTATGATCCACGTTAAATGAAAATGCGTCTGTTGGTGAGATAATTTATATAAGTTAAATTCTTTTGCTTTCATAAAATTATTCGCTGGGAAATAAAACTGTTTTTTTCTATAAAAAACGAGTATATTTATAGTTGAGTATAAAAGGTAATTAAATAATCTTCAATTGAAACTGCGGTCATTATTCATTGAAAATTTGTTTACACGACCTAATAAAAACCGTTAATAATTTATTCGTGTAAAACCTATACATCTAATGAATGTTTTTTATACGATGTCATAACTCTTCCCCACCGTAACGAGCTGTCACCTCCAGATACTACTTTATGCAATGATACATTCGTATAAAATTATGCCACGTGCGTATAAAATGTTATAAGTGCTCGAGAACAGGTTATACGTTTGCAATTTATGCGCGGTAATAAATTGTTGTCATCATAAAAACAATATGCAGAGCATGTTCGAAATGTATCCATCCTGAAATGTTACGCGATCACACCCGAAAGCGAGCAATTACTGACCGGATAACTTGTCCCTTGTGAAATGTGAAGCTTCGCCGTACAACGCCAGACGCAACAGCGTTCGGTGGGAAAACGCTACGTCGAAATTTATTCATTTACAATTTAAAATGTTAATTTCTAATTTGGCGGTGCGCTCGTTAATGTCCGCTCTTTTTTTTGTGTCCGCTAGGAAATATTATTTGTCAATTTAATTACAGTGAAAGTACATGCATAGGCAAATTTTGAATCTTTTTTTTTTAAAATCATATATAAATTATTAAACATTTAAACTATATAAGTTAATAATTTTCTTTGAAGGTTTTAATTTCTCCAATATAAGTTTCAATAATTTTAATAGCATTCAGGTGCTCCATATTAAAAATATTATAATATCAGAGGCGAATAAAGCTTCCACAATGCATTATAAGTAAAATATTGTATTGTTGAATTTGATATGTTACAAGTAATTTTATTCAAGATCAAACTGAGATAAAAAGAAGTATGTGTTCAAATAGTTTTATTCTTTCGAAAATAAATAAACTCATCAATAATACCTCATATTCTAATATCGAAATCAACTGTTTTATAATTATCGTGGTAGAGATTAAGATCAGAATTCAGTTATTATATTGTTTCATGAATGTTCTTTTATAAAGAGAATAAGGTAGTTTCTTAATGATATAGAGTTGAAGTTAGTTCTATAAATTAATTACGATTCGAAATAAAAACTATCGCCTTGCAATTACAATCCAATAGATAATCGATAGCGCATTAAACTAAAATTATGCATTTCAATTGAATGATAATTGTGATTAGTTACAAAATAATTATAATAAAATTGCTTATTCATTAATACATAAAATTTTCTTAATTAAAATACTGAATAAGGTAAAAGCTCATCCAGTAATTATGTTTTAAATAAATCATTTATTATGTAATAACATATATCCACAAACAACACTCATGTCCTATATATACATATATATATATATATATATATATATATATATATATATATATATATATATATATATATATATGTCAGAGGCGTAGAGTTGTATAATGAGACCTTAGAGGCAGACGGTAAGGGAATTGTACCGAAGGTTGTCGGTTAGAATTTCAACGAATATCGTGACTGCAATTTTCTTAATATTTTCAGTTTTTTTCATGCATGTGCTATAATGTTTGGTTTTCCCAATACAATTAAAGAGAAATGTTCAATTTCAAGAATGTTTAGTGATACACATACACACACACACACACACACACATATATATATATATATATATATATATGTATGTGTATATGTACGTATATAAATTTTTTACTATCGATTTTGTACTTAAGCACATCTCTATATAACACATTCAACAGTTGACTATAAAAAATAAAACGTTTCGAAACACAACAATTTCAAAATAGAAGTTGGTCTGAAAATCGATCATTGTGTTTGAATAATCAAAGTTTTAATATTTATTTATTTTAAAACACTGCGATGAATTATTTTAGAACGAAAATTAAATATTTAAAATATATCAAACGATGAAATAATCGGATGTTTCGACATTTTGAGACGAATTATTACTTGAAAATTCCGATATTTCTATACAAACATTTAGTCAGTATCTCTGAATTCTCTCACTCTCTTTCAATATATATATATATATATATATATATATATATATATATATATATATATATATATATAATTTGAAAAGTACAAAAAATATGTCATTCCAAATTACTTTATGTTACAATGAAACATGAAATTTATAAAAAATGACAGTAAATAAGATTTATGACATATTAGGTATATAGTAAGGTGCTTATTGCTTTAAAAAGTTGACATTTCTAAAGGAGCTGTATTTCAAAGAGGGAGAGGATGTTAATAGAATATATTTATGTATCTATATCTATATCTATATCTATCTATCTCTCTCTCTCTCTCTATATATATATATATATAAAATATTTCTGAACTTAGTACAAATCTTTAATATAAAAAAAAATACTCAATCTACGAAAAACATTAATCATTCACTTAATCTATGATGAGTACACAAAAAAGTATTCGAATCCTTGTAAAATACATTTGCAGTACAGTTGTTTATGTAATTACGTTAAAAATATATACGTGTCTGTGTTTCAGGAAATGTTTATAATTAGATTTTGTATTGCGCTGAATTTTATGTACGAATGGACAGTATTCATTTTGGAAACTTAATTACGCCCACCTAGAGTACAAACAATGTATAAACTTACTGAATATTTAACTAAATGTTTATATAAATTTTATAAACATTGTACAAAACATGTATAATTGGATCAGACTAAATAGATTATTGAATTAAAAGATGTTCGATTGGAATAGTTGGTTGAGTTGAGAATAATTTTCAATTCTAGAAATGCGGTACCCGATAAGACAATTCTGAATTGATAAATTTATTTTTCTAATATTTTAATGCCAGAAATAACAAAAATGTTTCTTGTCAAGATGTTCAATGGATCATTTTTGATTGCGTACTTCGATAATGAATCATCCTTAAAGGGTTATCTCTACATTTTATCTCTCTAAAGATGATAACATCGCCATTGAAATGTTAATAAATCAAAATTAAGAAGGAACAAAAATGATTTTTGATCATACATTTTTTTATGGTTTGTGGTGTGAAAAAAGCATTCATTTGTTAAAGTGAATTTAGCCATATTGTCAGAACTGAGTAATAAAACGTACATACTTTTTTTTTCAAAAACTACCTCACTTATATATTTTTATCATCACTTTATACCATTTTTTAAAATTTTTAAAAATAAATCTATGTTTCAAAAAATTAAATAGTTTACTGTAAAATATTACATTTATAAGAAATTAAAATTGTACGTGCATATTAATATCTGTACCTACCTATCTATCTATCTATCTATATCTATATCTATATATATATATATATATATATATATATATATATATAGAGAGAGAGAGAGAGAGAGAGAGAGAAGTGGAGAGAACAATTATAACGATACTCGACTAATTTTAATACTTATGAAATTAACAAGATATGTCCTGACGCACGAGGAGTACTCTTACAAATTAATTAGTTGCGAGTACTAAAATGATAAGATACTTGAAATTAATTGCACAACATCAGATTTACTTTCAGGTGAAAAATGTTTAGTAGTAATGTGTAGTTTGTAATTAATTTAAATAAACAGTTATTATGTTTGATATATGATACAAAAATATTTGTTTCTATTCCAAACTAAATAATGCAATTTATCAAATTTTATTTGGTTGTTCTATGTGTAATTTTCGATTTATCAAACTACGTTTTGAATTTATCAATCATTTAATGTCGAGGAGAAACATCATTATTTTTTTGATTTATAATTCAAATAAATCTAACATCTCAATATGCATATAGATATTTGTGGATGCAACTTTTCGGATATATCACATACGAAAATTTTACAATAGCAGAATATATTAATACCCGAAAATAATACGAAATCCACATAGTGGATTATTTTAAACTAATCGAATTTCTGATAAATAAAATGTATTACAGATATCGTTTATCATAATCAACTCGAATTCACTACTGGCTATTATGTTGTCTAGAGTTTAACTTTGAAGAAGTTTTCAAATATGAATGAAATGTATCTAATTTCGTACACGATTATGTGTAAACTTTATAATATATTCATCGATCAAAAAGTATATAAGAAACAAACGTTTAAGCTGCAAATTGAATCTTTTAAATATTTATGTAAACTAATTCTCAAGATTTTTATTTTTTATATAAATAAATACTGTTATTAAAATCAAGTCTATAAGTTTTTGCTTTAGGCAAATATTTAGTACGAAATTTGCACAAAATATATTAATTTTTGTGACATCTAAAATAACAGACTCGAAATATAAAAGAAAATGGGAGTACGTTTTATTTTTTCGAACTTTTAGTTATATTATTGTCGGATATATATTTTTTGTATTGTAAGTTATAAAATTTACTGAACAAGTCCACACTGTCGTGAACAAAATAAAACGATAAATCGTATGTTTATTTTAAATAAAATATAACGTACAAGAAGATAATAAATAATCCAGTTGTAACAATAAAATGTCCTTTGCCATTAATGCTGTTCGAGTTTATAATAAAGCGAAGCCATAAAAATACTTTAAGGAATCAAAATAATCCTGAACGTCTGCGATATTATTTATTCATTCGTAAAAGGAACACTCGGAACGAAACCCATAAAATTGCAGTGAATCGACGTCGACGGCGACTTTGTGCAAATTTTCAACGAACCATCACTCAGAGTCGTCTCAATCAGAGCCACCGACGTGATTTTTATTGGTTATTTACATATGTAACGACATCATAAAATCTTCCGAATGTATTGTACATTTCCTGTACAGACGTGTTACACGAACGATATGGATAAATCGTTTAGATTACATCTAAAATTCTATTGAACCCGAACTGGCTTCCATATCAATATGTTCTTGATTGAAATACGTCTATCCTATTATGAGTAATATATACAAATACAAACACGTCAGAGGCCAAGGGTGTAACAACTTTACAGGGATATTCGCTTTCGTAGCGCTTTTTCATGGAAATCAACTTTCGGTGTATGCAAATTGTGTAAATAAGTTTTACTTGAGAAAATTGCCCCGATATAATACAATATAGAAACAAAATTCGATATTGCAAGATAAAAAAATACACTAACATGTGAAATGGGAGAGTAATTGAACGTTTTTCTGAAATTTATATTATCAATTTTGTAAAAAGAGTTCGGTCCACTACGCAACACACGCACTGAATAATTTTTCAATTTACACTTATTAAAAGCTCGTGAAATAAACCGATGTGGATGAATATGGCTTTTTATTTTCTGTTCGTAGTCATCCTTTTTATAAAACATATATATATATATATGTATATATATATATATATATATATATATATATATGTGTGTGTGTATGTGTATACAAGATGTATAATGAATTTTATAAAACTAAAACGGTGTCTAATTTTGTTTCGATCAATAATAATACTTCTGGTTTCAACTTAAAGACTAATGAATAGAATCTGTTAAAATATATTGTTTATTAACAATGAACAGACATATTTTAAATGAACAATAATATACACATCACTTTCGATTTCAACTCAAAACAATAACATTAGATAGTTTCAGGAATGGAACTACTACCACTGCTTACAACACTGTATGCTCAATAACAACGCTTTTACATTAACATTGTTTGTCAGACAGCAGACGATGTGTTGTTGATACAAGGATACCTAATTACGATCTACATCATACATATTGATGGGCAATTTGTGTAATATATTGCGCACTTGCTTCAAAAAGATTAAATTATATATGTATATATATACATATATATATATATATATATATATATATATATGTGTGTGTGTGTCTGTAAAGTGTGTATCTCTTTAATTGATATGCGAATTTTAATATTGTACATTTTCCCATATTTGTTTTCACTTTGTCGTTTAATACAAGAGAGCATGCGGATATGATAAGTTTGAGTACAAGGAGATTATCGTACAATGAAGTAAGAAGTTTGGTTCGTATGTAAATTTCGAGAGTAGAGACCCACTGACAAAACCATACGGTATAACTCGTCGTCAAGTTTCAGCGTACGAGTTTTGTGATTAAATGAAATCAGGGCAGTTATTTATAGCTGATGAATGCTATCGGGTCATAAAATTATCGACTGAGAGAAATATAAAATCAGTACGTTACGCAATGAGTAGAGATTTAAATTTGATGTTTATACAGTTTCGGAAGTTAATTAAAAAAAGTACTTTGTTTTCAAATGTCATAATAAATACAGAGAAGTATATAATTTATTTAACATCAGAGCTTTTATACCGTTGTTTTGAAGAGAAAACAGTTTCCTATATTAATAATGAATTATTGAACATTTTCGAGCAGATTTTTAAGACGATAAAAGAGTTCATTTGTGCTAGGAGATTTAAGTGTAACAGTTCTACTTTTACATGAAAAAATTCATAGGAAATGAAATTAAATTTCTAAGAGTTAATTTATTCACAATTCCAGTAGTGTATTATTATACACACTAAGTTACAAGGAGATGTTCCAATATCTGAAACTAATCATTGGAGAATATTTTGAAAAATTAACTAACTCGAAGAGAATAATACAAGGGTGTGAAAATGAAAAAAAAATCTACACTTTGAAAATGTGTTACTCATATATTTTTCATTATGAGTGACTAATTTTCCTAAGAAAAATTTAAAAATTTTCAAATAACCGAAAATATTTCAAAAGATAATTTAATAGTTTCAGCATAGACACTCCCAGTATTAAAAAAGGAATTAAATATGAATTATACGATTTTTTATCAGAATCGATTTTATAAAACTCGTTTATAAAATTTATTATATTCTTTTAATGAATTAATCTGTCTCCGCAAAATAAATTTATTGTTTTATCTCTTCGAAAATCCATTTAAATTGTATTCAGTATAACTGTATATCACCTATAACTCTTTCATGCCGTTGCGTAATTGAACCACTTCTTCGAGATACAATTGAGATTTACAGTATTCAAAGTTGACAAGAAAGCCACTTAAAGACATTCTTTTACATCAGATTTGTTTCTACAGCTGTGCGATTTCATGCGGTATTACAATTTAATGAAGCTTGCTAATTGACATTGTTGAAATGTTGTTCGCGAGTTATATAAAATAAAAACATTATCGTTGCGTTTAGTTTTCACCACGTAACATGAATAAAGTTTTTTTTTTAAAAAAAAAGAAGAACAAGTTCATTACAAGAGATTATAGAATATAAACATAAATTGAGGAAAAAGTAAACTTTTTCCATGCATGTTTCATATCGTTATCGAAAATTACCCTTCGTCTTTTAAAATAAGTTTAAATGGCAGAGTATATTGATGGACTTCAACGTTTCTTTGAATATTTTAAGTATATAAAACGTCAGGTTTGTAAATATCGGTGAATATTTCATTGTATAGTAAAAACTTGGTTTCTGAGAACAATACATTTTTTATTATTTCAGATATTGGATACGAAATTGTCTAAACTTGTTCGCTCGACATGGAAAATACTTCAGATGTTGAGAAGCATTGAACAAGACATCTGTGCTTGTATTTTAGTATACGTTCTCTTTATAATATATAAAAATCGTATTATTGAGTTTAATAAAATACTATTTTTTTATTCAATTAATTAAAATTACTAAATAATATATAGAGTATGAAAAACTGAATTTCAATTAATATACAGTGAAATGTTTATTTGGGACAAATATCAATTCAACATTTAATAAAGTGTGATAAAAAATATTTTCAAAGAGAATACAATTGAAATTCAAAACGAGGCGACTGTAGATAAAATAATTACATTTGAAATTGTAATATTTTTATGTTTTGTATGATAACAGAACGATGACACAAGCTATAATAAAAACATGAGTGTTTTAAAACAGTTTATGAATAAAAATATGTTTATATAATATGGACTCCGTTTATAAACATTCATGGTATATAAAAGGTATATTTTTTTTTTCAAAAAATTAAATACGAATGTTCGTGTGTTTAAAGGTAAATACTGGATAGTTTGAGATCGAAATTGAATTTGTAATTTTATTTGCGAAATAAGAAAGCGCAGAAAGATGTTCATAAGCAAAATGCACTTTGTGAAAGATGAATATTAGATGTATGTACATACCTCTCAAAGTAATATAGATAAGAGATAGTAAAATATATAAATGATAGTAAAATATATTTATGCTTTTCAATAAACTTGGGATCAAACATTCATGTAACGTAACAACATATGCAGTATGTATGAGATAAACAGGAGTACGTATGTACCTGGAGAAAGATTAAACTGACCTATATTTTATGTTTCTACACTTTGTATAAATGGAAATGAATAATGAAGTCGTATATCTTTCAACTAATTATACGAAATATTCACCGTTTAGTGTTCGTTCTTTACACCATACTCGTACTTTATACTTAAAAAAATATTAAAAAAAAATATCTTGAATATAGTTTTTAAAGGTTAAATTTTTTTCCATATGTGATTAATAATTTTTTTAAGTTACAGATTGATAATATCTTATATTATATTTAATAAATTACATTCAACTCGCATGTGAACGATTCTTTGAAAACAGATCTTCATAAGAAACTGATTCAAAAGTACAATCCTTCCAAAATACCACTATTTAATGCATACTTTTTAAAACAAATATTTTATAGGTTTGGTAATAAATTCAGATCAGAAAGTTGAATTAATTTAGATTAGTAAGCCAGATGGAATCAATTCTGGTTTATCCAGGAGAGTTTTTAAGAATTATTTCATAGAATAATATTTCAGAATAGTTTTATATTTAAAAAACTATATTTTTGAAGAACCATCTTTCAAAAAGTCTCTTTTGAATAAGTGTCTCTGAAAAATCCACCTGACTTTTTTCTATCATATGTGAATATTTGTTAAAAAAATATTTTTTTTACTAAACTTTTACAGTTTGCGTGTCAAATTAATGTCTTTGCTTCAATATTTTATACTATTTTATATAATATATTCTAAAAAAAAAATGTCAAATGTCAGTATTGGTAGAAACTCACCGATTATATATTTTATAGGTTTTTTTGAAAATATCGAACAAAATAAGATTAAAATTCCGAAATTAATTATTTTCTCAATAGGAAAACCACAAAAACTATTCTGGTCAAAAATATTCAGTACATTTTTTGATCATAAAACATTTGTGACCAGAAAAATTCTTTGTAATTTATAGGCTGAAAAAGGAATTCATTTATGATAGTGAATTCAGCCAGTTTCAAAACTGAATTATGATAAAATTCAATTTTATTATTGGAAAGAATACCCTATTCTTTATCTCATTATTTTATGATATCTGAACTTGATCTCATTATAAAATAGCTGTCCTTGATAATATTGTATAAGCATATATATATATATATATATATATTTAATTAAAAATAATTGACATTTCAAAATATAAAATTTTCCACTATTACTGCGAATAAATACCATCGCGTATGCGTTTATAGAATTTCAATAAAACAGTCTTGTTGCTCGTTCATTTCTCAAACAGAATACGAACATTTCTCTTTGATATAATATTCTTTCGATTCGACTGAAGAAATTAATTTTGTTGATATCAGTTATATATCTTCAATTAAATGTAGTCGACCCTCGTATAGCAGAAACATTATATAAACTGATACAGCTTTTATTCAAATCATTTCAATTATGGATTGTTGATTGCGAGAATGGATAAAGTATGGCACTTATTTATTATTTTGCAATAAGATAATTATAAAAAATATATACACTGAGTATACAATAAGTAAATGTGGACTGTATAAGTTTTTTTTTATATTCTCGCAAATAAATTATTTTTACATGCCAAAAACTAAATATTTTATGGTTAAGAATCACAAAATGTTTAGTTCTCATATTATTAGTGGTAATTTCAGACCACTCAAGTGCAGAAAAACCTATTCAAAAGAATATATCAAAGATAAATTAATTCATTGTGTATTTTAATACTATTTTTTTAAAATATAAATATATTACTAGAAAATTAGTAATTTGTTTATTACAAACTTTATCTAGTTTAAAAACGTCTCCTTTAATTGATTTCTATAATATAACTTGATTTAAAATCAATTTATTTTCAATAGATCATTTTTATTTTCAATATATATATATATATATATATATATATATATATATATATATATATATATATTATTTAACCAACTCGTATTTTTATATAAAAAAGTATTGATAAAAATGGTTAGATTTGAAATAAAGTGAATAAATTTTTAAAATGCTGAACCATGACTTTTTTTATAAGATTTGGCTTCGAATACATTTATTTTTAAAATAAGTTACTATATGATGCTTCTGAATAGAGCATATTATTAGATTTAATCTACCTGGTATTTCAATTAGCTCACTGACATGAAATCTGTTTGCATTTGATGTACATAATGTAACATTCATGTATATATGTAAGATCAACATATGTTAACATATTAATTAATCATATACATATATATATATATATATATATATATATATATATATATTGTACTGTAATATATTTGTGAAACGGGAATATTTGTATGCATAAAGTTAAAAAGTTAAAATAAATGTAAACCAGATTAAACAGCTCCAGTGTAAGGCATGACAATAAGAACGTCAATTATATGCACCCAGATTCGAATTTACATTAATAAGATTATATTAAGAAATTTCCTGTACAAATGTTCTCTCGCCAGTTACATGAAATATTTTTTTATCCGCATTAGTATACTTTATTGTAAACAAATCAATTTTATTACCGATTGATAGAATGTGAGAGTGAATTTTATTACCAGAAATAAAACAGATAAACGGTTTTTTTTTTCCAATTTAATATTTAAAATCTCTCCAATATATTTATTTGTCTGTTAAAATATTCATGTATATTGTTTAATCGTATTATTTTTATAAAAAAATAAACGTATGAATCAATATTTATTTCAAATACAGTCTGTTCCATTCGTATTCGTTTATTTTTGATTAAAACGAAATACCTATATCAATCATAAATATTTACTGTCCTGTATAATTTATGAAATGTTATTGTTGTTTATAATTTATGAAACACAACATTAATTGTGAGAGATTCATGCAATCGACCATTGCTGGTATATGATTTATACATTTACCAACATAAATTTGAAACGTGCACGACATATATTCTATTTAATACGAGAATATCAGTTTTGAGTGTTAAAGTTCGTATCAAAAAGAAATGTTTACAAAGAGAAACATCTTCAAGTATTTTAACAAGTAATCTTTTCAGTTTTTTAAAAATTACCTATCGATAATATATTATAGATATTATCGTTTAGAGTTTTTTGCTGTTTTAGAATTTTGAGTTAAATTGTTAATTGTGATTAAAGACGCATTTAATTCATATATTCGATAAAAGTTTTACATAAATTTCAGGTTAAATAATGTATAATTCGAATATAAATAATTTATAGACACGATTTTTTTCAAAATACTTTATCTAAATTGACAATGTGGAAATCAATATACAGAAACGTTTGGTATATATATATATATATATATATATATATATATATATATATATATATATATATATAAACCTTTACCTGATAATGAAACATTTATAGAATATACCATGTATTTAGATAGATTTAAATATTCCAACATCATAAATGTATTTAGATACTATTATTACATTAAATCCTACTCTGAAAGAGATTCAAAATATCTACACGTATTTATGTTATCGGATTGTATGATATATTTACAATAATATATTTTATAATGAATCATAAAAGCTTTAATTTAAATGTAAATTTCGCAATTGTTGTGTAATTATCGAAGATTTAGTTTAGATATTATATCATAATGAAAAGTCGTTTTTGTGTGTACGGAAATTTTAATTGGTTTCACAGGGGATACTATGAAAAAATGCTTAGGAATTATGACCTTAATTATTGACCATTTTTGATCAGATTCATCTATTTATAAAATAAATAAGAGGGTGATTTGTTTTATTTAATCTTTTTTAATTGTTTTATTCTATTGCTTGAACTATGAATGAAAAATTTGATTTTTTTTTCATAAAAACATTATTTCTATGCAACAATGTTTAATAAAATTTAACAATAGATTAAATGAGAAAAAAAGTTTTTATATTTCTGTTCAGTCACTATATTCATATTTTAATTCTTAGACAAGCATTCAAATGATGATTAAATAAAATATTTTTGTTTTGAAAATAAAAACCTCAATGAAAGTTTTCTTCGATAAAAGTTCTTTAACTAGAATTGTAACAAGTCACATAATTCAATCCAATAACATGTCTGCATTCCTCAATAAATGAATTCTTTTCAAAGTAATGCACTTATTTTAAAAGCTATAAAGTTTTTTATAAAAGGATTTCATATTGCGTTTTCGAACACAATAGTAGATAAATCAGAAAATCGTTAAGTAATGTATTATTCGGTTGTATATTTTTAATTATATCAAATGAAAAATGCACCGAAGGAGTCGATAAACATGCTTTTATTTTGATTAAAGTGGTTGTTTGTTTGTAGGGATCTTTATAAATAAATTATTTTATGCTATATTTCTTCCAGTCACCAAATTTGAAAAATATTCATATCTGTTTAATAATCTGAGATTTCAATCATTTACTGTTATAAAACTATTTTCTTACAGTACAGTCAAACGGATCAAAGGTTTCAATACCACAAACATGCCGCTGTCACGTCATAATTCCGTTCTAGTACAGAACAGAAGAATATATATATATATATATATATATATATATATATATATATATATATATATATATATATATGTAGGAGATTTTGCGACGCACAAACCAGTCACTGGAAATTTATTGCATCGTTAAGTGACAATATTTCCATTTGCTTGTTCCTTCATATGACACGATAGATCAATCGGGTAGAGCCCGCTCTCGTGTAACGCAACCTCTATAAGGTAGTTGATAGCATTGTTTCCCTCGTTGTAACGAAACTCGTCTAAAGATAGTTTTACACGTCCGCCGGAACAGAAAGACGTGCAAAAATATTCGACTGTACTGTTGTTATTTATCAACTAATGTCCCAAAGCCAAACAGGTATTCGATTTCGTTATCCAGTTCGATCTTTTGTCTATTTTTGTATCATAAATACAATTTATTTTGTCTCGAGGAAATATACAGTATTTGGTTGCGATTTTAATACAGAATTCTCAAATTATCCTCTTCGGATATATATATATATATATATATATATATATATATATATATATATATATAAGGATCATTAATTTGTTTTATTAAAATATGTATTTATTTTTCATCTTATTTTTGAAAAATCATTTTAAAACATTAAGAATTAAACATGGAAATTTTAATACTTTAAAATGGACACAATTCTATAAAGGTAATTAATATAGATTGTAAAGAGAACAAAAAGAAAATTAAAATTGTTATAAAAATAGAAAATATTGCCGAAGTAATTAAAGATGTGAAAAATCTCTTTTATTTCATTGTAAGTCATAATTAATATGTTTGTTTCTAGACAGTAAGGACTTCTGTATTTTCTTAATTGAAAAATACGTTTGTGAATATTTATTTAACATTAAATAAAAGTTCTACATATTTTATTTAGTTTTTTAATAAAGTATGTTAACATAAAATTCATTTCTCGTTAAAACTCAGTTATTACTTCTAGAGCGAAATAATAGGAAAAAGTTTAAATTGATATAGTTTATTCTCATAAATGAGTTTTTCACATCTTTCATATGCCATAAAAACTTTTATGATCAATAATAGTTAATAAATCATTACTGACTATGGATCAATGATGAATAATCAATTATTACATATTTTTGTTCAGTAAATTTTTTTGTGAATTATAGAGGAACGAAAAATTTATTTGTGAAAGCGAATTTACCCGCAGGACTTAATACTATATTACATGAAATGTCTATTTTACAATGCTGTACGGGTCATCAAAAAAAGAAAATTCTATTCAAGCTTTGATAAAAACCATTCACGTTCATGAGGAAGCATTTGTTTTGAAATTAATGTGATTAAATGATTCAAAAGAGTTGCTCTAAATTTTTTTCATCGGATACAAGTAAATAAATAATAGTATAAATTTTTTGTTGGTTTCCTTCCTTTAATATTTTAAATACGAGATCAAATCAAAAAGTAGACTCTGTGCTTGAGTTGCTACTTAAGACACACAAATGTTTCTTCCAGGATCGAATTCAAAAGCTCATTAAGCGTTGAACT